>JAQJVL010000620.1:277739-435239 GCA_035578905.1 Stictocephala bisonia | reverse complement strand
TTTTAAGTTAATGCCTTCAGAGATGTACATTTCATACATGTATAATATTTACTAATTGATATCTTACAACAAAAATAGCCTGTAAATAAAATAAAAAACAGATGATGAAGGAAAACATTGCTTAAAAATATGATTCATATGATGGAATTTTGTACACATACTCAAATTCTAATACTTTTATTTGAATGTTTGTTGATAATTTTGTGAACTTGTTGTAGTCAAGTTTGCTAGCATTATACTCGTATATTAACAATGAATCTAGTTTCAAGATACCTACATCTAATAAAACCAGCTTACAGTGGAAGTATGAATCACGTTGGTACAATTTTTAAAAATATTAACAATTTCCCACAGTTAAGTATTGCCAAAATGGCTATGCTGGCTGATTCTCCCAACGCCAAAATGAACAAGTCAGTGTTGAAGCGATTCATGAAATTGCCTCAACCCGATAATAAAGTGCCGGCTGAGTATATATGGATCGATAGTACTGGAGATCACATTCTATCCAAGACGCGGACGCTGGACTGTGTACCTAAAGGCATATGTGACCTACCAATATGGGACTATTACGATGGCAGAACGCCCGTCCTGTCACAGGGCAGAAATTCGGAGGCCTACCTGAATCCAGTTGCAATGTACAAGGACCCTTTCCGTAAAGGAAACAGCGTCTTAGTCCTCTGTGATACGTACAATCAAGACAAGACACCTACTGATACGAACCATCGAGTAGCGTGTGCTGAGACAATGAAGAGGGCAGCTGCAGAGAAACCCTGGTTTGGGATCGAGCAAGAATACACACTATTGGACATGGATGGAAGGCCTTATGGTTGGCCAAAGAACGGCTACCCAGGTCCTCAGGGCCCTCACTACTGCGGCGTGGGAGCCGACAAGGCCTATGGCCGAGACATTGCTGAGTCTCACTATAAATGCTGTATGTATGCTGGCATCAATATCACTGGAATCAATGCTGAAGTCATGCCTTCCCAGTGGGAGTACCAGGTAGGACCAGGTGAAGGTATGGAAGTGCCAGACCAGCTGTGGTTGTCTCGCTATCTGCTGCACCGTGTAGCTGAAGAGTTCGCCATAATTGTGACCTTGGACCCCAAGCCTGTGGAAGGAGACTGGAACGGTACTGGAGGTCACTGCAACTTCAGCACGGCAGCTATGCGAGAAGAGGGTGGTATAAGCGAAATTGAGAAGGCAATTGAAAAGCTTAGCAAGAGGCACGCCCAACACATTAAAATGTATGACCCTCGTGGTGGGAAGGACAATGAGCGTCGTCTCACAGGCAAGCATGAAACCTCGTCCATCCACGATTTCTCCTCAGGAGTGGCCAACCGAGGGGTCAGTATTCGTATTCCCCGAGGCATAGCAGAGGCTAAGAAGGGCTACTTGGAAGACCGCCGCCCCTCAGCTAACATGGACCCCTACCAGGTGGCTAGAGCCATCATATGTACAGTGTGCCTCAACGAATGACTATCATCTTACCACATACTTTCAAACTAATTACACTTGGAAACATTGTGGAAACTGTTGTTGTCGGGAACATTGTGTGTTAATTATTATTATTGTAAACAAACTAATTGAAAAAGTTACACATGTTTTGTTTGAATGGATACCGAACAGAAATTTGTAGCAGTGGTCCTTTGGGGATTTGTAAATCGTAATCTTGGAAGTTTCAAGAGGTACGAGGGTATGGAATACCATCTCCGAGAAGGGGGTTTGGGGTCTCCCATGGAGAGAAAACATCTACATTGTTTGAAAATGTATTACAAAACTGGCAATATTTAAGGTTTTTCAAATCATATTTTTAATCTACGGGTCTTATTTATATTTGCTCTTAAATCAGCACATAAGAGCCCCCATCTACAGTATATAAATAAAAGCCAAATGCCACTGACTCACTGATCACTGTTAGTAAAAAAACTACTAAACGTCCGAGGCTGAAATTTTTAGGATGATTGGTCCTATATTGTAGGCATGCAAAAAGAAGGGATTTTGACAAATTCTTCATAGTTCCGAAATGGCAGCCTTGTTTACCCCCAAAACTGCTCCAACGTATTTCTGATGGGAAAATCACAAAAAAGTAGTATACCTAAGTTGAGGAAAATCTCGAGTAAGATTCAAACCTTCAAACCGAGTGTTCTACACGCGTAACAAATGCACACCTTATATATGAATTTCAGCCTAAAAACTAAAAATTTGGGGTATTGGGGGCCAAAAATCTGAAGTGTTAAAAATGTAAAATTTTAAATTCTGATGTATATTCAAGTGGGGTATCAAAATAAAGCTATTTTGCTATTGAATCCAAATATACCACCAAATTTCGAAAAGGGCAATTAATAAGAGGCATATGCCCCCCAAATAAAAAGATATGCTCCAAAACTAAAATTGGGTAACGTTAAACTAATATACCCAAGTGGGTTATCAAATTAAAGGTATTCTTCAATTAATTACTAATATTCCATCAGATAATATACCAATTGGTCTGGGGCAGGGGCTTGTGCTACACACAGGTTGTAATTAACCTATCATATTTTAAAGTTTTTCATATAACTTAAATATTGTTGTTATTTTTGTGAAAATTATTTTATTTGGTCCAATATAACCTAAAGTTTACAGGGCAATATGAACTGTGGCAAATGTGCAAATACCTTTGCTAATGATGAGGGAAATGTAAGTTGTAGGTTATGTTTACAAAAGTTTCACCAAGGTCAATGTAGTATTCAGCAGAGAACTTTGAAAAACTTAGGAAAGGAGGGACAACACTAATGGCAATGTCCAAAATGTAGAAGCCTAAGTAAAAAAGCCACTTTGTCAGCATCCAATGATGAGGATGATGCTGCTGGAAGGCTGTCATTTCAGGAGGCTATAATTTGTAAGATAGATCGCCTACTTGAACTAAGTGTTGCTTTGGAGAGAATAGAGTCTCAGCTTAAGTTAAATTATGAATCCTTAATGGAAGAAATACAAAAGCTGAGAATAGAAAAAAGTTACAGAAAGAAGAACTGGAGGTGATGATAAATATGTTTAAACTACAACTTTGTAACTATTTCATTAATATCTTGCTTTCATGTTCAGTTGGGTAGTTCTTGTGTTGTTACTTAATTTGCATATAATTCTTTTATGTTGTATATTGATGCTGTACCTTGTACATTACTTGTACTTAATTTTAGTATCAGTATTAAGGATTGACTTTGTCTATTGCTATGTATTGGCCTAATGACAATAAAATTTTATTTATTTTATTTATTTATTTATTGAAAAAGAGATTGCAGGTTAGAGAGAACCAAGTAGAAGAGCTGGCCATTTAAGTAGCTGATATGGATCAGTATAACAGAAGAGTGAATTTGGAAGTCCATGGATGTTCCGTGGAGGGTGACCTGAAACAAGAAAAGATAGAGGATGTTTTGAAGAAGTTGGCTGGTAAGATTGGTGTGCCTTAAAATGGAGAAGAAATCCACAAAGCCCATCGTATGCAATCCAGGATTGATGGTACATATCCACATACACAGATACACATCTTATCTGTGAATCAGGACATCTGGCTGAAGGCTGGTAAAGCTACCAAGTTGACAGAATCTATATCCGGTAAGAAGATCTATTTCAATGAGAATCTGACCCAATACTACAGAAACCAACTCTGAGACTAAGCGAATAGCCAATATGCATCAGTTCCAGTTTGTATGGTTTAGTAATGGAAAAATACTGGTGCGTAAAAATGAGAATGACAGATCAGTCCTAGTTGTTAAGTGCAACAATGATTTGCGTAAAATAGGAGTAGATTAAGTAACTGTGGCATGAGGTTAGTAATTTTCCAATTTACTAAAATAAAATAAATTTTTATATAGACAATTGCAAAGTTGCATTTAAATATAAGATCAGCCAAAAAGCACTGGAACAATTTAATAGTTCAATTGAAACAAAATAGTTGTATTGACTTGTATAATTTTGATATCTTAGTATTATCAGAAGTAGCATGTAATGAATGGGTTCACTCTAGATGGTTATGAAAGGTATTTTCCCTTAGAAGTTGTAAAAAAGAGGGGGTTAGGCAATATTTATTAAAAGTGAAAAAATTAATTTTGATCTAATCAACATTGAGACAGTTTATTTTGAGAATATAGTTGGTTCTATTCAATTGGTTAACTAACCTAATTTGAAGAATATTTTACTAATTTGTATTTATAGGCCACCTGAAAAGTCTGTCAAACATTTTATTAGTGAACTTGATAAACTTTTCAATGCAAACTGTACCACTGGAGATATTATTATGACTGGTGATAAACGTTGAGTCAATGAAGTTTAACAATAAGTATGTTAGGGATTGAGTCAATGTTAGCCTCAAAAGGATTTGATAGAGGTATCTTTGATGTCACTAGGGCAGAGATAAGAGTCAATTACATTGTCAGGTCATGCTTAGATCATTTCTACTTTAGGACAGGTACTAAGAAGAATATCATTACGACTCATATTATTAAAACAAAAATATATGACCACCACCCCATTGCAGCAGAGATTATTTTAAAAGACAGGAGTTATGCAATAGTTAAAAATAAATATGTAGATTGTGAACAAATGAATCAGAAGAAATATGTTGAACTTCTGCAACAGGTTAATTGGGATGAAGTAATTAAAGCAGGTGGAAATATGAGTGATCCTGATAATAATGACTTTTACCAAATTATTGAAATGTTTAAAAAATTTTCCAAAACATGTAGGATACATGAGAGTTGCAAAGTTCACTCAGATAATAAAAATAAAGATAAGAGAAATGATAAAGAGTAAGTAAAGAGTGAATTAAAGGAAATGATAATGAGAAAAAGATAGATTATTTCTGTTATGGAAAAGTGATCTATCTAATATAAGACATAGGAATAGTTATAAGGCCTTCAGAAACAGAGTGACAAAGAAAATTAAAGAGAGAAAGGAATAATATTATAAGCAGTACTTTTTATCTAATTTAAGGGACCCTAAAAAAACTTGGGATACAGTAAAAACAATATTAGGTAGATAAAAAATAAGAATATGGATGATAATTTAAGAAAATATTTTATGAATATGAAAGATATTGACGTAGCACAAGGCTTGCAGATACATTTGAAAGTGGGGTTTTATTATATAAAACACACATGCATGATAGGTAAGCTAGAAAACTTGCCTGAAATAGCAACTAACAGTAACCTATAAATACCTAGAGCCAATGCAGCCAAAGTGCAAAGTATAAATGATAAAAAAAAGTGGTTTTAGAAGGCAATAACATTAGAAGTGATTGTAGTTTATTGTTATTTTCATTCAATAACTATAGTTTGTTAAGTCCAATTTGGATCTAATGGAAATAAATGGTACCAGGTAACTGGTACAAACTTTCTCCCTTTCCTTTTGTCGTGTCATTTATTTATAAAAACGGAACCTGCAATCAATCAACAAGCAATGCTAAAAATCTCACCAATAAACTATATGATAATATATGAAAGTTTGCTTCAAGTAACATGTTAGTGTTAAAAATGAATAGAGGGTGGAAAAAGATATGGAAAGGCTTTCACAACAACGTTATTTTTTTCATAGATAATTTGATATTTTATTTTTGTTTGATAATTTTGGTGCCATAAAGTATAATTTTTTACCTAAATAATTTACTTAAAACCGTTAAATAGCAGCTATTGTTCAAACTAGTTACTTTGAAATTCAAAGATCGCTACTCTGAAAAGGATAAACCTTTCGAAGTCCGGTTTGTCGCAATTAATTTCTCTTGAATAGACCTTTCATGTGATACCAAACTTGACCTTGGCTTACGTTGAAGATTTTCGTTTAACACCTCGTGGGCCGTCCTGAAAAGATTAAATATTGCTAATGGCGTCAAAAAGTGTGTTCTTTGTAACCATGATCATGTACAAGATTTCACCTTTATAAGTGAAGTCATACAAAAGTTGTGAAAGTGTTTCCATATTGTTTTTTTACCCTGTATATTGTTTAATTGAATTAAAATTAAAGGATGTAAAAACACACCTAAATAAAAAAAGCTGTTCAATTTTTTTAGTTAAATTTCCAAGGAATGTACTGACGAAAAACTTATTTTATTAAAATAAATTATGGAAAAAAATAATCTTTAAAAACAGAAAACACTTGTTCAATTAATCACATAGTCAGATTTTATGTAAACAACCTTCAACAACTTAAATTGTGGCTTCCGGCCTTCGGCCTGCAGCCTCAACTTGGTGGGGTGGTAACTAAAATATTTTTTAGTTGTAATTTGAGTTATTATTGAACATTTAATCAAAATCAATAGAGTAAAGCTTGAAAAAAATTGCATCTTAAATATTTTTGCCCGTACAAAAATGTTACAACTGAAAAACTATGAAAGTTAAGATGTCCTTTCATTTAAAGCAGATTTGACTTTAATATTTTTAGTTGTAATTCACATATTTCCTGAAAATTTAATCAAAATCATTAGAGCCGTTTTTGAGAAAATTCAATTTTTATATGTTCTTTGCCCATAAAAATAAAAAAAAAAAACTAAAATTAAAAAACAGTCTGGAGATACATACCAAATTTCATAAAAATTAATCCATCTGTTTGGTCCCTAGCGAAGTGCACAGAGACAGACACACACACACACGCACGCACGCACACACACACACACACTAATGACAGACACCACATTTTTTTTCTCAAAAAACCACTTTTTGGGTTCATGGGGCACAATACAATGCTGACGCATATAGCAAAAAGTAAAGCATATAATGTTTTGAAAGTTGGTTTATTCAGTTTTTAACAACTCCATCTGCTGGCTATTGTAAGTACAATCAACAGTTTTCCTCTAAACATACTAAATTTGTTGCTCAATTGTACTTTTGGGAAAAAGCCTATGTCATTTAGTAGCAATAAGGAGCCAACCACTTTGAAATTATAACTTTACTGTCTAAATTGATATCTGCGACTTCAGTTAATATGAAACAATTCTGTTCAAATAGTATCTATTCAGGTGTAAAATTTATTTTTTTTATATTTACAACAAACCAGTAACCTTCTTTTCCCTGTAATCATGATTCTCAGAACCTTTACTGTATTATGCATATTGTTTTATATCTCATAGATATCGACAAGGACGTTCTTATCATTGAGCAGGGAACAACTAAAGTATAAGCCAATATAGTTATATCAGGAAAGAATGGTATTCATTTGAAAAATATTTACTAATAAAAATACAATTAACGTAAAGAGCCAATAACATAATTGAGCCATACAACAAACTACCTCACCAAGTTCCCTTCACCACATCCATCACAGGATTCATTCCACCCAAAGGTATGTATTTGAAATGATAAGTAAAGAAATGCTGTTTTTATTTATTGTTATTTTTAATATTTCTGCGGAAATTTAAACATATTTTATTTAAAAAAATTTTTTTATTTGCATACCAGGCTAATAATAAGTAGGCATAAATGTCAGTAAGGTCTTAAAAAATATTAGTCAGAATATTGTTTGAAAAACATTTTATATTTTTTTAAGTTGATACAAATCAATTTTCAAGTTATAGCATTTTTATTACTAAAAGGCCATTTAGTTGGTTATACTTTATATTATAGTATATAATATAGAACCATTCTATTTAAATACTTCTCCCTCTTCCCCTCATCCTACAGAGCTGAAATTTGGTACAAATGTTTGTTGTAGGCTAAGTAGGAAAACTAACTAATCAGTATCTTGATGATCGGCGTCTTAAGAATAAATAAAAATAAATAAAGTATTTTTATCTTGACAAAATACACCTAAGGTGTAAAAACCGCCCTTAAAAATTGTTTCCATAAGGATAACATTGGGATGATTTTAGTAAATTAATAACAACTTTTTTAAAAATAAATAAACATGTTAAATTGTATGTTTGATATTTTATCTTATTGGGGCAATAATTACAGTTTACAATTACGTTTAAAATCTATATAGGATATTTATAATATATTAAGATAAGCGTGTTGAAGTTCCCCTAAAGCAGACTTATAGGGTTTTCTAGACCATACAACTTTGCTGTCCAAAAGAACGGCAGCAGGTTGAGCTTTTATATTGATGTGATGGTTTAGAGGGAACCATGGGGAAGGGTAAGAAGCGCAGAGAATAACTGCATAGCGAAGCAAGGGCTGTCAGTTAGTATTTAAACAGAATTGTAACTGAAGCATATTATATGAATTTTAGAAGACGTTTTTACATCACATTACATGTTTTTTTTTTCTTTTAGTCTAGTTGTTTGTATTATAACATTTTTTTTCAGAGTTCGTTATATACATATTTCAGTTTGTTGCATAAAAGGTATCTAGTGACATAAAATACTAGAAGTAGCTGGCAATAATATGAATGTTACATGACTTATAGTTTTTAAAGTAACAACAACTTAATTTGAAAAGTTGAAAGAAGTTGTTTGTAGGAACACAATGCTTTTGTAGGAATTGTGCGTGGAAAATTATTCTATTGTAATTTAATCTTACATTTAAATATATTACGCACCAAACAATGGTTGTTGCTCATAAAGTTTAGTTAGTACTTATTTTATTTAAAATTATATTTAATATTATTTACAAGAGTAATTACAGTTGTTACTTCAAGATTCCTTTTTACACTTTATTTAAAACACAAAAATCTATTATTATTAAAAAGAATTGCTACAAAATCATAACCTACCAAAGTAATGAGACTATCCATTTGTTTCTTTGTTTCTTTAAAATTTGTTCCCTATTTGGAGATGAATTTTTGTTATTTTTTTCTTAAAAATAATTTATTTTTATCTTTTTGATTCAAAGATACAACTATTACTAAACAGGATCTTTTTATTTGTAATTTATTTATTATTAACCCTGACATTGGCTACAATGAGTGTGATGAGAGTTAATTATTGAGCGTGATCTTTATTACTCATTAAAGTCAACCGATCCTCAGAAAATTCTATTAATCAATAACCCAATAGCTAGGACAACTTGGATACCTACAGCTCGTTGTGGAATCTGAACCACAGAGATTAGATTTCTCTAGTTTGCCCCCACACACGGCAACTGAGTAGTTGCTGTGTTGGTGTAAAGAGAACTGGGAACAGAACTTATTATCAATCTCAATTGACTTACAGCAAATGTTAGGTATACTAATTGTTTTTATAAGGCTAAATACTAGCATTAAGTTTGAAGGCTACCAAACAGACTTCCAATCCCTTCAAATTTTCTAAGAAATGAATTGAAAAATGTTTCATTATTTGAGACAAAATTAAGACCATTAGGTCCTATTTTGCTCTAAACAACTTAAATAAAATATGATGATAAATTTAATGAATCGGTGTTAAACTCTTGTTTGAAGAACACAGGTTTATTCTATTTATCAACTCATCTACAGGAAGTTGCCCCTGAAAATGATTGATGCACAAAGTGACTATGAGAGGTGTCGCCAAGGTAAGGGGTGACCTGGCAGATGTGATATAAGTGATTGTTTGCAAAGTTTTAGGTTTTTTCTTTTCACAATGAGTGTATTCAGACAGTTCATACATGTTCACTTCTGATGAGCATGCTATTTTATAAACCTAACAACAAGAAGTCCCCACCCTCTTCATAGGTAAAGGTTAGAATAGAATTTTGTTCAGGTTTCTTACCTAATTCCCATAGATTACAAACACTGACAAAATTCACGATATAGTAGGCTTGTTGGCCATGTCTCTTTAGTTTCTGATCATTGTTATTGTACAAAATCATCAGCAAAGTCTTGCAAATTAGACCTTCTTTGATAAGATAAAACCAGAACACTTGAATTCGTCGTGATGTTGCCGACGTGCTGATCCTCTACAAGATTATCAACTCTCTCTTGTAGATCTCATAGCAAAGTGAGTACTAGAGCTCAGAAATGACTTAGTCACAGAAATCATTCCACCAACTTTGACTTCTTTAGCCTCCTGGCAAGATTTGTTCGACCTGGGAATCGTGTTGCTCCTGAGTGCGACTTCCTTAATGACAACTTACAGTTAATCCGAAGACATGCCTTTCACACTCTTTCCATCTAAAACTGGTGTATTCAGTTAAGTTGTCTATTTGTGTAATTTCCTTTAAATACTTTTGTTAATATTTCTTATAAATTGTTACACACTTCAAAGTGCCTAGTTTGTCCTGTTATAGCGTTTTACTCTCCTTAATTTCTCAACTTCGCATCCTATCATGGAATATCTTTTGCAGACTTTCTAATCAGTCATTTTATGTGTTATTATTATATATCAATATTGAATCTTAAACCTCTTGCCTTCTGTCACTAATAAAAGAAGGATTGAGCCTGACAAATCTTGATGTTTTGAAGCGCTGAAGACCTACACTGAATGGGTGCAGGGCCGCCGAAAGGGGGGCACTGAGGCAATTTGCCCCAGGCTCCTGATCTACCAGGGCACCGCAGGGCCTCCACAAACCTAAGAAAATATTGAAGGCCCCATGAATTTCTTGTTCAACATAAAAATTATTACTGTGTTCTTTAAATGTGAGCACTTGTATTTATTTAATTAAATATTGCTTCAATGCTTTATTAAAGCTGATTAAACAGATATTAAACCGAATCTGATCTGCATTAGGAAACTAAACTCCCTTAACGTTCTCTTTCAAAGTCAGCCTAGATCTGTTCTCCAGGCCGATTCCATTGTTCATACTCACATTACATCATCATGTCCACGCCACTCTGCTAGATAGTGGCAAACCTACCCCATCTGATGTCCCATTCGTTAGTCTCAAAGCACTTTGTTGTATGTTGGATGTTGTGTGTGTGGTGGGCAGGGCCGTATATAGAGGGGGGCTTGACGGGCTATAGCCCGAAGCAACAGATTTTTAAAAGCAGCAATTTATAACACAAACCTTTCGGCATTATATTAGTAAAGATTTACTAATATTTATTTCTCTCCTTTAGTGGACACATCACACTCACAGAATCACAGGACGTGTTGTATGTTTTTACTGTTGTTGTTGTTGTGTTGTGTACGCTTGTGCAAAATAATAGTTTAGAAGATATTTATTTATTAGATTGGAACGTTCTAAAGGCGGCAAAATCAAAATAGCTCATAGGCGGAAAACTGTAAATCCGGCCCTGGTGGTGGTAAGTTAGATTCGAATGAATGTCATCTTATTTTATAGTGTTTATGTTGCCTTAGATAGTCATCAAGTTTTCTGTATAATGTGTAATATTTATACATTATAAATGTTATATTAAGTATTCCGATTCTTTGTTGCTACAATCTCACAATTGATAAGGATTAAGTAGACCTAAGGACATAATTAGTTTTTAATACGATTGTTTTTTTTATGAAGGAGTTCTCTTATTTAAACTCCGACTGCATTAGTTGCTAATGAAGAGTGTATCATTAACCAATGTCATCTCTTCTGATGCTGTTGATATTTTTATGCCAATTCCTAGTTATTCTGAAGGAAATTCCACTTCTACCAATGTTGACAATAACACTCCTTGTCTTTGGGAACATTTAGACATTAAATCTAAAGATCTTTCAATGTTAAAAGGCCTCCTTGTAAAACGTATAACTTACCGAAAGATAGCACTGGCAGGCTTTTCCAGTGCCAATATTTTCTAAAAAGCTGGCCAATGGAGAAGCCACTAACCAGGACTGGATGGTATGGAGTAGGGAAACGATAGCCATATTTTGCTTTTCATGTTGCCTTTTTGTGACTAAAAATAGCCACCACTCCAATTTGGCAATGAAGGTGTAAAAATCAATTGGGGAAATATGTATCTCAAAGTAAAAAGTAATGAGACATAAGCCACTTTGCAAATTACATTAAAAAGGAAAATCTCCTGAATACTTTGAAAGGTTAGAATAATTATATTCATGAAACATTACAGAAAATTGTTCGATAGGAAGTTGTTAAATGGAAGGCAATTCTTAGAGCAGTTGTTTATGTTGACAGTGGCATAAACAAAGGGTTACAAAATCAATATTTCTAAAATGTAAATATCACTTGGGACAATGACAGATGCACCTATCTATCCAAACATGTACGGTGGTATTGGCATAGTCATAACTATCCCACCCATCCACTTATTCACATACGGTGGCGATTCAGTGATTTTAAATTGATTTAATTTAAAATCACTTTATTTGCATACACATATAAAAGTAGTCTATCGTCATTTGTGACCATACATGACCAAGTAATTGATTTTATGACCTCTAGAAGCCATGAAAACGTTGTTTCAGGAAATTGATAAGAACTTTTATTTCTTGAAAAGTAAACATTCTGAAATTGATAAAACTTACAGGAACCACTATTAAAATAATAAATGCAATCCATTAACGGGGTTAATGAGTAATAAAAGTGTAAAGTTGATAAATAGTGCAAACTAGTTAAAATTCCTGTACTTTTTCTGTTCTAACAAGGATAAAAAGTATTAAATCTTATAATAACATTTAAAATTCATATTTCATAACTCAATAATACATGAGGTAAATAATTTTGGAATTGGATTTTTAATAGGCTTCTTAGTTTCGTAGTAAACAACCTTCCAACTCAGGTACACATAATTTCTGCGCCGACAGTTGTTACAGTGTCTTGTACTACCTCTTTCAGTGGCATCAGAAAAGTTAGGCTTTACCAAAATGGATATAATAAAAAACAAAATGAAATCTACGATGATTTGAGATCAATTGAACCAATGGATGATTTTGATTATGGAGCATGACATTGTGAGCAGGGCCGCCGAGAGGGGGGCAACTGGTCCAAATGCAACAGGCCTGTGAGGTCTTAAAGTTTTTATATCATGATAGATGTCTTTGGCGGAAAGACTGAAAAGAAAAGTAGTAATTATTAGAAGCATATGTATTACGTGTAAGCTTTCAATTATTTAAGTTTATTGAATTTAAAATGATAGTGGAGAAAAGTTATTTTAGAAGTATTATTATTTTTACTTATTTAATAATACAAAGAAACATGTTTTTATCTACTTGTACATATATTTTAACTCTCGTAATGTTAATTAATGTGAAACTCCACAATTATAACTAAAAGCCTGTTTAAAAAATATTTTTATTTTAGTTATTGAAAATTTGGAGATTGGTACCCCCAAACAAGCATGTACCCCAGGCCCCCTAACCCCTCTCAGTGACCCTGAATGGATGTGAGGGTCCATCAAGTTTGGTGGATGGGATGGCACCACATAGGAAAATGGAAAGGGACAAATTATAAAGTGCTAAAAAAACGAACTTTTATTTTGATTCTTTGTGATATTTATTGAGTTATATCCATAAAGCTTTCTGTTCTTCAATTTGACGTTGATTTCTTTTATATTGTGGCATAAATGTTAGCTTTATTGATCCTCTTTAGCATCTCAAACGTTCTCAGGTATATTATTAATTAAAAGCTAACCCAAAACAGGACATTTAAAAAATTATTATGAATTTCATAATAGAGTCTCTATAACACGCTAATAAATGCAATTAACAATAATTGTTAAGAATTTATATAATTTTAAGTGTGAACATTTTTAAGTTTACTGATAAAACAAACAAATTTGACACTATTCTAGTTGTCATAAATTTTTGTAAATCGTAATATATAAAATCTTATATTAAGATAAGATTTCTTATATTAGATGGGATTTTTAAGTATAATATCCCACCTGGGTGTATAGTTTAACATTACCCAATTTTGGGTTTTGGAGCATATTTTTTATTTGGGTGAGGTCAGAGCCCTTAAACGTTTTTCTTCCAAAATGTAATTATATAATGTGCTTTGCTAGATAAATACCTATAGTTTGATTGCCCACTTGGGCGTTTTTAATATTACCTTTGTTTTAGTTTTCAGATATATTTTTTGTTTTTGTGGTATATATACCTTATTAATTGCTCTTTTCAAAATCTGATGGTATATTTGGATTCAGAAGAAAAATAGCTTTAAATTGATACCCCACTTGAGTAAATTACATCAGAATTAAAAAATTTTACAATTTCAAAATTTTCTGTTTTTGGGTCCCCGATACACCAAATTTTTTAGTTAATAAGCTGAAATTCATATATAAGGTGCAGGTTTGTTATGCGTTTTTTAAGGTGGAAAGGCCACCATATTGTTAATGAATGAAAAAAGTAAACCTTTGTGAATTTTCCTGGAAGTTTCAGATCAAGAGCTTTACTTCAAGTATACACATGATAGGGGTAGTGCCTCAACATTTATGCCAATGAGTGAGTGAATGATTCCAATCAAGCTATATACAGGGTAGAAAAAAAATATAGAAACGCTTTTACAACTTTTCCATAACTTAAGTGGTAAAAGTGAAATCTTGTACTGTACATGATCATGGTTACAAAGAACACACTTTTTTACGCAATTAGCGACATTTCATCTTTTCAGGATGACCTGGGCGGTGGAGTTGAACGAAAATCTTTAATGTAAGCCTAGGTCAAGTTTGGTATCAAATTAAAGATCTATTCAATAGAAATTAATGCCGTAAACCAGACTTCAAAAGGTCTGTCCTTTCCAGAGTAGCGATCATTTGAATTTAAAATTTACTAATTTAAAAAAATGTTTTCTCAGCTATTTAACGATTTTAAGTAAATTATTCCGATCAAAAATTATACTTTATTGAACACAATAACTTAAAAAATTAAATTATCTATGGAAAAAAATAAAGTTATTGTGACATATGTGGATCTAGGAATATCGCCTCGTGAGGAAGATCGGCCTACAACCTTGCCAGGACTCTTAAGTATAATGACCATGAATTTTGGTTTTTGACACAGTTGAGCCTATAAACATAGTATTATCTAAAATCTGATGGTTAATAGTAATTAAGAGAAGAGTATCTTTCATTAGATACCCCACATTGGTATATTACTTTAATATTGGTCAATTTTGGGTTTCTGAACATATTTTTTTTATTTTGGGAGGGGGCAGAGCTCTTGAATTATGTCTCTTTCAAAATTTAATGGTACATTGTGATTTGGGATATAAATACCTATAGTTTGATACCCCACTTGGGTTTTTATTTTAGTACTACCCTTTTTTAGGCTTTAGTAGATTATTTTTGTGTTGGGGCATATACCCCTTGTTATTTGCCCTTTTCAAAATCTGATGGTATATTTGGTTTCAGGAGAAAAATACCTTTAATTTGATACCCCACTTGAGTAGATAACATCAGTATTAAAATGTTTTACATTTTCAAAATTTCAGTTTTTGCCCCTCCCCCCCACCCGGATACACAAATTTTTTTAGTTTTAAGCTGAAATTCATAAAAAGTGTGTGTGTTTGTTAGGCGTGTAGAACTGTGAAAGTTTGACAATTTTACTCAAGCTTTATCTCAAGTTAGGTAATACACACTACTTTTTTGTGAATTTCCCATAAGAAATACACTGGGGCAGTTTTGGGGTAAAAAAGGGCCACAATCTTGTTTATGAGTGAAAAATTTGCCTGGAGGTTTCAGACTGAGAGCTTCAATTCAAGTATACTCTTTATGGGAGTAGAATGCCGGGAAGTGCCTCAACATTTATTCTCAGTGAGTCAGTCAGTCACTACATTGAGCTTTAGAGTATATAGACTAGCATGCTTCGCCGGTCATAATATTGAGTTTGATTATATAATCGATATGTGCAGCAAGTTTTCAGTTTACACTCTAACCAATTTAGAAGAACTGATGTCATTTATAATATTTACTACTGTAGACAATTATTTTTAATTTTAAAAGTTTAGCAAACTACAATTTTATTCAATGTTTGTTTTTATTTGACAGCTATTACTCAAATAAATCAGTGAATTAATATAGCTCCATAAGAATACCATAGGAATTGTGGAGGCCAGTGGAATGGAGTCCTGAGGTCGTAGAGGAAAAAAATCCTTTCATAACGAGCCTGTAGGGGCCAAGATAAACCTATGTACAAAATTTCTAGTCAGTTGGACATATAGTTTTGGAGAAGTAGTGATGAGAGGTAAATGGCTTCTATATATATAATTTATTTCAAAGAGCTGATACAAAAAAACGTAAACATGATACAAACGCTTGGCTGGTTGGGTTTACATTGTGAAATATTTAAGGTAATTTCTTACATTGACATGATTGTACTACGTTGCATCCTCCTAAAGTAGACATATAAGGTTTTCTAGACAGTACCTAGGAGAATGGCAGCAAGCTGATCTTTTGAGATAACCACAAAAAGCCTCTATAGACCAGTCTATAGTTCTGGGCGTGTGGTTCAAGCACGTGCATCAATGGTTTTCTCTCTCCAACGACAATTGTACATTCATGTTAAAAAATAAACATCTCGGACACGGTCCTAGAAAATAATTTCACTTAATTGGTAGATTTAGTTATCAGTATTTAATAGAATAATCAAACCAGCTAATTTCGCCCATGTGACGTCACAGTCTACTGCAGAGTCTCGTCGTGATACCTGCCGTATTCTTTAATTACCGTGTTCTCCGATATAACAAAATCAGCTGTTATTTTTTCTTCCATAACTTTGTTTTATTTATTTAATGATTGATTATATCTAATATAAACTAACTCAATTAATTATGAATTGAAAAAAACACACGTTCAATGATTAAAGAAAATGTATTACAAAGCACGAAGTTTAAATAACATAAACTCCATTGAGCAAACTATATAATCATAGCAGCTAACCTAATTAAGATTTTGAACAGACTGTACACAATAGATGTAGGAGAAGTATTGTGGGGGAATTCTCTATCTTGCTCTCACTACCTCTCCTACACACCTAAAACCATGGCCCAGTATGTATAATGATGGTTTAGGGATAACCACGTAGGATAGAATGCTGTAAGCAAGTATAGAGAACCACCTCTTAGCAAAGCAAGGGCTATCTATCATCTAGTAACTTTTAAATGGGAATCTAGCCTTCTAACAGTCTAGCTTCTTGAATGAAAAAATATAATTTCATTTTTTTTTAACTATATTTTACTGTTCCAGATATTTTTTGTTTGCTTTCTGGTGGTAGTGCATTCACTGATCCTCAACTGGTGAGGCAGCTTGGATCCTAGCTCTGGTACCTTACAACTCCCGCAGCCACCATATAGTTATGGCACCACTCTTCTAAGAGCTTTCTGCCAGGGGTCATCAAGTGACTGTTGTCATCCCACGACCTAACTCTCAGGACATTGACCTATCCTCCGACCTTCCAGTAGCTATCATCAATTATACCATGGAAACAGTTCTGAAGAGTATGACCAATATTTTTAAAACAGTTTTTTTCATATCTGAGATCAGTTTGAAAAGCTAATGTTTAATGACAAAAGAGTATTTAATCTTTTAAACGAAAAGTACGATTTGATAATAGGAGAACTCTATGGATCAGATCTCACTAACTACTTTGCTTATAAGATGAAAGTTCCCATAATTAGTTTTGTTACAAGCACAGCTCTTCCTTGGACAAGTGGGCGCACTGGTCTTCCTGACAACCCCGCTTACATTCCTAATTTCTTTGTAGACTACAGTGCTGACATGAGTCTGTGGCAAAGGACTTACAATGCTTTCACTCTGATGTATGCAAAGGCTGCCTACTATTACTCATCAGAGGTTCCTACCCACAAACTTGCTCAGGAGTTCTTTGATGAAGAACTTCCTTCAGTAGAAGAAGTGAACAGGTGCACTTCCTTGGTACTCATTAACAGTCACTTCTCCCTCTCTGAGTTGGCCCTTAACACCCAACGTTATTGAATATAAAGAGAATCAAAGAGAAACAAGTTTTGTCTCAGCTAAGAATGCTTTACCATTTCTTGTTTATTTTTAAATTTCCAGTAGAGAATTTTGTATTAGCTAACTATGCCCAATTTAGAAATCAGATTCTTATATAAAATCCTCTCCTGTCCAACAACATTTACACAATTATCATTACTTTATCTTAGTAAACCTTTACATGATACTCAAAGGACATTGAGTATCATGTAAATAATGACTTAGTTATGAACATATGACTTTAAGAATGGAAGCAAAGTAGCACTGAGGATGACCATGTTTTGGGGGCGGCCGTTTCCCAAACTACCAAGTCACCGCTGGAAGGTTGACAGCCCTACAGTAGCAATGCAATTTTTTCGTCAGTGGGCTTAAACATGCTTTCCTATTTCAACTGGACAATTCATGTTTATTATTACAATGAGTTACAGTAAAAACTTAATGATTATTAAAGGTCCATTATAGTGGACCATAAGTTTATATTATGAGTTTTTATGTTAAATCATCAAGAATGATATTTTAAGTTTCATATATTAAACCATGAAAAAAATATTAAAATTCTCAATGTTGTATGAAAACCAACTTATGGTCCACTAAACATGTCTTCGCCTTTCAAATAAGATTTTAAGTGTTACGACATTATTATTTTTATTATGAAAATTCAGAAAGTTGTTTTTTTTTCTTTTTGTTAAAATAGAAAGCCATCTTTTGAGCGTTTTTTTTTCTCAAAGGGAAACAGAAACAGCCACATTAATTGTCTAGATGTTTGTGATATCATTATAAACCTTTGTCTATACAGACTCTATGAATAGGCGACAATAGTATTATACCTGCTTGAACATTGCATGTTCAAGCACTCAAAGTGCTGAAAATCTCCATAGTTAATCATTAAATGTTTACTAGAAAATGAATTTGAATCCAATTACTACACAATACATTACCTTTATTAAGTTGACTGAAAAACATAAAAGGTTGAATGTAAGTCTATTCAAAATGACAAATCCATCATATCATGATTTTTTTAACATAAATAAGAGAGTATAGTATGGGAAATAGTAGACACCTGTTATAAAACAAACTACTGTACTTAACAATATATCTATGTTTCGAGAGTTCCCATTTTAACATGTTTAAATAAAAATTATTTTTCATTACTTAGACAGGCACCGGTCTGGAAATGATAATCTAGGGCCAAAGTCTTTAATTAAACATGTTTTAAGAGTAAAAACATCTCTTCCTATGTTTATTTTAATTATTGTGATTTATTTATTTGTACACGATGTTAACTGTCTAATTGTCTTCCAGGACCTCCAGAAGATCCTCAATGCCAGACCTACCTCAAAAACTAAAGACCTACCTTGAATATGAATTAGCCTCATGGCCACCCGCCCACCCCTACATGTACAGTGGTATTGACCCACCCACCCACCCCTACACGTACAGTGATATTGACCCACCTACCCACCCCTACACGTACAGTGATATTGACCCATCTACCCACCCCTACACGTACAGTGATATTGACCCACCCGCCCACCCCTACACGTACAGTGATATTGACCCACCCGTCCATCCATACACGTACAGAGGTATTAACCCACCCGCCCACCCATACACGTACAGTGGTATTGACCCACCCTCCCACCCATACATGTACAGTAATATAGATCAATACCTCTGTACGTGTATGGGAGGGTGGGTGAGTCAATACCTCTGTACGTGAATTGTCCAACCACCAAACGATACAGAATTGATTGAAAATTATGATATTAGTGGTGATTTAAGCGTGAATTCTTTTCAAGGACTATCAGACAGTACCATTACTAAGTTGAACGTGTGTATATTGAGCGTACGGTCATTATGATATTCAGGTTCATAACTTTAAATAGGTTATTAGATATATACTCTTTGCCAATTCTAATTGTTACAAATATCTGGGTACTCTTTACCGAGATGATAATGCTTTCAGTCACAGAAAATAAGTTTCCTCTCTTGCCATATGGTTGAATTTGGCGTAATTTAGTCTAAAAATATTGTATTGTAAAATTTTTGGGTAAAATGTTTAGTTTTTATATTTCACTTTTTGAAACTGATAATCACAGCCTTTTTACATGAGACTTATTTATTATTTTTTTTAGGTCAAATTTGTACCAACATTTAGTATTGTATGTTGAATGGTTTTTAAGATATTCAATTTTTTTTAATACACATTAAGACGCACAGACTGAAAATGAATCGAGAAAAAATACATTTATATGGTATTGTTTGCTTGTTTTGGCCTGATAAACAATCCTCTAAGATATGTGACAGTCGAAGCTGAACACCCTTTATATTATTTAAAGAAGTAATTTGTATTATTTGAAAAATAATTTAACATGTTCAATTTAATGTCATAATTTTATTAAGTAGAACTACTTACCTTCTAAATATTTTAAATGTAATCAAACCAGCGTAGCGGCTCAGTGGACTGTTTAAGTCCAAGGTTCGAGTGCCCATTGAGCTGAAGGTTGGTACTTCTACGTTTTACATCTAGCGATCCAAGAGCGAGAAGAGGGTGTTAACCTCTTCAGTCTTGGATCGCTGGTAAAGGTGTCATCACTGCCACCTCAGATGATTCGCATGTTCCTTAACGTGTTTGGCACACTGCCACAGAGGGTGGTTTTCAAGTATGAAGAGCCTTTGACTGACGTCCCTCCTTTGTCCTCAAGTGGATTCCTCAGGCAGACATTGTTGGTAAGTCAGTGATGTAGACTGAATTATTAATGATGCCTCTAAACACACTTGATACATTTTCTTTATTTACAAGGATATGCTACTCTCTTTGCAGGAAACAACGTAAATTTAAATGAAATCTCTGTTGCTAAACATTTAAAAATAGTTTTCAGATGAGGGAATGTGTTCCATTGCTTATATTACTGGACACAACCACTGCAGAAAAAATCTCTGTGGATAGCAAAGATTGTTATTCATACAGAAGTCACTACTTGCTAGCTTTATGGTGAGGCTCTTGAGTCTACTGAACACTTGTTAACTGAGTGGAAAGCTCTTCTCCTCCGAGAGTTTAGGAGAAGAAGAATTTTCTAGGTTGAACTCTCAGAGGAAAGAATGGGAGCTAGCCTGGGGATAATATTTTAGAGCTGGTGAAGCCACTCTGAATAGGTACCCCATTCTAGTAGATAACAGGGAGGCACAATAAACCTAAGTTTGAAGTGCAATCTAGGAATGGCCTTAGAGCTCTCCTTTCCCCTTTACAAACTAACGAACTAAACTGAATGTGTTCCATTATTTTCTGAGACAAATTTAATTTTAACCTATAAAAGTCCAGTCATACACAATAGCACCTTGATTAGTGAATAAATGCACCAAACCATCAGTGCTGAAAAGGATGAGTGGTCTACTATGGCTAGATGCAAATCCAATGATTAGGAGTTTGAATCATGTTCAAACTGGAACTTTTTCCACTCAATTTTATAAAGGTATTAATTAGTCTGTGGCACAGTTGGGCAGAAGCTTATGTTAATAAGCAGTTTCTGGTTGGGGTAAAATCGACATAATCAACTTTTATATTGTAGTGGCATGGAAATACACATGTTTTACTCATTTTTTCTGATAACAAGCAGATGTGGATATATATATATATATATATATATATATATATATATATATATATATATATATATATACATATATATAGAGGAGGGTCAGTGTTCGTTAAAAACTCTGAAATTTCTTAATTTCAAATGGTTAAATTTAATTCTTTTGTGTCAGCACACCCGAATTTCATAGCAGTGGTGACACACAGAAGGCTGGCTAGTACCATAGCGCCTGTTCACTGTGGAAAGCCACTTCACTTCATCAATATTAAGAATGAGAATGAGAATGAGAATGAGAATGAGAATGAGAATGAGAATGAGAATGAGAATGAGAATGAGAATGAGAATGAGAATGAGAATGAGAATGAGAATGAGAATGAGAATGAGAATGAGAATGAGAATGAGAATGAGAATGAGAATGAGAATGAGAATGAGAATGAGAATGAGAATGAGAATGAGAATGAGAATGAGAATGAGAATGAGAATGAGAATGAGAATGAGAATGAGAATGAGAATGAGAATGAGAATGAGAATGAGAATGAGAATGAGAATGAGAATGAGAATGAGAATGAGAATGAGAATGAGAATGAGAATGAGAATGAGAATGAGAATGAGAATGAGAATGAGAATGAGAATGAGAATGAGAATGAGAATGAGAATGAGAATGAGAATGAGAATGAGAATGAGAATGAGAATGAGAATGAGAATGAGAATGAGAATGAGAATGAGAATGAGAATGAGAATGAGAATGAGAATGAGAATGAGAATGAGAATGAGAATGAGAATGAGAATGAGAATGAGAATGAGAATGAGAATGAGAATGAGAATGAGAATGAGAATGAGAATGAGAATGAGAATGAGAATGAGAATGAGAATGAGAATGAGAATGAGAATGAGAATGAGAATGAGAATGAGAATGAGAATGAGAATGAGAATGAGAATGAGAATGAGAATGAGAATGAGAATGAGAATGAGAATGAGAATGAGAATGAGAATGAGAATGAGAATGAGAATGAGAATGAGAATGAGAATGAGAATGAGAATGAGAATGAGAATGAGAATGAGAATGAGAATGAGAATGAGAATGAGAATGAGAATGAGAATGAGAATGAGAATGAGAATGAGAATGAGAATGAGAATGAGAATGAGAATGAGAATGAGAATGAGAATGAGAATGAGAATGAGAATGAGAATGAGAATGAGAATGAGAATGAGAATGAGAATGAGAATGAGAATGAGAATGAGAATGAGAATAGGAATAGGAATAGGAATAGGAATAGGAATAAGAATAAGAATAGTTTATTGTCATATTACAACAATGCATTAACAAAGTCAAAATAACATCTAAAATTGTAAGACAAGTCAAATAAAAGCTTTAACAAATGTCTATCAAGTACACTAAAAACAGATTCGTCTCTCAGGTAGGTCTAAAAACTCTGAGAGTGCATAAAAAGGGTTTTCTAGAAGCCAATCATAGAATTTTATCAGAAAAATTGTTTCTGAGTATTTATTTGACAAATTACTCAGCTTATTGAAAATCTTTTATGAAATGACTAAGTGACTGTGTTGTGTTTTAGTTAGCCTGCTATGCTCAATCGCAATTTTATTTTTATTTCTAGTATTATGACCATGTAAATCACTACTGAAGATTAAAGATTGTAAATTTTTGAGCGTGAAAACAACTGAATCATAAATGTATAGGTTTATTACTGTCTGTATCTTTAGTTTAATAAATAAAGGTTTACAATGTTCTAAAGGTTCAACTTTTGACATTACCCTAATTGCTTTCATTTGAAGAATAAGGATATCTTTAATGTTACTACTATTACCCCAAATTACAAGGCCAAATTTAATAATTGATTGAAAGAAAGCAAAATATAATGATCTTACATAGTCCTCAGGAACACAATACAAAATGCGTCTGAATAAGAAAATTACCCTACACAGTCTCTTTGATATGAATTCAATGTGCGAGTTCCATGTTAAATTATCGTCAATATGAATTCCAAGAAATTTGACTGTAGTACAAATATTTTGAGACGGGTTGTTTAGTGGTTTTTGTTTTAGGCTAAATTCGATATTTTTAGTTTTAGATTCATTTAGTAAAAAGCCATTAGCTCTAAACCACGTTGAGGCCTCCTCCACAGTTGAGTTCACAAGGTTTTGCAAAGAATAAAAGTCAGAGTGAACATTTAAAAAAGTCGTATCATCAGCGTATAAGATACATTTAGCTCCAACAGAGCTGGGAAGATCATTTACTTGAACCAAGAACAAAAGTGGGCCCAGAACAGATCTCTGAGGCACTCCGGTTCGGACCTCAATCTCCTTGGACCAGTTTCCATTGATGGAGACTTTCTGCCTACGGTTGGACAGGTAGGATTGGAAAAATTTCAAAGGGATTCCATTGACTCCATAATAATTAAGTTTCGCAATTAATTCCTTGTGGTCCACGCAATCAAAGGCCTTGCTCAGGTCACAAAAAGTAGCCTGAGCAGAGGCCTTATTTTCAAAAGAGTCTAGGATTTGTCTAACTATACTAGGTTCATTTTCGCATGGCACCTAAGGGATTAGCGACCCTTACACACACAAGCTCACAGTCGGAGCGGCCCGGGTCCGCCCCCACCCCCTCGGCAGGTAGGCCTGGCCGGCTCTTCTACTGGACCTGTTGTGTGTGATTGCTAATTAGTAAATAAAATAATAATTAATCATTTGTAACTGTGTAGTTGCAAGCTTTGTGAATTTCTAAGAAAAATGAGTCCAAACACGGTCCAATTACGATAATGTGTAATGTTTAAACAAGACTCATAAGAATGGCACAGGCACATCCAATATATTTATATGTTTATATGTAGTAAATGTTTTTTTTAAAACATGTAGTATTAATTAATTGATTCAACCAAAAAGAAAGGAAAACTATTAATGGGACTGCTTAAATTTTGTTGTTAATATTTTATAAATGTGAGAAATGAGGGAAGTGAGGGAAAAAGAAAATACCCACGTTACAGCAAAAATATGAACTCAGAAAATTAAAAAATAAATAAATACTTCTAGAGAAATCGTAAAATATTATTACTTACCCTCCATAAAAATACAATATATGAAACGAATAAGATGGGTAGGCCCGGGGGTGAGCCGGTTCCTCCGATGATTCAACCAAGGAGATATTTTGTGTGCTAGGCTCATTGCGGAATTCCTCGAACATCCCTATGACCTATGACTCACTTCCTGTGACTAATGGCGTAGTCAAAACCACCACTACTGTTGGTTGTACAGCTCAGTCTTCCCTCAGTATCCGTGACACCGCGACTTCCGTTACTATTCTGTGCGTTGAAGTTTTTAGTTTAGTGATGGCTTCAAATTCGAAGCAAGTGCTGCATTCGCAAGCACGAACGGTTGTGGCTTCGGTTATTCAATATTTTTATAAGGAAAAAAACAATTTTGGATCTCTGCTAGATGTAAGAAAAGTATTGGAGCGTGTTTCAGCAGCGTGTAATATATCAAAACGAACCGTCACCCGGATAAATGCGGAACTAAAATCAGTGCTACAAGATGCGACCGATGAAGAAGACAGTGAAAGTCAAGAGGCTTCTGCTTCGAAGAAAATAAAAATATGTACGCCAAAGAAAACACCAGGAGGACCAAAACGGACCAAGAAAGTGACGAGCCTCGACGATTTTGGGAAATCGGCGGTCAGACGGCACATTCTACAATATTACGAGCGGAAGGAAATACCAACACTGAAGAAACTGCAAGAGTCATTGAAGTCTGCGGGTCTGTTTAACGGCTGTAAAACATCATTGTACAAGCTTGTGTGTGATATGGGATTCTCCTACAAGAAGTTCGATCACAGGAAAGTTTTAATGGAAAAGCCTACAATCGCTTTGTTAAGGTGCCAGTTCTTGAGAAAAATAAAAAGCGTAAATCTTGAGAATGTCATATTTCTGGACGAAACGTGGTTGAATGAAAACATTCATCAACCTAAAGGCTGGACCGACGGCTCTATCAAGGGGACGTTGAAAGCTCCCTTGGGTAAGGGCAAAAGGCTTATAATTTGCCACGCTGGAAGCCAAAAAGGATGGATTGGTGCTCCCCCTCTAGTGTTCGAGTCGAAGAAGACAGGCGACTACCATGAAGACATGGACCACGTCGTTTTTGAAGAATGGTTTTTTAATACTCTACTTCCTGCTGTACCCCCTGCAAGCATCATAGTAATGGACAACGCCCCATACCACTCTAGGAAAATAGACAAACCTCCTACATCTAGTTCGACGAAAGCTGTAATGATCAACTGGCTAAACCAGAAAAAGATCCCGTTCTCCACAGACCTGTTAAAGCCAGAAATATACAATTTAGTGAAACTGCACAAGCCTCCTCTCCCCAAGTACGCTATTGACACAAAAGCCAGTGAGTTGGGATTCAAGATCATCAGGTTGCCACCGTACCATTGTCACTACAATCCGATAGAGATGGTTTGGTCGTACTTGAAGGCGTTCGTAAAAGAAAGGAACACAAGTTTTAAGCTAAAGGACGTGAAGAACCTGTTCATGGAAGCGGTGGAAGAAGTTACGCCTGATCTATGGGGAAAATATGTCCAGCACATCAAGAAGACCATGGATGCAGACTGGGAGAGTGAAGGGCTACACGACGAAAGTGTTCAGCAGTTTATAATCAGTTTATGTCCTGGAGATGAAAATGACACGGAAAGTGATTGTGATACTGAAGACTCAGACGACATTGGTTGCTACCCACTGCCTTAGGACACCAGGCAACTAGTACGAAAGTTTCAGGTACGTTAAAATGTGTGTTAATAGTTGTTTTCTCTTCTCTATACGATATTATTGGACGTATGACTGTATTTGATATTATATATTTCAAGTAGGCCTACATCAAATACAGTAAATTAAAGCGTAGCAATATTTAATAAAACTTCCATTAAAAATTAACATTTTATAAGATTGAATATGAAAAACAACTTAATTATATGAATTGTTTTTTATGTAATATTTTAATGTGTTTGTTTGGAAAAATGTTTAATTTGATGGACTTGTACTAACCTAAGATTTATTTGCTATTGATTTGGGTTTTTGTTTTGGTGCACTATTTTGTTAATTATTTTATGAGTACAACAAACCTTCTTAAACAAACCTTATTTGTTAAACGTTAAAATTACTAGAAACTTTAGCTTATTTGTTGTAAATAATACATATCAAATCACATTTATTGTTATTTTAACATATATTTATATTATTTGTTGTTTATAGTTATACTTATCAACTAAAAATTAATGTATTGTGTATATATCTTTATTCTAAATTAATATTCTTGTCAATACCCTACACAAGAACAAGTCTTAAATTCTATTGAACATATGGTATATATTGTCGATATTTTAAATGGAGTATACATTAGTGTATTCATTATATATTTAGATGTACATAAAATGTAAGTGTCGACTGAACATTAATGAACTATGTAAATATTTTTCTTCTTAATTTCTTCTTAATTTATAGTTTTGTCAATGCCTTGCAAAAGAATAAATCTCAAATTCTATTGAACATATTGCATATATTGTCGATCTATGAAATAAAATATCAAATTATATGTTATTATAGTGTAAAGATGTACATAACATGTTGGTGTTTTTTTACATATTTAATAGCTAAAATTATACTTGTTTAGTAAAGCAGTTTTGGGTTTCATTTTCACCCACCAATATCACTTGAATTTCTAATTAGAACTATGATGTACTGTTTGGACTCATTTTTCTTGGAATCTATCGCTGAATACGAAAATTTATATTCTATTTAAGTCAATGGCTGGTAATAGCATGTTGTCATTTGTAACTTCAGTATGAAGCGGTGTACCTGTACCGGCGGTCAGGGGCGAGGGGCGCGGGTGCCCGTGAGTGCGCGTGCGAGAGCGAGGCCTCTCACTAATCCCTTAGGTGCCATGCGAAAATGAACGGAGTGTAGTGCATCAATTGCATCAGTAGTACATTTTCCTTTTCTAAAGCCAAATTGAGATATATTTAAGTATCCGTTACTTTCAAGATAAGAAACTAGTTGATCATGAACTATAATTTCAATTACCTTAGAGAAGACAGGGATAATTGAAATGGGGCGAAAACTTTCAGGTATTTTTTGGACCCTTTTTGTATACCGGACATATTCGAGATAGTTTTAATTCATCCGGAAAATATCCTTCAGTTAAGCATTTATTTATGCATACAGTCAACGGAATAATGAATGTATGAGAAATACGTTTGAAAATATTGTTAGATAGTTTAAAAACATCTACACTGTCAGTTTTTTTAGTCTCCTAACAGCTTCAGTCATGTCACTGACTGTGACTTTAATGAAATTGAAGGTACTTTTACGAACAGGATTATTTTTAATGAGGGACACACTATCAATATTTGGCTTAACAATACTCTCCTTTATAAGTGTGATCGAATTCACAAAATAGTGATTAAAACTGTCAGGAGTGACCTCAACAAGCCGAGGAGACGGATTGTTTATGTCATCTTTAATTAACTGCCAGGCTGTTTTACATCTATTTTTACTCCCTTCAATTTTTGTTGCATTGAAGGCTAACTTTGCTCTTTTATGGACTGTTTATATGATTGTTTAGAATCAACTTTTTTTTTAGTCTGTCACAATCAGTGTTTTTAACTAGACTGTCTAAAAACAATAACCTCTTTTTCATTGCAGCCAAATCCCTAGTATACCACTCATTGTAACATGTTTTTTTTTTTTAGGTAGGAGTTTTTTTAAAGTTGAAAAGAAATCAATTTTATTAACAACAATACGTCTTAAGTTTAGAAAAAACTCCTGGGCATTCATTAAAAATTCACGTTTCATTAACATGTCCCAATTAAATGATAGCAGACTGCTTGCCAGATCACCAATTACTGATTTTGGAAGATGAAATTCCACATAAGAATCAGAGTTACTTGCTTCAATTTTTTTAGTTGATTTAGTTTCTAAATTTTTTTTGCATTTGGATCATGTAGATTTGTTAAATTATACTTAATTGGGACATTTACAAGCAGTCCATCGTGGTCAGAAAAGAGAAATTAAAAATACAGCTTATTGCTTGCAGGCTAAGATGAGAATTTAAGAAAACATTGTCTAGACATCTATTACCCCTAGTAGGAGATTTATTGATACAATAAAAATTGTACTGTCTAAGTAAATTTAAAAATTGTTTTACAGTAGTTTTGGTAGTTGTAATGTCAAAGTTAGAATGTATGTCTCCTCCAATTACAATGGTATACTCTGACCATGGAAACAGAAAAGTCAAGAATTCATCTAAAGAGGAGAGAAATATACTTGAATTTCCTGATGTGGAATGATAAAGTGATGCAACTACAATTTTAAGTTCATCATTAATGATGGCTGACAATTCAAAATGGAATTCTTTACAATGCAAGGTTACATCTAATACATGGGTTACAATATCATTACGAGCAAATATTAGAGTGCCTCCTCTTATATGGTCAGCCCGACAATAGCTGGATGCACAGTAATATCCTTTTGAGGATATTACATCTAATACATGGGTTACAATATCATTACGAGCAAATATTAGCGTGCCTCCTCTTATATGGTCAGCCCGACAATAGCTGGATGCACAGTAATATCCTTTTGAGAAAGAGAGCTCCGCCTCCTCTACATTCAACCAATGTTCACTAATACAAATAAACAAAACGTTGACATAACCATTCAAAAAAGTTTCCAATGCCAAAGTTTTACCATGATTAAATAGCTACCAGAATGTGGTATATTGAGGTGCTGGAATAATGTTAGACTATAGCAACCTTTCGGAGAAAGATATCTCAGAAGCCCTCAAAGCTGTGTTGTATGAATCAAAGTGAGTATTCTGTTCTATTGTCTATTAACTACTTCAAGGCTTTTACTACAGTAGAACTTCGATAGTTCAACACTCGATACTTCGATAGTATGTTGAAGTAGTCTGCACTGGTAGCGCAGTGCAGACTACAACAGGTTACAGAACCCAGCTACTTGGGGACAAAGTGTTATGGAGATTGTAGGCGATAGGTTATATGCTCGTTCCTCTTAATACTGATACAGCATCCGCTCAATGGTTGCCATTGAAGTTGACAATACTAGAGAAGTCTGGGGTGTCCATGTTGGGTAGTCAAGGTTCAGATGTTGTGTAGGAAAGAGAACTGAGTGTCAGGCTTGTCAGTTAGTTGAACAGTGGACCGACACTAATTGTTCGGATTTCACGTAAAGCTGTACGTCTCTGAGGTGGCCTAGCTATTGGGCTATTAATAAATAGCTCTTTCTGAGGAACAGTTGACCTTAGTTAGTAAAAATAGCTGCACTCGTTCATCTACACTCATCACACTAATTTGTGCCTCATATTCGCCCATATCTTAATGATCGGCGTCTTAATAATGAATAGTAAAGTCTTTATTCTTCAACATCAGTCATGGCGACGTGACGTCAAAAAATTATTGTCTGTGGTAGGCTGTACATGGTTTAGACCGATGCAAATCAACGAAATAACATGTGAAAGTGAATAACAGTTAAAAATTGCCAGTGTTTTGGACATATAGTTACTGTACCTAGTAAGTAATGTAATGTCGATACTTAAACAACTATGTACTTTCATATTTACATGAAAGTACATAGTTCATTCACCTTTCTTTGGTAAAGCAACTGTCCTACTAATGCTAATGTAATAAATATTTTGTTCTTGTCCTTAGGTACAAGGTAAACATGAATCGTCTGTCACTGCAGTTCCAAGATCGACCGATTTCACCTCTGCAGACAGCTGTTTATTGGTCTGTATATGTGATCAGACACCAGGGGGCTCCTTAATTAAGGCCATTTTCAGTGAATCTCCCATTCTACCAGGACCTACTTCTAGATTTTATGGCAGTCCTCCTTGGCTCCATTGCTGCTCTGCTTGCATCAATATACTGGATTGTTAAATTAACATATGAACTAGTTTTCAAAGGCAAAAATAAGGGCTCTGATAAGAATCAAAATGTAACAAACAATAAAAATATAATTAAATCTATAATTTTGTTTATTTATTGTAAAACATTGTATTGCTTTTTATTTTGTTATTCTTTTTTCTATTTGAAGATTAACATAAAATGTCCAATCATAGACCAATGTTTCAACGTTTTCATGTTATAAACCATGAAAGATGTCGGTCATCATGATATGAGCAAATAGGGTATTATTTGACAGAGTTTCTCATTCACAGCTACTTTTAATTCTTAGTAAATTAATAATAAAGGGAACTCTCTTGGTTTCAATTGTATCTACCAAATAAGATATAATTTGTTGATATTAGCTATTTAGATCAAATAAACTACCTACAAATTGTACAATCTCTTGCTTTCTCTATTGATCAATGTGTACCAATGGGATCAATTTTGGAGCCACAGAAATTGCTGTTTTTTTTGTCTCTCTAATTTACTGTGAAGTTAAAAATATTACTATGAACTTATATGCAGATTATTTAGATTTAAAAGTTCAATCATCCCTTCAGGAAAATACTGCAAAAAGCACTTGTTAAAAATGTGGTTCATTATTTGCCTGGTTCCTCTACAGTCACAAGTTTTCTGTCTGACCCATTAAATGTCCGTTAGTTGCAAGAATCCAGTTTGGATCTTCTATTGGGATTTTGTTTTGTCAGTTAAACATGCATCAGAGTGTTAATCAGCTGGTATATGCCAAAAAATGATCATCTTTTAGAAGATATGCTGTTTTAAGGGATGGCTTACGGGACTTTAACCAGCTTCCGTGGAAAGTGGTTAAGTAAAATGGACAGGTTGTGGAAGGGCCAAGATCTTATACTTTTTCATCAGAGTCTGTTTGTTTCTTATGATATAGGAGAGGCAATATTACACAGAACTGGGAACCACTGGATGGGTGTAGCCATTAGTGTGCCACTTACTACCCTCATTGTTTTACTGTTGTTTATCAACTTAATACTCTCTCGCATTAACCACTATTGACCTAACAGAAACACACTATTTTGCAGCAGTGTAAACCAGACAAAGCAGAAGTGTGCAGAACCTTGGCGCTTGAACTAATAATAACGAATTGGTCCTGCTAGATGCTGTAATATATTACTCCTACTTAAAATGCTTACTTATAGATGCCAATGTATTGTGTGACGTTTACTTGTACCGAGTATTTATGGTTAGCAGCCTTTAATGGGCAATTATAATTAAATGATATTACTTTATGCAGTTCATTTGTTATTTATTTGAGTTTCCACACACTAGGTGTCATTTACATTTTTTCAAGGTCTTCAGATTGTTACTAATAATCATATTAAAAGGGGTTTAAAAGTTAAAAAATACAACAAATAAAATAATAAAAATGTAAAATATTTTTACATTTTGTTTAAATGAAAAACATCTTAATCCTCCCCTTCAGTTATGTGTAAAAAATGTAGTTATAAAACATTTAATTTGTACTTAGTAGGTTTTTATCTTATAGTTGATTTAAAATCAGCTAAATTCACCACTTCAAAAGGTCACAAGATATAATGTAGTGGTTAACATTTTTTTTTCTTTTTTTTTTTTTTTTTGTATTTTTAAGTCTCAAGGGAAGGTACATTAACTATTGTTGATTACGAAATTGGGAAATAATTAACTCACCAAAAACTGATTACACCAACTTAACGTCAAGGTGTACATTGTTCAAGAAGTGTATGATCAAGGGGTGCTTGATCTCTAACTGTGATCTCTGGAAACCAGGCAATATTGGGAAATAATTAACTCACCAAAAACCGACTGCACCACCTTAAATTCAAGGTGTACATTGTTCAAGAACTGTATTATCAAGGGGGGGCTTGACCTCTAAAACTATAATCTCTGAAAACCAGACAATTCCTACTTTGACTAAGTGTTTCCTGAATAAACACAGAGCTCTACTCAGGGTGACCAGCTCGTGTAGTATTTATTATGAGTAGGGTTATAATTATAAATACAAAAAGAATAATACAATCAGGAGATATCTTTGCATCAAGATCTAGCTAGACTTCAACAGAATATAAATTATTGATACTAAAGTAAAATGAAGAGGGGCTTTACGAACAAATTGAGGAACTCAAGCTCATACACAAACTTCACTGAGGAGGTCATTAGGTTTTATTTATTTTCATTACCTTAAAGAAAAGTGGCCAAAGAGTTAAGAACAAAAGGTCTCTTTCAATGCTTCAACCTCAGTCGCTATCTAGAAGACAAGAAACTGCAATCCAATTGGTCAAGGAAACATTTCCAGAATTTTATTGAAGGGAGGGAACTTCTTTTGGCCAAATTTCCATAATAATAATAAAGTACTATTGTAAGTATTTATATAGACTTATTAATAGTTAATAACGAGGATAAAGCCTCGTTATTTATAAAAAGCCGTTACTGATTATTACTAGATTCAGTGTAATAGGTGAACCAGCTAATACGTCTGTATGACATCGTTGACACCAATATTTACTGTGTACCATGCGCGTGATCCCTACCGTTTCTTCTAGTTACTGTGATTCAAAATAATCCCATGTGACTTAGGTTGGCTATATATATATATCGTATAGTTTTTTGTCAACTACTATTATTATTATTATTTTGTAAATTTCAAATTATTTAAAAGCAGAGTTTTTTAGTTGGACAAAACGTCCAAAAGTCATTACACTATAATAAAAATTAAAAATAAATAACAAATGATCTCCTGTCACAAAGCTAAATCCAGTCCATCAAGCAATTTAAGACCTGCCTCACTGATTCTACTTATGCTAGCTGGTTAGCTAATAACCATAGCTAATAATTTTATGGAGGGTTCCTCCATAAAACAGCGCAAGGGGCACTCTGTAACTATGTGATCCATTGTTTGGATAGACTCTCCGCAATCACATGACTGATCTACTGTCAATCCCCATTTGTATTTCCAGTAGTTACATTTGCCCACTCCAGTTCGGAACCGATTCAATAATGTCCACTCCCTACGAGGGTGGTTTATCCTACCTACAGGTATTGCAGGTATTGATGGATCGTTAGTAAGGAACTTATTTCGTCCATCAAAACTGTTCCACACTATGGACCAGCTAGTATTGGGCAACAAATTTGATCTACTCAACTGGAAAGCAGTACATAGAGGTGGGTTTCGAGATTTTAAGCAACCGTTCTGACGTAAGGGATCCTGGGAAATGGGAGGGTGCGGGGCATTCAAAATCTTATTGAATTCTTTACGTAGTGCCTCCTGACGTCTTATTTCTGGAGGAGCTATATTGCACAGCACCAGGAGCCAAGGTAGTGTAGTTGTCATGAGAGTACTACTAATAGCTCTCATGGCTTTATTAAGTTGGACATCAATCGCTTTTGTATGTGTGCTATTTAGCCATGCGGGAGCACTGCATTCAGAAGCTCAATAAACCAGTGACAAAGCAGTATGCAGGACGTGTGTGTTGGCTTCACAAGTTATTCTAGCAATATGATGTAGTAGATTTGCCCTGGTTTTAATTTTAGCTAATGTTTTTTTATTAAATAGATTCAGCCACTTGTTATCCACCTCGTTGGCGTCGAGGTTACTTCCCGACTTAAGCTTCTGCTCATGTGAAAGATCATCAAACCCAAATCAAAATAGGACAGTTCTTGATACTCTTTCCCACTCTCAACATAGGCCAGTGCTGGACAGAAAGGAGTATAAACCAGAATGGAGCAAGGAAGCAGACGACCTTTACAAAGACTTTAATGCCACCCAAAAACTTCAACACAGCTAATATTCTGCTCCACTCTCTAGACAGTGCCAGGAGAGAAAATTGGGTGAAAGCTGTTGAAGATATAAACTTTACCCACAGCAGTAGAAAAGCATGGTGACTTTTAAGGAAATTCTCTACTGGTAAATCTCCAAACCAAAGAGAAGTGCTCCACCCGAAGGCTGCTAATGTAGCTAAACGGATTGTCACCTTATCAAAGTCAGCCCGCCATCCTTCTGACAAACATGTGATTTACAAGCTATATGTAATTTCATTTTTATTTAATGAATAATAAAATTAATTAATGTAATTTAATTTAATTTAAAAGAGCCAATTGGTACCCCTGGAAGTCTCCAGAAATTTCACAGAGGAATAGATAGGCATGGTGATTTCCACTATACCAGCAGGAAAAGCAGCATGCGTTGACAGTATCTTTCCGGAATTTCTGATGCACGCTGATAGTAAAGTGAAACAATGGCTTCAAACTGTCTACAATAAGATACTAGCTACAGGCAATTTGCCAAAAGCATTTGAGCGTTCAAAAGTAGTAGCTGTTCTGAAGTCTGGCAAAGACTCTGAACGAGTGGAAAGTTACCGCCCTATATATCTTCTCAGTGTTTGTTATAAGTTGCTGGAAAGACTGTTATACAACAGAATATTACCCATTCTTGATCCTAATGTTACAGTTGAGCAGGCTGGTTTTCGCCCTGGCCGAAGTTGTTGCGACCACATCGGCATCGGCTCTGACATAATTTATTGAGAATGGGTTTTAAAACAAGCTAAAAACATCTTCAGCTTTTGTTGATCTCATCTATAGCGGCTTATGACACAGTATGGAGTAAAGGTTTAAAGTTCTACAGCCTCCTTCCCTGTCCTTACCTTTTGCGACCTCTAGAGTTAAAGCCAAGTGCCAAGCTAATAACAGTTTATATAGGTAGTGAAGAAAACTCATATAGACAGCTGAAGGATGGTCTGCCACAGCGGTCCGTACTTGCTCCAATTTTATTTAACTTGTATACTGCTGACATTCCAAGCACCCAGTCAAGAAAGTTTATATATGCAGACGATATTGCTTTAGCTTATCAACCTAAGGACTTCACAACTACTGAAGATACACTCAAAAACGATCTTGCAACCCTCAAAGAATATTTTAGAACCTGAAATCCTAACCCATCAAAAACCGAAGTAGCCTGCTTCGACCTAAGTAATCGATTTAAGTCGGCTTATAACAGCATTCAATCTACTATCATGTTCTTCTGCAGTTTTTCTATAAATAATAAAATCAACTAACAACGTTAATACTCTTTCCAGGCCTGAAGCAGCTTTGTCATTTTCCAGTTGTATACTTCTGGAGCACTTCTTATATCCATATTACAGTCTGTTGAAGGAGTAAGTCTGCTTTTGTGAGTGATAAACGTAGTAAAGCAGCCTCGATTCCAAATCCGGAGGTATCTAGTAGTAACCTGACATAGAATCCAGAGGAATCTGGTAGTAATCCGACCGATAACCCAGATGTATCTGGTAGTAACCCGACCGACACTCCCGAGATCTGGTAGTAACCTGATCGACATTCCAGAGGTATCTGGTAGTAACCCAACCGATAATCCAGCTTCAATCTACTATCATGTTCTTCTGCAGTTTTTCCATAAATAATAAAATCAACTAACGATGTTAATACTCTTTCCAGGCCTGAAGCAGCTTTGTCATTTTCCAGTTGTATACTTCTGGAGCACTTCTTATATCCATGTTACAGTCTGTTGAAGGAGTATCTGCTTTTGTGAGTGATAAACGTAGTAAAGCAGCCTCGATTCCAAATCCGGAGGTATCTAGTAGTAACCTGACCGAGAATCCAGAGGAATCTGGTAGTAATTCGACCGATAACCCAGATGTATCTGGTAGTAACCCGATCGACACTCAAGAGGTATCTGGTAGTAACCCGATCGACAATCCAGAGGTATCTGGTAGTAATCCGACTAATAATCCAGAGGTATCTGGTAGTAACCCGACCGATAATAACACAGGTCTGCGACCAAAAAATTGCTTCAAATTTAATAAGTGATTTTCATACTGTATTCCACGCTGAATTCGGGGAAAATAGTGAAAAAATTCCATCACGTACAGTTATTTCACAAAATGCTAAAATAAAGAGTAATTAGGATAAACCAGCAATATTTTCATGTCAGCACTTGATCTTGCCGTCCCCCCTCCCCATCCACTTTCTGACTTCATGTCAGTGCCTGTCTGTCACGCTGCCCCTCCACCCGCCAGCAGTGAGAGCCCGGGATGTTGCACAGAGTCAAGTGTCACTGCGTCCAAACTAAACGCTGTTTCACTGGGTCCAAATCCCATTAAGTCCAAATTGTTGGACCTAGTGCAATTTAGACGTACTGCAACAGACTTCCCAACGCTGTTTCACTGGGTCCAAATCCCATTAAGTCCAAACAACGAACATTAGACGCTGTGGCATTCGACTCAGCGACACAGGCCGGGCGTGGTGACGTATTCCAGACCCAGTGAGCCTCTGATACTGTCCTACAGTTCACAGCAGCTCTTCACTGATCGGTGCAGTTCACGTGTTGTTGTTACTAGTGCTTACAAGTAGTGACTGTTTTTTGTTTTGTGAAATTGTTGTATTATATAGACATTGGACAATGGCTACCAGAGGATGTATAAACTCGCCAGATTAATTCTGTTACATTTGTGGTAACTATATCGTTAAAAAGCAACAAAGAAACGTTTCAGATTTTGTTGAAAAAGTATATTTCGCTTGTTTGGTATAAAGTTAGCGATCAAGATAAGCCTTGGGCCTCACACAATGTTTGCTAAGTATGTGTTGAAGAACTGAGGCAATGGTTTCAAGCAAAAAGCAGTCCTTATGTTTTGGAATACCAATGGTTTGAAGGGAGCCCAAAATCATAGTGATGACTGCGTTTTTTGTTCTTTCAGCGTACGAGGTTTCAATTTGAAAAACAAAAAGGATATTTCTTACCCTAATATTCAATCAGCCATTCGCCCTGTCCCTCATGGACCTGGAGTGCCAATACCTTCTCCACCAGATTCTTTGGATGATTTACATGATGATCACAAGCCATTGCCTCAGCAAGGTGATAGTGAAGAAGACAGAGATTGCTACGATCCTGGAACAGCCGATCCCATTCCATTCTCACAATTTGAACTGAGAACGATTTAGTTAGAGACCTAGGCCTTTCTAAAGAATCTGCAGAGGCTTTAGAACTTAGGTTGAAAAATAAATATATGTTGGCTCCGGATACATCCTTTTCTTGGTATCGATATAGGGAAAAGTAATTTGTATCTTTCTTCTCTCAAGAGGATGACTTGGTGTTTTGTAGTGATGTTCCTGGACTTATGGCACATTTCATAATAGAATCTTAATGAGTGGAGACTTTATTGATTCCTCAAAAAGAAGCCTTAAAGCAGACCTTCTACACAAAGGCAATAAGTATGCTTCTATACCAATTGGACACTCGGTTCACTTGAAAGAATGTTACGAAAACCTTGAACTGGTTTTACACAAACTCTGCTATTCAGACCACACTTGGACAGTATGTGGTGATTTAAAAGTGATTTTAATGCCGCTTGGTCAACAAAGTGGCTATACAAAGTTCCCTTGCTTTCTCCGTGAATGGAACAGTAAAGACAGAAAGCAACACTACATAAAAAAAGAGTCCCTTAAGACACTAATTTAGCCCTTAGCAACACTACATTGGCCCTTAAGAGAAAGCTTACAGGTTGGGGTTAAATGTTCAGAGAAAAATCCTTGTGGATCCCGAAAAGGTGTTACAGTACTTCCACCACTTCACATTACGTTGGGACTAATGAAACAATTTGTCAAGGCATTGATTAAAGAAGGGGAGTATTTCAGATATCTCTTTGGACAGTGTCCTGGTTTATCCGAGGCCAAGCTGAAGGAAGAAAACTAAGGAGGGATCCAACTTTGTGGAAAAAATGGAAACAAATGAAAAGGCAGCATGGACATATTTTAAATTAGTTGTTACCGGTTTCCTAGTTAACAAAAGATATCCAAACTACAAGATAATCGTTGCAGACATGATCGACAACTTTAAGAAGCTGGGCTGTAACATGAGCATTAAGTTCCCTTTCTCCACTCACATCTTGAGTACTTCCCGGCAAACCTTGGTGATGTCAGTGAAGAGCAGGGCGAAAGATTTCACCAAGACATCAAAGAAATGGAAAGAAGATACCATGGAAGATGGGATGTGCGCATGATAGCAGACTACTGCTGTATGATGAAAAGAGATGATCCTCAACGAGTCCACAGCCGGAAAAGCAGTAAAAGAAGCTTCGACAGTAAGCGAAAACGTTATTATAAGGACTTATGAGCTTAGAGAGATATGTAAGTGTACTGTAAATGTAGTTTAGAACATGATTTATAAATAAACTAAAATTTTATAACGTTGGAAAAAGGTGGAAAATTGCTAAAATTGTGTCATAATACCTAAACGTACTCCCTACTTTGTGAGAAAACCTGACGTGATAGACAAGAATGGTTTGCATTTTTGAAATCAGTGCTGAAAAGTACATAAAAGTCAGTTATAAAATTTCAAAAACTTTTTAAAAAATTTTGTTGTAGGCCTGTGTAATCTAGGTTTGAAACATGAAGTATTCTGCGCCTTGTACTTGCCCCAGTATATCATCCACTGATAGAGCATCAGTTGATAGCCTTGTTCAGCTGTGTATACAAATAACCACGTCAAAATTAGATTTCGGATCAACTACCATCCCAGCTACCACTAGGTAGTCGGTGGTTTATCAACTTTAGATTCTGTACAGTTTTCTTTTAATTTGATTAGTCCATTTTCAGTTTTTGTCAGTAATTTATAAGGAATTTGCCTTGGACATCCAATAGCATAGTAATGAATACCTTGTTCAAGTTCAATGGAATAAACATTAGTATTAACAGCCCAAGTCCATTAATCACCTAAAGATATTTAGCAACTATATCAGTCTGTTTTTTCCCCTTAATGAATTAACCCATTTGATCAGACACAATCCTTCAATAGCTGGCCTACCTAATAAAGTTTTCTGCTCTCCAAAAATTACACAAATGTCTTACTAGCAATCTTTATCCTCCATGTACATCAGATTAGGTCTGAATTTCTCTAGTACTTTGTATATAACTAAATCCACTTCCCATGATTTAGAACTAACACGTAAATTGGATGTTATCTAAAAATGATTCCCAATCAGATAATGACTCCTATTACCACATTTCGATTTCGAATGTCAGTATTTTCATTGTTGCCAACTTGGTAGATTTTATCTTTAAAAAACATCTTATTAAAATGACCAACTCTGAAACATTTCCGGCATTTAACTTTTTGAGCAGGACATGTAGATGTGAGGAAATTACTCCCACAGTTCCCACATTTTCTCTCTTCAACAGCCTTATATTCTTATTGAGGTTAGTTAGTAACAATAACTACACTCGTTCACCTACACTCATCACACTCATATTCATTCGCCCGTATCTTGACGATCGGCGTCTTAATAATGAATAATGAGGTTTTAATGATCTTTTGGTTAACGCTTGAACAACAGATCATTATGAATGACGTATTACCACTGATTGCTGTCTTACACTGACTCTGCCTTGCTCACCTTTTCTTCCATCATTCTCAAAGTTAAACTATCTTCTGTTTTTAATGTCCTCCGATATTCTAGTATCTTGGATTCCTTGTGCTGTATATGTTTCCAAGAAGTATAATGCTAATTAAAAAACTAATGTTAGTCATGAACTTTTCAACTGGATCTCCTTCAAACTGATTTCTTAAAAAAACCTTTTTTTGAAGAACATTAACTAAATTAGTTTTACCTTATAATTTTCTAAATATTCATTTATTAAATCTATCACACATTACTATAAGTCAGTCCTTTGGAGGAAAGATGATATCTTCTCAGAATGTCTTCAGTTTCGTGCCTTAGAGTATAAATCAGACTGTTCACTCGGTAGCTGCATGGTGCTTCATTCAACTCAGAAGCAAGTCTATATCGTTCCCAGCACCTCCGCCATTCTCCAAGTTGAGATTTTTCCAAACCAGTTTATCGGGAATATTTAGTGATAATGGCCGAAATGTTATTTCTTTTTCTTCTACACCTGAAACCATGGATTGATGTCATCTTGGGCATCTTAACTTATACTAACTATGCAAAATCATAACCATAAGCTTTAAACTTTCAAAGAACTAAATCAAAACTACACAATTATAATTAATAACATATGATTTTTATCTTATGTTAAATTAATATTTATAACCCACACAGTCCACCACCTCCCACCCGTTCTTATCAAATGTACTTCAAGGACAACTCTTCGACCATTCATACTCAAGTATTCACAGCCCATCGCCCATCCACGCTCCACATACAGGTCTTAAAGGTCCACAAACCACCCACCCGTTCTTATCAAATGTACTTCAAGGACAACTCTTCGACCATTCATACTCAAGTATTCACAGCCCACCACCCATCCACGCTCCACATACAGGTCTTAAAGGTCCACAAACCACCCACCCGTTCTTATCAAATGTACTTCAAGGACAACTCTTCGACCATTCATACTCAAGTATTCACAGCCCACCACCCATCTACACTCCACATACAGGTCTTAAAGGTCCACAAACCACCCACCCGTTCTTATCAAATGTACTTCAAGGACAACTCTTCGACCATTCATACTCAAGTATTCACAGCCCACCACCCATCTACACTCCACATACAGGTCTTAAAGGTCCACAAACCACCCATCCGTTCTTATCAAATGTACTTCAAGGACAACTCTTCGACCATTCATACTCAAGTATTCACAGCCCACCAGCCATCTACACTCCACATACAGGTCTTAAAGGTCCACAAACCACCCACCCGTTCTTATCAAATGTACTTCAAGGACAACTCTTCGACCATCCACACTTAAGTATTCACAGCCCACCAGCCATCTACGCTCCACATACAGGTCACCTAAAAAATTGTTCTTATGAAGAAAATAGTGTATCTAATAAAGGGGGACTACCCATTTCGATAACTATTACCAGTAAAGAAGGGGTAGGGATACCCGACTAGGTTATCTTCATTCAGGCCTCGCAGCTTCCCCAGTGGGATGGAAGACACCTGCTTCAAACGCGCATTAAAGTTGCTGAAGAGCAAGGTATTGGCAAACTAACTTTACTGTTTAACGAATTACTGTTAATTTATTGTTAACAATGTATTTATTTTTATATGTTTATGTTATATAATATCACAGATAACTAGTTAGTTGTCTGTGGTAATATCATGCAAATGGTCGAGCAAATCAGAATCATTAATCATTTCCCTTTGTCCGTTTTTATCTTTCTTCCTCTTGGGCAACATGCATAATTACATTTCGTGTAGGCTACAAGATAATTTTTATATTTTCAGTACAATTAATAAATAGTACGCTTTTAAATCTATTTACATAAGCCATTTACCACTCATCACTATTTCTTCAAAACTATACGTCCAATTGACTTGAAATTTTGTAAATCTTGGACCCCTAGAGGCTCACTAAGAAAGAATTTTCCTCTCCGACCTCAGGACTCCGTCTCACTGGCGTCCAAAATTCACATGGTATTCTTATGAAGCTACATTTAATGATTTATTTTATTAACAGCTGTTAAATAAAAACAATTAGAATAAAATGTTGGTAGACTAACCTTTTAAAATGGCGGAAAAATGCAGTGTAAGCAGAACGCTTGCTGCATAATCCGAGTATATAATCGAACTCGTTGTTATAACCAGCGAAGCGGGCGGGTACAGCTAGTGCTACATAATTATGAAAGAGGTGTAAAAATGATCAACAGTGATTATTTATGTTTATGCACGTAATAAGAAAAACATTCAGTGCTTAGTTAAACGTTATCAATAAAAAATAAATTAAAAAATAGTCAAACATTTCATGAATTTTCTTTGTATACGAGTACGTTCACTTTTAAAATTATAGTACATTTATTTTACAATTAGTATATGTATTGTATAAAAACACAAAGTGGTCATGCAACATTAGGTATAATAGACAATAAAATAATTAAATGGCTATGCTTTACAACTAATAAATCACTCATTAACATTTATGCCATTTTTATATAAAAAGCAACCCCTTAAGCTGAGTTTTAACTTTTGAAAACAACTTGAGAAGGTTTAAATTGTAAAACGGAAACTTAATAAAAGTGTTCTTCAAAATGGTGAAAATCTCCGATAGTTCTTGTTGAAATACCTAACTTATCTTCATATTTTGCGTGCAAACAAGTTGATAGAATGCGGAGGTATCAATTCAGATGTTTGGTTTGGATTAAAATGTAAGAAAAAAACTTGTTGTAAATAATTTCTTATAACAATTCAATTCAAAGGCATTCTTGAGATGTCCGATTGAGAAAGAAATTAGTTCAGATTTGCATTGAGAAATTGGGATTGATCATCATTAGGACAAGTATGCTGAAATTACTTATCGAGAATATTATTTCTACAAAAATTCAACTTTCAACATTTTTTATCATTATAAGAGTATCAATAATAGACTGACTACAATTAATTATTAAAGTCATGATAAAAATGAAACGTACATTTTAAATCTAAGAAACAACCTTAAAGATTTTATCGATGAAATGGCAACATATATAATGTGCAATTTCCACTCTGTTTTCATCGCAGCAAAATTAAATGAGTGATCTGGTACATTGGTTGTAGGCAGTAAGAGGCCAATCTCCAATAAAAACAGAAGTCATTAGCATAATCATTTGTCAAGGTCATATAAGTTCATAAAGCTATCATTTTGCTTGATACTATTCGACATTTCCTCAATATAAACAAATATCACTTAACCACAATTGATGTCTCTCAACTGGATTATTTACATCTTAATGAATCCTACACTACTATCGGATTTTTTTTATTATAGCTTTGTGAAGCTACTGTATTTGCAAAACAAACGCTAAACAATTTCTAATCCCATATTCATGTTCGGTGTTCAATGTACTTTATAACAGTACCAACAAGTTTTAGGTTTTAATTTACGTGTTAAATTTTAAGCGAGTTACAACTAAAAAGCGCGGTTTTCAAGCAAATTTTTGAAACTAGTGACTTTGAATTGTCATTTTAATAAAAGTATTACAGATTATTTTTTTTATTTTTCACAAATTGTAACTAGTACTATTAGGTGTAGAATACTGAAACTTCATGATGAAATAATAAATCGTTACTACGTTATTAATTTTTTTCGTAGGCGTTGTTATTTTTGAATTGAAAAGGTATTTTTAAATGTGGTTTGTTTCTAACGATTCTATTTCTCATTAGCAAAGTGGAGATCCCGTTGTCAATGATAACAGAACTTAAAATAAATATTAAATGTCGAAAATAATTTTAAATGTTTTGGATGTGGCGCGGGCTGCGTGTTATCAGGCGATGGACAGTCTGTTTCCGACAACAATGGAGCACTACGCTGCATGGCAGATAATAAATTATTCTAATTCGGAGATTACAAGATAAAATTATATGCATAACCTATTACATGTGTATACTGTACTGTGTGTGTACAGTGTACATACGACGTAAATTGCATGAAGGCTTACTTTAGTTTGACATTGCTTGTACCAAAGTGCATACTATCAAACTACGGTTCGGTTATTAAATTACAGTTCTTGATCAGAACTATCACATAATTCACTGTCGGTGTCATCACCATCATGACTTGAATCTGATTCAGAGTCATTTAGATTAATTATTAAAGCTCGATTGCTATGTCCAAAATATTGTGGTAGTTTTCATTTTCATTTCATTTTCATGACATGATTCACGCAAGTTTACCAAAGAATTTCAAGAATGTTCTCGATTATATCTGATGCCATTTGACAAACTTCATTAACTTTAATGTCCTATTAGATTTTGTGACCTCATTTTTAATATATGCGCATATTTAACAAGAGTTGATCGCATTCAGTTTGAAATAAGCGACTGTTAACCAGATTAATTAAAATGTTTCCCAAAATCATTTTGTCGAGCATTTTTCGAGCAGCCCAGCACTTTAAATTGAAATGCAAATTTGGAGGAAAATGATTAAAACAATTAAAAATAATTGTAATCTGGAACGATACGCTCAAACAAGGACTACTTAATTTTATACAGAAACTGCAAGGATAAATAAAATCTATATGGTAATACAGGTTCAGTTATTAATAAAATAAAGTTACAAAAATTGATATCTATAATCAAGATTCAAGATATTTATTTGACATTAAATAATAGTAAATATTACAATAGCCATCGTCAGAATTACAAAATGAACAATACAGTGAAAAAATGTCATAACAGTGTACACTTAGGAAGTTAAAACATAATACTAATAAAAAAAATTAAAAATAGGTTTTACAAGAAAAGTCGTACAAGAGTCAAATTAAAAGGAATACAATTGGACATTTGATTCTTATCCCTAAATCGGTAGTGGAAATTTAAACACTGCAATCAAACACCAAATCAGCAAGATCATCCTCCAAGAAAGCATTTACCCTATAGAAAGCCATTCCACAAAGCCAATATTTGAGTATGGATTTTAATTTATGTAATTCCATGTATGAAGCAGAGTGAGGAAGCTTATTAAAAAGTTTAAGTTGCATATAAATATGACTTTCTATTGACTTGGACAATCTAAAGGAGGGTAGGTCTAAGTTAGACTGATTTCTTGTTGCATGCTCATGAACAGTCAATCTATTTCTACAACTATTAAAATTATCCTTAACATGGAGAATGTTACAGTAAATGTATAAACTAGGCAATGTCATAATTTTCAGTTTCTTAAATACATTAACACAACTGTCTGTGTTTCTTAACCCCATCATAATTCTCAGAGCTTTTTTTGGCAAATAAAAACTTTAGCTGCTCCGGAACTATTTCCCCACAGTCTAATACCGTACAGGAGATGAGGTTGAAAAAACGCATAATAAGCTGTAATTAGCATATCGTGACTCACACATTGTTTCAACTTACGTAAAAGAAATAGCACCCTTGACAATTTAGAGATAATATTTTTTATTTGTGCATCCCAAGATAACTTGCTGTCTAAGAAAAGCCCCAAAAGCCTAACTGGTTTATTTTGAAAAGGGATTTGTTTAAGACTAAATACTATTTCTTCAGTCTTGTCCACATTAACACTTAAATTATTTGACTCAAACCATAAGTTTGATCTTAATATCATCTCACTGAGTCTGTTGTGGGCAATTTGTATATCACGATCGATTTCATAAAAGGTCGTGTCGTCTGCATATAACATGGTATTTTTTGACATATAAGATGGTAAGTCATTAATAGCAATCAAGAACAAAAGTGGTCCCAAAATTGACCCCTGAGGGACACCCAATGTAACACTCTTGAGACCGGATTTTCTACTACCAACAACCACCATTTGTTGTCTGCCTTTCAAATAAGATTCGAAAACTTTAAGGACAGTATTTTTTACACCATAAAATTCTAATTTCTGGATGATAATACTATGGGGAATGCTGTCAAAGGCTTTGCTTAGGTCTATTAATGCGGAACATACTACCTTCTTACCCTCAAAGGCCAACAAAATTTCATCAACTAGTGACTCCACAGCCTTCACAGTTGACCTCCCAGGGATGAATCCGAACTGGAATGGGCTAAAAAAATTATTCTCAATAAAGTATTTATATGTTTGATTTTTAATTACTGCCTCAACAACTTTACCGAATACCGGAACCAATGCAATCGGCCTATAGCTTGATGGGTCACTTCTATCTTTTTTCTTGTAAAGAGGAACAGTTTTAGACACTTTAAAGATCTTAGGGAAAATACCTGACTTTATAATGGCATTTACTATGTGTGTCAAAGGGGAAGCGATTTCATAAACTATACTCTTAAGAACAAAATTTGACATGCCAAGATAGTCTTCACTTTTTGAATTACTAAAACTATTTACAATGTTTATTAGATCATGTTGTTTTACTGGTGTTAGAGTAAAAGTTTTATCTACAGAAATAGTAACAGAAGACAAAAGTAGCTGTTGAGCACTTAATTGACTATTATACGCTGTTGTCATAGCACAATTGAGGAAAAAAATCATTAAATTCATCAGGAGATATGTCAGGTAAATTACTATTTTTCGAATTAAAGGCCCCCGTTTCATTTTTTATTACATGCCACGCAGTTTTACATTTGTTGCTTGAGTTTTGTATAAAGTGGTCATTGTGAAGTCTCTTAGCTGATTTTATCTCCTTTCTATATAAACTTCTTGCTCGTGTTAACAACAATCTATGCTCAGAACCCAAAGATGCTCTATCTCTAAGAATTGTGACCCATTCTTTCAACTGAGCAAGCTGAGGTGTAAACCACTTAATAGATTTATTTTTCTTGGTCCAATTGCAGGATCTTGATTTAGATCTAATGGGACATGTTTGATTGTAGTGTAATATAACTTTGTTTACAAATTGTGTACACATTTCATCTACATTCAATTTATTACTGTAAATATCATCCCAATTTTCTGTTAAGATCCTACATCTAGTCATACAAATTATTAATACTAAGCTTTCTAAAAGTACAATTATCGTCAAGTTTTTTATTTTTTTTCTAAGATGTTTAGTTTTGAGCTATCCGTTCTTACCCATAGCACATCATGGTCAGCTATACAAGTTTTTACAACATCTTTATTAAGAACTGCTGAGCTATAATTAGTTATAACATTATCTATACAAGATTTCCCCCTGGTATTCTGAGAAAATAAACAGTAAGCATCATAGGACTTTAGCATATTAATAAGTGTATGTACAATAAGTTTATCCTTTTTAATATTTATGTTAAAATCACCAAGGACAAAGAATTTATCATTATTACTTACAAGTGAGCACAGCAATGTTTCTAGAGCATTAACAGAATGTATGTTATATGATTCTGCACAATATGTTGAAATGATAACTACCTTGGAGGAAAGGAGTCTGACTGCGCAAACCTCTAAAATAGACTCGATTGCATGGCTTTCTACATTGAGTGGTTCATAACAAATGTCTTTTCTAATCAGTATTAAAGACCCTCCATAGCCCTTACTTCGACAAAAGGCTGAGCCCAATTTGTATCCTTTTGGAATATAAAACCTCAATTCATCATGCATAAGCCAATGTTCGTTAAGCCAAACTATTTGGGCAGGAAAATCATTTAGAAGAACTTCAAGTTCATTGAATGAACTTCTTATGGACCGAATATTTAACTGCAATAAAAATACGTAATTTTTGTTTATCTTAGGAAATGTTTTGGAAGACAAAATAGCAAAATCAGAAGGATTTTTATGTAAACTACCAGTGCTCTTAGTATCATTTTTGGAACAATTTAAATCTATGAGGTGACTATCTATACTTCTAAAAAAGAATTAACACTATCATTAATTACTCTATTAGCAACGTCACACTTTATTGACTGTGACACATGAAACAACATTGGCGCTGTCATCAAGTAATGTAGTTTGAGATGTGATAGTGTTATGGGGAGCTGCAGTAGTTGGTGAAGATGGTAAGGGAGGAGGCTCTCCACTCCGGTCCATCTCTAGAGTTATGGAGGTTCTCAAGAGGGTTACAAAATCTTGATGTTTAAGACCACTACGTAGAGTTCTTGTGGCCCTCTCATCCTTCACAATTGTGTCCACTGAGGCACCGGTACTTCGATGCAGCTTTACAATATTCCTTGAGAACAAGTGAGGGGCGATTTTATCCCTCATACACTTTAAATGAGGGATTTAAAGTGTATGAGGGATTAAATTTATCATTAAGATAAGAAGCAATAATGCACTCCTATCTATGCAACAATATAGAACAGGTATGTCGCTCGTCAAAAATGGATTCACTACAAACAGTTCAAAGTCATTAGCTTCAAAAAGTTGCTTGAAAACCCGTATTTTTTTAGTTGTTGTAACTCGCACAAAATTTAATACATAAAACAAAAAATAAAACCTTTTGGTACTGTTATAACTTTATAATATAGTTTATAACTTTAAAGGCTTATAACTTTATAATATAACTTTATAATTGTATAATGTTGCCTTTATATAACTATATAATATGCCCTTATGTATGTATAACTTAAAGGCTTATAACTTTATAATATAGACGGGTATAACATAGAGAGACACTATTCAACACCCTGGAAGAATTCGGAGCCGATGACAAATCAATCGCAATCACAAGAAAAACCCTAACAAACACAAAGTCAAAGGTAAAATTTATGGGAGAGATCTCAGAACCTTTTGAGATCAAAACAGGAGTGAGACAGGGAGATGGGCTCTTCCCACTACTCTTCAACTGTGTACTGGAGAAGGTAATGAGAGAATGGAGAAAGAGAATGGAGGAGGAAGGAATTCCCAAATTAAAAATAGGAAGAAAGAAGGATAATCTTGAAATTGACTGTCTAGCTTTTGCGGACGACCTGGCCGTGCTAGCAGAAAACATGGAAGACGCTAGAAGACAAATCAATATACTGAAATAGACAGCAGAGAAGGCTGGATTACAAATATCATATGAAAAGACAGAATATTTGACAAACAGAAAAGATGCACCAAGACAGATCACTACAAAATATGGTAAAATCAAGAGGGTCAACAAGTTCAAATACCTGGGAGAATTAATCCAACCAAATGCCCTGGACAAAGAAGCAGTCAGTGCAAGAGCAAGAAAAATGGAACTGGCATTCCAATTGACAAAAAATATATATAATAAAAAGTCCACATCCATTAACGCAAAACTAAGACACTACAATACAGTTATTAAACCAGAAGGCCTCTATGCCTCAGAATGCCTTACGCTAAACACAGCCAGACAAATGGAAGAGATAGAAAAAAAGGAGAGAAAAATTATACGGAAAATCCTGGGACCAAAATATGAAGATGGAAAATGGAAACTGAGAAACAACAAAGAGATCTACAAAAAACAGAAAAAATAACAGACACAGTAAGAAGAAGAAGACTAACCTTCTACGGACATATTAAAAGAATGGACGAAGGAAGATTGACGAAGAGAATATTCAACTACTTCGATAGAAACCCCAAAACACAGATGACATGGATCAAGGAGGTCAGGAAAGACATGGAAGAAATGGAAATAGATGGAGAAGAGGTGGAGAGAAGAGAAAAATTCAGAAAGAAGATCAGAGGATTCCAGGGTTTTCAAGAAAAGGCAAAAAAGAAAACAGGAGCAAAATGGACGGAAGAGAGAAAGAAACAACATGGAGAAAGAATGAAAGAGTACTGGAAGGAAAGAAAGAAGAGAGAAAATCAATCATGAGAAGTTATTTCACGTGGTCCATAGTAGGCCAAAATCAAAGGAAGAAGAAGGAGACGGGTTATAACTTTAATCTACTTAGATTAAACAGTGAACATGAATATGTGATTGGATATTTTTTACCGTTTGTTTTGTAAATACAGTAGCACCGCAGAGTCAGGGGTCTATAATACAACATCCGATAGTAAAACCACTGATAGTGTCCTCCAACTAGCCAATTCACTAAAATATTATTTATTTCATAATGAATCCCGCGGAACCACTCTTAGTGTCTCTTAACTATCCTATATACTGAGAACATTATTAACAACTTAAGAAACCCAACACAAACATGTAAACGATTCGTAGTCTCTTCAACCCAAAATAATTCTATGCAAATTTCGTTTACTCAAATGATATTACCGATTTTCATGACAATGTGACAATGTCCGTCCTCTAGGTTATGAGTGTAGACGAGAAAGATAAGGTTAAATCTAATAGTTTTGTTGAATTTTGTTTATTTTAGAGATATCTGCACGAATATTCCTTTTAACTTAGGTATATTAAGATATCTTATATTACTATTCGTAGATTTAACTAGGGACTGTACGAGATACTCTTGCTCTGTCCAAATAAAGCTTATTTGCTGATATCAATGACCGTTGGACTGGCTCCTTGCCGTATCAGCTGTTTGAATGTTCACCGCTACAACACACAGACCAGCTGAGACGACAGGGTGAGTAACATTCTTTCCGTGATCAATAGGCCTATAGTTAGCTAACTTGTGATTTTCGTGTAAGGACAGTTTTCAGAAGTCACCTAAAATAGCATTATCTTATTTTGATTTTATTGTAACATTTTAAGACAATGAATTGTAATAAATCCAAATGTATTCAGTATTAGCAAGTAGCGGTAAAGAATAAGTTTGCATGAATATTGTTTTTTTACAAACTTTTCGAAACTATCCTGTAAACATTATACAGACCAATTACATGCAAATTTATTAATTACTTGCTATAAAACTGTTATACGGGTGAGTCTCTACTGACACCATTAAATTTACCTGTTTGTTGTACTCACAAAATGGAACAAAAAAGTCGATATTAACCCTTGTCCGATTCTCAAAAGTTTGGCTGTAAGGACTCATATTGTGTGTTTTTAAAATTACTTGACATTAACTCACTGATTAAGATACAAAAACAAAACACCTACCAGATTCTTATTAATACCATTGAAAAGATCGTTGAATTCTCTATAAAAGTCAATTATTTTGCAAGCAAACGTAAATAAAAACTAGATTTCCTAGAGGAAGTTTATTAAACAAATATGCAACATGTATTTTTCTCCAATTGTTCAAGACGCCATATCAGCACATAAATGTAGTCTAATTTAATGTAAAGTTAAGTAGAAAACTTATCTCACTAATAAGCTTGGAATAGATGTATAATTTAATTGGTTTAAATATCATGAAACCAAAAATAACACCTAAAATATTTCATAAAACCTGATTTATTCGGTTGCACTTAACTACCAAACTCAACCTTTGCCTGTTTTTTGTTTTGTTTGTAACTTCCATAATCAGCTGATTGGACTATTATTTGAAATCCACTGTTACACTTTTATTATTATTTTTTTATGTTTTTGCCAATAAAAATTAAAAAAACTAAAATTTCAAAAAAGTGAAAAATTTGACTTGAGATATTGGCTAAATACACCTACTTACCACATGTTAAACAAATCTATCCATCCGTTTGGTTTCCAGCGAACTGCACATACACATATACAGACAGACACCAAACAAAAATTTTTAAATCATTTTTTTGGGTTCAGGGGACCCTAAAATGAATTTTTATACCAACTTTTATAAAATAAATTTTTATCACAATACTTTCTCTATGCTATTGCATATGGGAGAAATTAAAAAAATAATCTATTATAACAAGTCATTACCGTTGGCAAACAATTTTAGGTTAGGGCAATTGTTTGGGAACAATGCAACAACTGTAATTTTAAAGAATAGCTGACAGAACAGTATTATGCAAGGTTTTTTTCAAGCATTTCATTCCAATAATATTACTGGAGCCAAGGCATATCCAAAATTGAATTGTGTTGCAATTACAAATCCATCATAATAATTTACACATGGAGTACAAAGTGCCATTTTATTACACTAAATATATTTAATTGTGAAACTACGCTGAAAAAAGAAATAACTAAAGTTTTCAAAATTAGTACCGTAGTAAAAACAGGGTTTTTAAAAAGTAGTCTTGGGATGATTTTATTTATTTTTTCTAAGATATTCAACCTTTACAACAGCTAAAATGTATGAATTTAAAGCCTGCATCCTAATATTATAGAATAAAACATGTTTGTTATATCAATTTTGCAATACCAAAAATCGGTGTTTTAAACTAGCTGAGAGTTCATAAATAGGAAACAGCTAATATTACAGGAAAAATGTAAAGTTTAAAAAAGTCTTAAAATTAGATTTTCTACCAGAAAATATATAAAAATATATAATGTTCCATAAGAAAAAATTAAGTTGTTCGCAATATATTGGAAAAAGGCAGTTTTTTTTTAAATCACTAAATATACATTTTTATGAATTGGGAAAATTAGGTGAAGTGCCCCATTTAAAATTTGTTGTATCTGCAGATTTAAAAGATCCCAATGGTGGCACAATTAAAAAAATCATCCTGTTTATGGATTACTAGCTGTTTACCTGTGCAATGCTACAGGATTAACATACAAACAGTAATGTTTTAGTTTATGTTAAATGTTAAATTTCAATAATCGACATTTAGACAATTTCAAAAAAGTTAATTTTATTTGTTTTTATTTGACAGCTGATGGTGTCAAATAATAAAGTAACCACATTACATTATCATTGAAACTTTAATTTAAAAATTCGCTAACTAAAAAATTAAATAAAAACACAGTGGCTATTTAATTTACCACGATGTTACTGTGGCCAACACTCACTTTGAACTGAAAACTACCCTCACCCTTAGAAACTCGTAAGCAGTTGATTAAGCATTTTTCAGAAATAGATTAGCTACCATGAGTCAAACTGGATTGTTACCTCTAATCTTTTATAAGCTTAGTTTAAAAAATATTTTATTAGAATTGTTGTCAATTCCAATGTAATTTAATCGTCATATCGTTACACAAAACCAACTATACTGTTACTATTCAAATAAACAGACCACCCCAATATTGTTCAATTTTTATCGAGTTTTATATCGTTAATCTTATTTTGTTATGTACTTTTCAAATATTTGATAAAAATTAAAAAATTGTGATCCGGGAAAAAAGTTAGTTCATCTAGTGGGGATGCCAGTAAGTGACTCATTAATTAAGGAAACAGCCGCAGGCGGCTGCCAGTGCTGGGGGGTGTCTCGGGCCAGTCACAGGTAGCCGAGGGTCCAGGAGACAGGTTCTATCATACAAACTATACGATACTCTACAATACCCACTCATGCTCTGCCGTGAAAAAGATGGATACTAGATAAACACATGCCTGAAAGGACATGTGTGTTTGTGCATTACTTTACCTCACCCGTAAAACTTTGGGAAGTTGTAGAGTTCACTCCCGTGAGGGTTTCTGGCGAGATTTCATTCACTTCCAACTAAAGGGCTCCACTCCAGTGGCCTTTAAGCATTTCTTCAATTGAGTTTACTATTGCATAACGCAGTGTTTGGCTTTATTATTCTAATTCAATAACGCAGTGTTTGGCTTTATTATTCTAACTCAGTAAACTTGCAATAATTTACTTCTCAGAAATATTTTAGCCACCATGAGTCAGACTTCCACTGCAAAAGTCCAATGTTCCAAGTGTCGGTACCGTAGATTTTTCTCGTGAAACTCGATTGTTACTTCTAACCCATGTTACTCATAAGCTTATTTAAAAAATTATATTATTAGAATTGTTGTCAATTCCAATGTAATTTAATCGTCATATCGTTACACAAAACCAACTTTATTGTTACTCTACAAATAAACATACCACCTCAATATTGTTCAATTTTTATCGAGTCTTATATCGTTAATCTTATTTTTTAATGTACTTTTCAAATATTTGAAAAACATTCAAAAATTGTGATCCGGGAAAAAAGTTAGTTCACCTAGTGGGGATGCCAGTAAGTGACTCTTTAAGGAAACAGCCGCAGGCGGCTGCCAGTGCTGGGGGGTGTCCCGAGCCAGTCCCAGGTAGCTGAGGGTCCAGGAGACAGGTTCTATCATACAAACTATAAGAACGATGTATCTCGCTGATTTACACTTTCCTCTCATCTATGGTGTGCAGAACGACATATGTCCGTTCAAACTCCTGGCTCACAATCATATAGCGACTTCCTTGGCAGTGCGAGCATTGAAGCGGCCTGTGCACACCCGCGGGTAACTTGTCAGCTTTTATTACTTTTTGGAAGTCTTGTTGACCGTCGGAGATGAAGTCAGTAATAGCCTTGAAGTTCTGAATATAACGATTATGTTCGTGCAGCAACTCCTGCAGGTGCCCAACCAGCTCAGGTTTAACTCCTGGGAAGTTGCCGCATCGTATATTCTTTTCGTTGGTGTCATCTCCAACAAAGTACGATGAACGCGGGCTGCTGTTAAGGAGCTCACAATCATATGGTAAACTTGACTTTGAACCTTGACTCTCGGAATAAACTTATCCTTATTTACATTTCATATATGTATTGTAGCTTATTGGAGTATTGTTGGCCTACCTGACTCATAGTGAACGGTTTGAACCTCTGCCAGTTGTTAGACACGTGATTTACGATAGCTACCCGTACCTCAGACAATCGAGACGCTAAATCATGTTACCGGTACATAAAAGACAGGGGGTAAAAAAGGCATGTACCATCCCAACAAACCTCGATCACACGGTGAGGAAATCCTCGCTATTTACGACTACATCACAAGATGACCGTGTCTTGAAAAAATGGCCATAAAAAGAATCTGAGTTATATAAAAAATGAAGATAATGAAACCTCTCTTCCAGGAAATTGATATGTACACATTAACTTCAATTACACAAACTTCAGAAAGAATTATTTTCGCACGACTAAAAATAATTTAAATCAAACTACTGTGTCAACAAATTAAAAATAGTACATTAATTGATCACATATGTTACAGATTTGTATCCTGTTTATGTTTTTTTATCAGGCGTTTTAAATTAAATTAATGCCAATGTTATTCTTACGGGAAAAATTGCACGTATGGGGTTGTTTCTATCCCTTATGAATAGAATTTTGAGATATCCTTTCTTAGTGGATCTCTATGGTACAAAAGCTAACTTCCCTTAAAAGTTTATCAACATCCGTTCAGTGGTTCCGGATATTTCGTGATTATGAGTGAGTGAGTGGTATTTCGCTTATATAGATGTAGATTGTCTTTAAGTTTCGTAATGTGGTAAAACTGTACAAAAATACATTCAGAATCGACGTATGCTAGAAATTCTCACATCTAAAGTAGTTATATAGAAGTTTACAGAATTATTTTATACAATACAAAGTAAGATTTAAGAATTCTAAATTGCTTATTTAATGAGTCTAAATATTATGAAATGTTCTAAACAATATTGTAATAAACAGTTCAACACCTAACACTGATCCTTGAAGTAATTTTAATACATAATGTTTCTTCACAAGCTTGCCAAATCATCCTTCAGCAAGGTTTTGCAGCAAGTGAAATAATGCAAGAAACTGAACTTTGTCATTATCTTCATCAACTTTTTATACATTTTCAAGAGTATGGGAATGGAGTATGACAAATAAACAAGATCATTTAATGAAGGAATGAATTTACTTTCAGAATACACTGTGCACGAGTAATACAATATTTACCAATATGAATATATTGACAAATTGGTTTTCTCACTTTTAAGACAATAATTTTAGTTTTTTCACGATTACATGGGGGAGGGGGAAGATGTGGTAGACTAAGCTACCATATAAATCAACCATTCACTTCCCTTCTTCACTCATCATGATCTATCTCAATCATTACTCATCATCTCTATTTATCTTCTGATTTATGTAATCAAAAAATATTCATAATAAATTTCAAGTATAACATTTGCAATCTGGCTCCAGTAAACATACTATAATTAACCATGCATATACATTTATAATTTCAACCTTCAGTCGACGCCCAGTGCCATCACACCACCCTTCTACTGTTTATTATCAATAATAAATATGTATAAAATCACTCATCACATATACAATACAAATTATTACATATTCTAATTAGTGACATCAACAGCCTCTATAATAAGACTTGTCTGAAGTTTATAACACTACTGAAAAAAAGTTACTTCATTAAATTGATAAGAACTTTTTATTGCACGCCAAAAAAATTCTGAAACTTTTTTAATTGGAAGTTTGTTAGTGTATATACATTGTATGCAAGTTTTACACATATCTGATAAGTCATTTTTATTTGGCGAGAGTTTTTAATGTTACAAAACAATACAAAGGTTTGAAATAATGATACTTTTTGCTCCAACAAGGATTCAACAAATTTAAAATATGATAAACATGTATACCTATGTAGGTTAACGTAGAAAAAAACATTATTTTTACTTTTTTACACCCAGTGTTTATTGTGCAGTGTTTATTCAAACTCGGGTATCCATAATTTTGAACCGGACTAGTAGGGCTACCACTGAGTCGCTCAATCTGATATAATGGTAAAATATTTTTAATCAAATTTTTTCAAGATTCATGTAGATAGTTAAAATAATATTTTTTAAGTTTAAATGATGAACAACTTAATTGCAATTGTAAATTAAGTTTGTTTGCTTTTCAATTAATTTCTTTCTTAATATTATAAGTACATTTTTAAATTTAAATTGACCCTCTAGATTACAAAATTGTAGTAGTGAACGTTTGGAAATAGCTAAAAAGGTAAATCTGCAAATTATCAATAAACAAAAATAAAACCAATGTATATGAACTTTTACAGAAAATGACTAAATTTGTATTTAAAAAAAATCATAATTAATAATAGACTCTTCTCGATCAAATTTTCCTTCCTATTGGAAACTATTTTTTTTCAGACTGTTTATGCTACTTGTAACTTACAAACACCATAATTTATTTGTGATTGAATCAACCTGTAATTTGTAGCACTCAACTACATTAAAAGCTTCATATAATAATTAAGTACGTTACTTTTACTAAATTATTATTTGTTGATGAAATTAAAAAACCCAAACTAGTTTCAAACTAAAACTTTCTGGGCTCACACGAAGTCGTTTACATGTTCTGGTGGAAGGGGAAGCTTGAATTTGGCATCTCTATTAAAAGTAACCCTAAAAGAAAGGCACGAATTCGGCGACTGTGGGAGGAGAAGTGGCAGTGAGTAACACCCGCGTTCAAGACAGTGTAATTATATCATTAAGGAGTTGCAGATATTGATGTACAAACATATTCTATATAAGTTATTTTTGTTTAAAATTTTGTTTACCACAAGCCAAACAAATGTTTCTTAGTTAAAATATGATCTAATTCTTTCATAACACTTTATCAAATAGGATACAAATTTAAAGATATTGCGAAAACAATTTAAACAAACACCTGGAAGAAACGTCTTAAAACAAAACAAATAGTTTTAGCAGTTAAGAAAATCTCCTTTCATTTCATTGATTAAACCAACATACAAAGAATTTCAATAAAGCAAACCTTACTGAGTCAATAACCGAAAACCAGTATAATCCTACCAATGATTGTAACTTGTGACCTTTTATGTCCGTTACATTTATTCAGATTCTTGATTTATTTAATTTAAATATTCATTAAATTATCATTTATTTAATTTTATTTGACTCTATCTTAGGGTTTTAAAATGGGTAATTCGGTGAGGCTGTATAATACAAAAATCAAGATTTACTTTATAACATTAATTTTTATTTGACATGATCATTTAAAATTATTTTCTCAATTTCATTTAAATAGTCAACAATAAAATTCCAATTCTACTTAATTATTGTTATAAATGTAATTTATCAAAATATTATTTGATTATTTATTCTAAACTAGACTTATCTGGTAATACATGAGGTCCTCATTGAGCAACTACGCGCACCGATTCAACTTTCGGATTAAAATTACACTTAAAAACTTTACTATTACTGTGACTATCGTTCTGGGTTCACTTCATTACTTTACAATAACACATAGGAACTTAAACGATTTGTTGAAAATTCTCAAACAATTGAAGTTCCGAGGACATCGGAGTGGTGGTGTCTTGTAGGTCTGTCGTCTAGGGAGTAAGTGCCAGGAGTGACGCCGAGGGCGAGAGCGCGTGGTTTCTTGGTTTCGGTCATCCGCGTGGCATTCCCCTTCCTTTATTTTGTAAACCAATAGCGTGCTTCCTTTTTTTTGAGAGTTCACCAACACATCGTCTGCTAATTCGTTTTTGATACATTTAGTTCGCTTGGGTCCCGGGGTGGGGGCTATATGGAAAATTCCAACTGACTTTCATGTCTACTCCTGTCGCAACACTATATTCCGTTTTGTTGGTGTTCGGTTTGTCTCGAGCACAACCAGGAATGTTGTTGTGTTGAGTTCTTAGAAAACATCTGTCAGGGTGTTTCTAATATAGGCCTGGGCTCTGTCTCTAATACAGGCTCTGTCTGTCCTCTTGGGTGGCCTGTCACGTGCCTATAGTGATTTTCGAGTATTATTTGAACATTCTTTATTTATTCCAATTAAATATATCCCTTTCTTTAATACAACAATTTATTATTTATTTAAATTAATTTATTTATTCATCAATTTGGTGGACCTGTTACAGTACCCCCGATTTTTTGCGATGTGCGATCAGCGCGAGTCAAAAAATCTAGCTCTAAACATGATTCGCCAAATTGTCGGTTGTTCTTCAGATAAGTTTTAGCTTTCAGTATTTATTATATCTAGAATGGATTGAATCTATCAACTAATATGCAATACAATACCAGATTACATATTACACATCATGTAAACAACAGATCATAATTTCCTCTTAAATATTAAATAATCAATACTCACACAAAAATTCATTTAAATTATTAATACAAATCAATGAATCACCAATTCGTATACAATCATCGAAATTCAATACATCATCAAAATCATACAATTATTAATCACAATCAACAAATCATATAATTTATCACTTTTTAAACGAATCATCATTCATTGAGTTAACAATTCATCAATCATCCTACATCAATCTATCAATCACTTTGTCAATTCTTTACCAAATTTTTACATAAATCATCAATCATTAAACAAGTCTTCAAATTCTCAAATAAATCATCAATCATTAAACAAGTCATCAAATTATTAATTACATCATCAATCATACAATCATTGATCAAAAATGATTAATCATTAAATCATATACAGATCGTCAATTAAAACTTATAATTCATAAATCCAGAATCATTGCATCATCTAAAATTATATAAGTTCCCAGTTAACATCAACGACTCATTCAATAATACACCGTCATTAATCAAAAATACACAAGTCATGTATCAAAATCAATAAAACACAAATCAACAATCACTAAGTCACAATTCAAAAATTAATTAATCATCAACTCGTTTACAATCATCATAATTCAATATTATCATCAAAATCATACAACTACTAATCACAATCACACATCATACAATTCATCAATTCTTAAATGAATCATCCTTCATTGATTCAACAATTCATCAATCATATTTCATCAATAATCGGTCACTTTGTCAATACCTTCCTTTATTTTTTTTTTACATAAATCATCAATCATTAAACAAGTCTTTAATTTATTAAATCAATACATGACCAAATTTTCACACATATCATTTATCCCTTAAACAAGTCATTCATTACTAAGTTAATGAATCATCAAATCTTTACATTAATCATCAATTCTTAAGTTAATAAATCATTCACCACTAAATTATTGCAACAACAATCAATAATCAAAATCAATAAGTTATCAAATCATGTACCATTATCAATCATGGATCAATAAAAGAACAATTTGAATTATACATTATTAATTAACAATAAACATACTACATGGTTCTTTGTCATTGATGCAAGTTATCCTTATTATTAGTCATTTTGTAATTAATCATAAAAATATTTAAATAATTTTAAGAAAGCTCAATTATTATTTGAATTATTATTCATATGTTACATACTGGTGTGGAATATAAAAGAATTGTAGTTAAGTGCGATTGCAACTTTATATCATCAATGGTTGGAATTTTGCATTTACTTTTACCCTTATTTCATTATTTATGGAGTATAATTTATTTAATTATTACAATAACATTTTAAAATATGTAAGCATGAATTTTCATTCAAATACAGTTTAGCGCATATTTCCATATTTCTTGACTTTAAAAGATTTCATTAAATGCAGTCTAAAATATTCACAAGATTACAAACATTATTCGACATCTTCAAACAGTACCATTATTACTCTGACAAGTAATTGTAAAATATTACCTGCTTTGTTTTATTTACATCAAAGTCCCTTCAATGTTCAAATTATTTAAATTATTTTGTCATTCTTGACCATGACTTGACAGAATGTATATGCACATTGTCCACTCATCACTGGTGATATACAAAGCTATTCAGCTAAGAATTGTTTCACATAAAAACATGTATTGCTGACAGCTATCAATTCAAAAATAGTTAAAAATCAGAGCATTTATTTATTCCTGATCACACTTCCAATGTCCTATCAACTAAGTCCAAACAGTCAAGTGATCACTGCTATATATCACCCAGTCTATCACACAAACACTTTTTTATGACAAGGCATAAAATAATTAACTCCGAGTTCACTCTTGTAGTAGTTCATATTAATGAAACAATTTATTTATTTGTTACCTTATTGTTGCTTTTGTTGTCACCTCCTTGAATGTTAACACTATAATTTGTGTTGTTGATTGTCCTTTAGTGTCCACACTGTATTATTATTGTCACTGCGTGTCCATTATTCACCTAATATTCATTGGTCTCACTGAAGGTTTATATCAGTACCAGATTCTTTTACCTGCACATAATCACTTTGATTACCTTTTCTATTAAATAATACATATAACATAATTAAATCATAGGCTGTTAATTATAGCAATAGCCTAGTTTTAGTTCCATATGCAATTAACTGAAGTGAAAAATTGTTTATAAAACATTTAAACATATTCATATTCAATCATCATTTATTTTCCCTATCTTTACTTGTGTATACTCACACATTACTTGTGCACAGAATTTTAATTATTTATACATTTACTAATGTTGCTTTGACATATTTCAAGTTGACATAAGTGAGGTTAATTATCATTATTATCTTTACAAAGTTTTCAATAAATCATTACTGATTATCCATTATTGATCCTGCAATAATTACTCATATTTACTATTATCTTCTACTGATGTTTACTTGTGATTCCTATCACTCATTGTTTGCACCAATGACAGTACAAAAGTTTACTAACAAAAATTACAATTACATTTCTACCATCTCTCAACCTTCTTTTACAACGTTATATTTTAATGTACTAATCTATTGGTGTCTGTAACATGACTCTAGTAATGATGTTAGCCATGCTACAGATCACTGTAAGCTTTTGTCTTTAGGCCCTATTGCCAAGGTTGACTAACATCTAAAACTGAAAAACTGTGCCATTGTGTGATTAAAAAAGTACTTGGCGTTAAATAATTTTGAATTTAGAAAGTGGCGAGTTGTAATTAAGATAGAATCGTACCACTATTAATCACTGGCTATTCTCCCTTCATAAAATTCTTAAAATGATTAAAAATCATATAAGTTTATCAAAGTACATACAATGTATATTATTGAGTTACATCAAAATCACCATAAACAAGTTATAAAAACAGAGTATCATAAGGAATCTCCTTTCATCATCTTAGTCAAACACATCCTTTAATCATATCATATAAGTTTATCAAAGTACATACAATGTACATCATTAAGTCATCTCAAATTTAATATAAACAAGTTATAATTATCAAATATTATTTTATTCTCACATCAATATCCTATCATCATTATTGTTATATTCATTGAGTCATATCAATATCAATATAAGTATAAACAAACTACAATAACACAGTATTGTACAACATATTCTTTCATCATTTTAGTCTCACATAAACATCATATTATTATTAATGTTGTATTCATTGTATATTATTATCAGTGTTACATTCAGTAGTAACAAATTATTACCATTATTCTTATTACATCATTTTAGTTTAACATACATGTATTATTATTTCAATGTTAAATTTAAATCTCCTACTTAATCACAAATCTCATATTATTGTCAATATTATAATTCTTTAACTACCATTTGTCTATTATTACATGACATCTTTAAGTATTTTTTCATTTAAACAGTTACTCTTACAGTTTATTTTTCTTTTAAACAACTCTCACATTATTATCAATGTTACTTTCTTTTAACTACCATATATTTATTATTGTGACATCTTTAAGTGTCTTTTATTTAATAATCATCTCCATACTTTATTTATTTATTTTTATATAATTCTCCTGTCATTATTTAAGCTACCTTGTCTCAACTATTATTGATTTATTATCATTTCATCTTTAGGTATTTTTCATTGAACAGCTAATTTTACAGTTTAGTTTTCTATATCAATGGGATTATCCGAGGACACTGGTTTATATTTCTTTTTATATTTGTAGTTTGAGAAGCATGATATATTATAATACCTCATCACATAATTTACAAAGTCATCCATTTCTACATCACAGTTTTCACCCCCCATCAATATAGTCTCAACTTCCTTTTGTTTGTTTATTCCCCAGTATTTGCTTATAATCTCCATTTCAAACTCAAAGAACTCATTCAATTCATCTAGCCTATTTCTGATTGTTTTTAGTTTCTCATTTTCATGACAGTTAAATTCATTTATTTTGCCTTTAAAGTTAGTGTTACAAACTGCCAAAGCCTTCTCTATTTTTTCTATTTTATTATTGATTATAGTATTTAGATGCCCTATCTGTTCTTTTACTTCATCATTTACTCTAGGCCTACTCATTTGATTATTTAGCTCATAGCCTACTTCAGTTGTTGTTATGTTTACTTTTATGTATTTAGTTGGCAAGGTTTTATTTATTCCATCTAGTCTATCCTTGACATCAGTTATCTTGATCATTTACTTTACTGCTACTATTTTCTTTCAATTCACTTTCTACATCAAAGTCTACTTTTACTCTTTCTGTTTTATTGACAAAATTGTCTTTAATCTGGCTCATCCTATCATTGACATTTTTTATGGGCTCATTAGCTTTCATATTATTTTCATTATTTAACTTCATTACATCATCACTTACTTCTTTCATCTTAACCCTTCTTCCACCTAATCTAACATTGATTTCATCAAGTTTAGTATTTATGTCACTTGTTATGTTTAACAGCAAATCTACTCTCATATTAGTTTCTTCATTTACCTTTATTTTATTATTATTTATTTATTTTATTTTAGTGCCCGTTCCACCTAGCCTAACATTGATCTTCTCAAGTTTGGTATTAATGCTGTTATTCATGTCTAGCAGCAACTCTATTTTATTTGACAGTAGTCTGTCCTCATCATTATTTATTTTGATAGTTTGCTCCCTATCTTCATTCTCTACTTCATTTACAACACTATTCTCCTTTACTTCACTATCTTTATTAACATCTACTCTTACTTCTTTTAGTTTATTTATGAGTTTATTTTCAAATTGATCTATTCTCTCATTTACATCTTTCCTAAGCTCATCAAGTTTTACATTAGTCTCACTATTCATCTTTATTATATCAGTATTAAACTTATCAAATTTATTATCAAAGTTATCTTTCATATTATTGAGTTTAGTTTCTACATTTGTATTCATTTCTTTAAATTTAGTTTCTACATTAGCATTCATTTTTAACAACATGTCCATTATGTTGGACAATGTATCTTCCCTATCTGCACTTGGCTCATTGTTTTCAAATTTGTTTTGATTTATTTTAATTTCTCTAATGACACTTAAAGATACGTCGGAATCATCCGAATCATTTTCAGTACTCGGTGTTTAGGAACCGTGAGAGCATGAGATTTTATCACATTAATTATAGATTACACAACAAATACATAGGGGGCGAAGGACCACTTAATATATACCGATTAAGACGGTGAGGGGTTTTATGTCATAAGTAGATATATATAGAGAGATAGAAAGCAGGCAGTACCTTGAGCTGATGTAAGGTGAAAATATAACACACTTGGCTGGTTGTCGGTTGGGTAGTCCACCGCTGTGTGATGACCCCGGGGTGAGCACGATGAGAGGAGAGAAGTTCTTGTAGAGGAGTGATTCTGAAGACACAAGGATTGTCACACACACACACACTGGCTACGCTTACGCACACCACAATATCACGTGCACGGGGCGAGAGTTTGGAAAGCACTGACTGTGTCTGTCTTTCGCGGCAAAAGGAAGAGGGGGTTTGGCGCGGTTTTACAATAAGAGAGAGGGGGAAACCGTCTAACCTCCATGCCATATTGTCCAAGTAGTACCAACATACAGAGAATATAACATACATTGAAGACAATTAAAAATAATAGATATATATATACTTATGCTAACTTAAGAATACTAAACATTCCGGCCCCCTTGAAGCATTGCAGGCTTCAACAAAACATTGAACACACAAGAGAAAAAATATAGTACATGGGGGCGGACACTCAGTCACTTATTTCAGGGGCAGAGGGAAGATCTTGACGACTGGACGCGTGAGATGTCCAGTGGCCGTCTTGAGGTCCACGACACGGACGATGCCGTCCTTGCCAGGGTGAGTACCCGTCACTCGAGCAAGAGGCCAAGTGAGGGGTGCAGAGGGGGCGTGCACAAGCACGAGGTCACCAATCTCGATGTTATTCTTGGAGCTGGTCCATTTTGAGCGCTGTTGTAGCATGTGGATATATTCCAGGCTCCAACGTTGCCAAATCCGCTGGTGCAAAGATTGCGTCAGTTGCCAATGTTTCAGGCGGTTGAGGGGCACTTCACTGACGTTGCATTCAGGGACAGCTGCCAGGGTGGTGCCGATCAAAAAATGACCGGGAGTCAAAGCGGTCAGATCAGAGGGATCGCTTGAGAGAGGCGTGAGAGGCCTAGAGTTAAGCATCGCCTCCACTTGAGTTGACAGAGTTATAAACTCGGGAAGGGTTAAAATGGTGTCTCCCATCACACGTTTTAAATGGTATTTTGCCGACTTCACTGCACTTTCCCATAATCCACCGTGATGGGGAGCAGCGGGGGGGTTAAAATGGAAGCTGATTCCACGAGGGGCGGTGAAGCGATGTATCACTTCTTGAGCAGAGGTAGAGTTGACTTGAGTGTCGATGAGGCGACGAAGCGTGGCATCGGCACCGATGAAGTTTGTACCACAGTCGCTGTAGAGATCTGTACACAGACCGCGGCGAGAAACAAAACGGGTTAGGGCGGCTATGAAACCGTCTGTAGTGAGGTCCGTGACAACTTCGAGGTGTACGGCCTTGGTCACCATGCAAACAAAAATACACAAATACACTTTTACGTGCTTGATAGAGCGAAGGGTCAACATCTTGTTCATGAAGGGTCCACAGTAGTCCATGCCGGTAGACGAAAATGGTCGAGCAGGGGTCACTCTGGAGGGGGGTAGGTCACCCATCAGGGGTGTTACGTTGCGAGGTTTGTTTTTAAAACAGGTCACACATTTAAAAATTCGTGAACGAATCACACTTCGGGCAAATAAAATCCAAACAGACTGAGAGAGGAGGGCTTGTGTGAGCTGAGGTCCAGAGTGGAGGTGAGTAGTGTGGCAATGATCCACGAGCCGGTCCACAATATGGTGTTTTTTGGGCAAAAGCACAGGGTGACGGACGTCAGAGGAGAGTGAGGTGCGGCTAAGTCGGCCGCCTACGCGCAGAAGTCCATCAGCGTCGAGAAAAGGCTTTAGGCGTTGGAGTCTGGTAGTGCAGTCCCGCTGACGTTGAAGAGAAGAGATGTCCTCAGCAAACGACGAGTCCTGGACGAGTTTAAAAATCTTGAGTCGAGCTATGTTGAGCTCGGAGGGAGAGAGAGGACCGTGGTGGGCCGATTTACGACAATTGCCAATGAAGCGCAGCAAGAGTGCTACGATGCGCACGAGTTTATTCCATGAGGAATAGGCGGACAGGAGATCCCATTCAGCTTGGTGAGTGGAGGTGAGGACAACCAAGGGTGTGGTCTTCATCTCTTCTGAAGCTGAGATATCCGTGTCAGTATCGGGGTGAAGAGTGGCGTCAGGCCAATGAGAAGGTGGCATGGAGAGCCATGGTGGTCCAGTCCACCAGAGAGGGTGTTCCACCAGTTCCGAGGCGAGGATTCCTCGCGAGGCACAATCTGCTGGGTTTTCCTTGCTGGGAATATAACGCCAGCTTGAAGGAGGTATGAGTTCTTGAGTCTGAGCGACACGATTTGCCACATAGGTTTTTAGCCTATACGAGGGAGTCTGCAGCCAGCTCAGAGCTACCGTTGAGTCACACCAGAGAAAACATTTTTGGAGGGAGAGATGTTCTTCAAAAATAGTACAGCAGTGGGCCGTCAGCTGTGCCAGGAGATGAGCAGCACACAACTCAAGACGAGGAAGGGTCACTCGCTTAAGTGGCGCTACACGCGTCTTGGCAAAGACTTGACGTATAGAATTTCATCGTTGGCGAGCTGGCAGCGGAGATATAGGACGGCGGCAAACCCAGCTTCGGAGGCGTCGCAGAAACCGTGTACTTCGATACTGAGAGCGGCAGAGAGCTGGAGAGCCCAGGGTATGGAGACCGAAGAGAGAGAGGAGAGAGTGGACACGAAGGTGGCCCACTTCGCTTGGAGATCAGGAGTCAGGGGTTCGTCCCACTGCAAACCTTGAGTCCAGAGTAGTTGCATGTAGCATTTTGCTAGCATGGTGCAAGGTGCGAGGTGACCACAAGGGTCGTAGATTCTGGCAATGGTGCTGAGCATGTGCCGTTTCGTAGGGAGAGATGGGGGGACATTAAAGTCATAAGTGAAGGCATCCGTCTCCGGTGACCAGCGAAGACCCAGGATGGTGAGGTGAGGTTCATTGTGGTTTTCCAAGAAGACAGGGGTGTCCCGATGATCCTCGGGCAGTGCCTGAAGCAGTTCGGGGGAGTTGGAGGTCCATTTTCGGAGCTCAAAATGTCCAAGTTTCAAAAGCTTGATGAGATCCTTTTGAAGCTTCTTGGCTTCGTCCAAGGTGTCTGCTCCCGACACTATGTCGTCAATATAGGTATCGGTGGCCAGAACCTGGGCGGCCTCAGGGAAGGGGCGGCCTTCGTCCTTAGCCAGTTGATGCAAGGTCCGAATGGCCAAAAAAGGCGAGCAATTGACTCCGAAAGTGACTCGGGTCAGCTTGAAAATAGAGAGAGGGTCTGAGGGCTGTTCCCGCCATAAAACTAGCTGAAACAGCTGATCCGAAGGTTGGACTAAAATTTGCAGATACATCTGACGAATATCGCACGTGAACACAATGTTGTGTGTTCGGAATTTCAGCAAAACGTCGCTGATGTTGGTTTGCAATTTGGGTCCTACTAATAGAGTGTCATTGAGGGAGTGGCCACTGCTCGTTTTGCAGCTGGCATCGTAGACAACTCGCAGTTTTGAGGTGTCACCTTTGGTCTTAAGTATACCATGGTGTGGTAGAAAGTTGTGAGGGAGATTTTCTTCAAAGTCATGAACTTTAGTCATGTGGCCAGCGGCTTCGCCATCTCTCATGTATTGTACATAGAGATCACGTAGTTGAGGTTGGAGCTGGAATTTCCTTTCCAGGGAAGACAGTCGCTTCGTGGCTATTTCACGGTAGTGACCAATAGGAGGGTGGTCAGACTTGAAGGGCAGTTGGACAACATATCTTCCGTCTTCAGTCCGGCTGTGAGTGGCTGCGAAGTGTTGATCACAAGCTTCTTCTTCTTGAGACTTCCGAGTAGAGTTAGGGAGTTCTTCCTGTGTCCAGAAGCGTTGTAATGATGAGTGAAGGTCCGCTGAGTCACATGCCGAATGAAGCGTCACGAGGTGTGAAGCGGGATAAGCAGAGGCGTCACAAGGTGCGGAGCCCATGACAACATATCCAAAGTGAGTTCCGAAGAGGTGAGGTAGGCCGGGTCCGAGTTCATGACTCTCATGAGTGAATAGTCTTGGGAATAAGGCACCACCCAGGACGACATCAACACTGCCTGGCAGGTGGAAGGTAGGGTCGGCGAGGACGTAGCCCCTGGTGAGACGAAAGACCTCCGGGGCGATGGGAACTCGAGGGAGATCCGTGGTCAGGTGATCCAGGATCAGCATGGGGTGTTGTGAAGCGATGGACAGGCCGGAGAGTGTCTCAATGTTGAGAAGAGTTTGACCTTTATTTTTGGTAATGTGGTTACCAAGCCCTGTGAGTTGAACTTCGGATCTAAACCGACGTGCGCCTAAAAGCTGTGCGGCTCGTTCTGTGATCAAATCCGTCATTGAACCGCAGTCGATCAGAGCTCGGAACACATGAGTTGTACCATGAGAAGAGGTGAGTTTTATTAAGGCTGTGCCTAATAAGACGGTAGAGTGCCACATATGCGAGTTGGTGTGACCCTGAGCAGTCATTGTCACCGCGGTGTGAGGTGTTGCTTCATGAGTGGCTATCTCCTTAATTGGAACGGCGAGTTGAGGAGGCTTATTGCTTTGAGGAGGGGCGCTATAATTAGCATGTTTGCCCTGAGAAGTGGGAAAATGTAATAAAGTGTGATGCCTTTTATTGCAAGTTTGACAGGCGCCTTGAGAGCGGCATTCCTTTAAGTCATGGTTTCCCAAACAGGAAATACAGCGCCTATGGTCTTTTACCATGCGCTGACGATCATGAGGAGATTTTTCACGGAAAGCTGCACAAGCGTAAATTTTATGTCCGCTTGAGTTACAAGCAAAACATAATGCCATGGTAGGCTTGCCTTGAGAAGCGGCAGAAGGAGGTTGAGAGGGGTTAGAATGTGCAGTGACCATACTGACATCACTAGCGCGGAAGGGCACCTTTGTAGGCGCGAAGGCCTTGAGGTTTGAGTGCGCGGGCTTTGAGTGAGAGGTGCTGTGAAGGTTAGCATCCTCCGTTTGCGAACATTCCAAATTCAGAAATTTGATAATATCTGTTACGCCAGGTAACGAGCGTGAAGAGGCTTCTTCATCGGAATAGGTGCGAAATCCTTCAAGTTTTTTGCGCAGATCATTATCCATCTTGCGCAACAGGAGTGCAGATAAAAGTGGATTGTCATCGGTGACGTTGCATTCCAAGGCATTTAAAGCTTGGGAATGTTCCGTAAAGAGATTCACAAATGAGCGCAATCCCTTGAGAGAGGTGGCGGTTATGTTGGGTAAATCCAACAGCTGGTTGAGGTGGAGAGATTGCAGTCTTCTCGAGTTGTGGTAACGTTCTCTCAGTAGGTTATATGCCACCAGGTAGTTGGCCGCTGTGAGATTTAGGCTTTTTACCAGATTAAGCGGCTCGTTACTTAGCACGCTTAGAAGGTATTGGAATTTCATCACGCTAGAAAGGGAAGCGTTTCTGTGTATTGTCGTGTCAAATAAATTGATGAAACTGGTCCACGTGAGGGGATCACCAGAAAATTTCTGCAAATCGAGTTGGGGCAGGCGGACATGAGAAACAGGGGGTTGAGAGGCGGCTGAAGCATCACTAAGATCAGAGGGTGTGTTAGGCACTTCGGGAGGTAATAATACTTCAATGGTTGCGGAGATGAAAGAGAACAAAGACTCTATGTCGTCCTGATCACGTGACAAAGTATCATCAGGGAAGAGACGAGTACTTCCGGTATGACTGGTGTTAATGGTGATGTTTGTCCGTCTTGCAAGAAATTGGTGAAAGAAGAGGATAATGCTGTTAATTGTGAGGTTTTTTGTAAAAACTGGTTTCATTGTGCGTGTGTGTCGATCTCTGACAAAGAATATAAATATATGAAGATACTAGGCGAAAAATCAAAGTGGGTGTGTGGACCTTGTGATTTAAGGTTAGCTAAGGTAATTGAAAAGTTTGATGACATTGATGGATTTATCAACTTAAACTCAACTGTAGACAAACTACTCAAGATTGTGAAGGGGGTAATTGATGACAACTTATTAATTAATGCTAAAATTGACAAACTTAATTGTGCATCCACTTTAGTAGCTCCAGTTGGACCGGATGTTGACAGTCTTAATATTACTGACAAGCTTGACAAGTCGAGTTGTAACTACTCCGAACCGAATCCAATCAAATCCAGAACGAAAGCCCAGAATCATAACATCGAACTATCGATCAATGTACCGGATGAGGTAGTCGATCATACAAGTCGATCTGAACGGTGCGTTGATATCACTAACGATGGTGGAACTGGAAACGGTGCGTCTGCTATTTCTTATCGTGACACTTTACTGTCAAGTGATTTTGATAATAACTTTCCTATGCTAACAGATATCGTGCAAAGTGACAATCATAATATTAGAGGTTGGAGTACTGTAACATCCAAAAAATCTATAAAACAGCCTAAAGCTAGACATATTATTGGTACCAAGACGCTGGAAGCCTCAAACAAGGTTAGGGCTGTAGAAAAGAAACAGTGGGTCTTCGTTTCTAGGTTAGCCCCTGATGTGACTACCGTAGACTTGGATAAATATCTTGATGAGGCTAATATTAAAGCTGAGTGTGTGGAATTAAAAACTAAATTCAACACTTACAAATCATTTAAGGTAGGTGTAAATCCAGATATGTTATCTTGCATGCTTGATGCCGACTTCTGGCCTAGTGGATCATTAGTTCGCAAATTCATTCCCAAGAGTAATGCTGTAATGTCTCGCACTTTTTTAGGAAAGGGAGTAGTGAATCAGAAGGGAACTTAGACTTTGCAAAGGAAAGTGCTCTGAATTTATGTACTGCTGCCGAAACGACATTGAATGTATGTGCAATAAATGTGCAGTGTATAAGAAATAAAATGCATGAATTAGATTTACTTTGCATGGAGGAGAATATTTCTGTCCTCTGTGTCACTGAACATTGGTTGACTGTGGATGAAGTGCGATTTTATGACAAGCTCCATAGTCTGATGATGGCATGCAGTTTTTGTCGTATTGATGGTTATGGTGGTACGGCCATTTACCTTAGGAGTGACCTAAAATTTAAACCTTTTGACCTAAGTATGTACTGTGAAGATTTGAATGGTGAGTTTTCTGCTGTTCTTTTGCATGATCTTTCCATAATAGTTGTTGCAATGTATAGATCCCCAAATGGCTCTATTTTGAGATTTTTTGCTCTCCTTGAGCAGTGTCTTGTTTATTTGACTTCTTTCGGACTTCCAGTGGTAATTGGCACTGATCATAACATTGACTTGCTGCGTCCAACAAGTGATGCTAAAGATTTTCTAAATCTACTCCGCAGTTTTAATTTTTATAATAGTGTGACGGAGCCCACAAGAGGTAATGCTTTGCTGGACTCTGTTTTAACTAACATTGACAAATGGGACTATACTGTTAAAGTTAGTAGTGATACTATTGCTGATCACAGGCATGTATTGTTCTGTTTAAAGTGTGTATACAACTTACCTGATTCTGCTAGCTCCCAATGTAAGACAATTATGTATCGAGCTTTGAGTGACTCAAATATACATCTCTTTAATCATTTTCTTACTAGTTCTCTTGAATCACTGTATCAAGATTTGTTTGGCTTATCTGCAGAGGATGCTTTTACTTGTTTTTTCAATTTCTTTAAAGGAAGTTATGACTTATTTTTTCCTGTTAAACAAAAAGCCAGTAATACCACAAGACAAACCTCCTCACATAGGATTGTGTGTAGCAAAAACTGGTACACCCCTGAACTGGCAAACCTCAAAGGTTTAATTCTGCTGGTGAGTGACAATGTTGATAATAGGCCTTGTCTTACCCCGTTGTTGCGAAAACTGAGACGTACTTATCGTTTCAAGTTAAAGGAGGCCAAACAGGCAGCTGTTGAGGAGATTGTTGCTAAGTCACCTAACCCTTGTAAGGCTACCTGGGAGCTTATAAAAAAAACTGGGCCTACACGTGCCACATCAGTAACTCTGACTACTTCGGCTGATGAGATGAATCAATATTTTATGGATTCAATTTCTACAATTATTAATGGAATTGACTGTGGGGATGCTACGGACGAATACCTTGGAAATATTCCGGATGTACAGCATGAGTTTAATTTTAGAATTGTAAATAATGTAAATATACTTAATGTGGTAAATAAGTTTAAGGCCTCAAATAGTAGGGATATTTATGATATGTCTCCAAATTTTCTAAAGAAAATAATCCATAGTATTGCCCCAATAATTACTTATTTGTGTAACATTTGTTTAACTGAAGGTACCTTCCCTAGGGTTCTCAAAGTAGCCAGAACCATTCCTGTTTATAAGAAGGGTAAACATGATAATCTATCTAGTTACCGTCCTATTTCCTTGATACCTGTATTTGCAAAGATTTTAGAGACACTTGTGCTTCAACAACTGTACGGTTACTTTGAGGGACATCATCTGCTTGTACCTGCCCAATTTGGTTTCAGAAGGGGTCAGTCCACAGTTTCGGCAGTGGACTCTCTTCTTCAACAGATTCTTTCTGGTTTTGAACTGAAGTCATCTACAGCAGTTCTCCTTTGCGACCTCTCTCGGGCATTTGATTGTGTGAGTCACGAAATCATTATTTCAAAATTTAAAAAGTATGGTCTGACGGATGCTGCCCTCAATTTGATCAACTCTTATCTTAGTAGTAGACAGCAAATAGTGAGTTTGAATGGTGTAAATTCCACTCCTTTAAATGTTAAGAATGGGGTTCCTCAGGGCTCTGTTCTGGGGCCCTTTCTTTTTATTGTATACATGAATGACCTGTATTATAAACTTAATCATAATGTCGTACTTTATGCAGACGACACCTCCTTGTTTGCTAGTGATAAAGATTGTGCTTATGCTGAAGCCACAGTTAGACAGTCATTTGACCTTGCTTCTGACTGGTTCAGATCAAACAAATTGGCTCTCAATGATGAAAAAACTCAGTCTATTTTGTTTAGTTTAAGGAGATTGAGTAAGGAACAAGTTACACCTGTAAAATTGCTTGGCTTTACTCTTGACCCTGCACTTTGCTGGAGTGATCACATTGATCATCTTTGTGTAAAGTTAAGTAGAGTTTTATTTCTCTTACGTAGATTAAAACAGGATATGCCAAATAGCTTTCTGAAGTTTGCCTACAGTGCATTCTTTCAGTCTCACTTGATCTATGGAACGAGGCTTTGGGGCCACTCCAGCAAGGTCCAGAGTGTCCTTTTGGTACAGAAAAAGGCTGTACGCTTAATAAGTGATGCATATTATCTGGATCATTGCAAGCCTCTATTTTTATCTAATAGCATAATGTCAGTAATTAATGTATATATTTTGCAGTGTATCATTGCCATTAAGAAGCATGAGAGTGGGTACTTAACTAATCGTGAAATCCATTCTCATGTAACACGAAATTGCAATAACATTCATGTGACGGGATCTAGGTTGGGTAAAGTGTTAAATTGCTTTCCTGTTTCAGGTGTGAGGTTTTTTAATCACCTGCCATTGGCTGTAAGAACCTTAGCTAGGCCTAAGCTGGAACCATTGCTGAAAGCATGGCTCTTAGAGAACCCCTTCTATAGCTTAAGGGAATATTTTGAGGCTGATTTCTCAGATTTAATTGGGCATGTGAATGCTTAGTTCAGGTCTGTATTTGCTTGGTTTTCTTCTCCTTGCATGGAGTGCTGCATGCAGGCTTGCCTTGCTTTTGTTTTGTTTTTATTTATTTTAGCTGTGTGACTTGCTAGTTTTAGATAATCTATTGATATAACTTACTAGTTTTGCATGGTGTGATTTTGTGCTTTTTAGTTTGGTTTTATTTTTTAGCATGATTAGTATTTATTAAATACTTAGAATAATATCTTTTGACTTAGCCTATTGTATTGCAATGTACTGAATGGCCAAATAAATCTTTGAATCTTTGAATCTTTGATAGGATCATTTTCGATAAACAAAGCCCTTTGGAGGTGGTTTTCAAACTCAGCCTTTTTTTCCTGATTTCATTGGCATAGGCAGCAAGTTGCTTTAGTTGGACGGGAGTAAGCGGTTCGCCAGTCTGGGCTAGCTCATCAACAGCGGTCTTCAGTTTAGTAAACCGAGTTTTGGTCAATAACGGGGACCGGGTGTAGATAGCAGAGGTAAATTCTCCAACTTTGGGAGCCATCTTCAGAGATATAAAACACTGAGTTACTTTAAATCAATAAAAGACAAATTCCAATCCACAGAGTGAGAGAAGTCCACAAAATAGTATTGAGGTCACTGAGGCGTAGAGGTCATATAGCCAACAAAACATAGAGTAGGCCTATGGTATCATATGTAAACACAGTGCAAAACCTAAATTAAGAATAAAAAAAATACAATAAAATATTTTTATGCAACAACAAAAGACAATGGCGTCAGGAGACGTGATGTGTGAATAATAATTAAAAATATTCACCTGAGGACAAGTTGACTGTGATTACAGAGATTACAATACAACAATAAAAATAAATTACACTGGTCATGTAGCAATTTACAATCACTTGAGTCAGGAGACTTGAGGTGTCAAAATAATGAACTATTACGACAAGAGGTGTCAATTGTAATGGCACAAAACAAAATTAGCCTACTGCCAAAAAATGAGGAGTGTAAAACAATAATTTTAATTTAAACCCTAATATAAGAAAAATAGCTACAGTATTATTAACTTGTTAGCTTTGAGTGTTAACAATGTATACAACCAGAGGGAGAGAGCAGTAAATCTATAACTATACAAAACACAGCTTATTGAAGGGCCCTATGTCATATGTAAACAAAATATTTCAAACAAAATACAAGTTTTGTTTCAGCTAAATTTTGTTAAAATAAACAAAAACTCCTTTTTATTACAGTGAGAGAAAGTGTTAAGTATTTTATATAATTATTTGAATATGTTTAATAATATTTGAAAACAAGAGAATCCAAAAAACCTAATATATAAACAAGTGTCGCAAAAGGTACAAGGTTTTACGTTAACTTTCGTTAAAATAAAGAAATCAATTTAAACACAATAAAATACATTATAACATTCTTAAATAATCATAGAAAGTCTAAGCCAGCTGAGTTAAACATCAAACAATCAAATGTAAATAAATCACATCAACAATAACAATGGGAAGTGACAGTTGTGATTTGACAGATGTCAGCTGTGCTGCCTAGTGCAGCTTTGATCGTAATGGCACTGGCAGTGGAGGCTAGAATGGTGGGGAGGTGAACACGCGGGAATATCACAATGGGAAACACCACGTGCAGCCAAATTCGCGGGCACTTAGCAAATATAGACAAATATCGAGTTTGAGAGTTATTGAGGCAAAGTTCACACATAAAACTTTATGAGAGAGTTTTTTAAGAGTTTGTTGAGAGGTTGTGAGAGCGATTTGAACTGGTTTTGTCCACAGAACGGTGTCAATTCATCCGTCTCGTAAGGACCATGTTTAGGAACCGTGAGAGCATGAGATTTTATCACATTAATTATAGATTACACAACAAATACATAGGGGGCGAAGGACCACTTAATATATACCGATTAAGACGGTGAGGGGTTTTATGTCATAAGTAGATATATATAGAGAGATAGAAAGCAGACAGTACCTTGAGCTGATGTAAGGTGAAAATATAACACACTTGGCTGGTTGTCGGTTGGGTAGTCCACCGCTGTGTGATGACCCCGGGGTGAGCACGATGAGAGGAGAGAAGTTCTTGTAGAGGAGTGATTCCGAAGACACAAGGATTGTCACACACACACACACACTGGCTACGCTTACGCACACCACAATATCACGTGCACGGGGCGAGAGTTTGGAAAGCACTGACTGTGTCTGTCTTTCGCGGCAAAAGGAAGAGGGGGTTTGGCGCGGTTTTACAATAAGAGAGAGGGGGAAACCGTCTAACCTCCATGCCATATTGTCCAAGTAGTACCAACATACAGAGAATATAACATACATTGAAGACAATTAAAAATAATAGATATATATATATATATATATATATATACTTATGCTAACTTAAGAATACTAAACACTCGGTATAATATTTACTTCCGACATGATTGTCTTCTATAACTCAATGAGTTCAAAAATATAACCTATAAAAGTTTTCAATTACTTAATTCAATCAATTAATTCAATTAAATGAAAATTACTTGGATTCACAATTCTTTACTAAATTTATATTTAAATATATTTAATTCAATAAAAGTATTATACAGCCCCACGTTGTTGATTGCCAATCTGTAACTTGTGACCTTTTATGTCCGTTACATTTATTCAGATTCTTGATTTATTTAATTTAAATATTCATTAAATTATTATTTATTTAATTTTATTTGACTCTATCTCAGGGTTTTAAAATGGGTAATTCGGTGAGGCTGTATAATACAAAAATCAAGATTTACTTTATAACATTAATTTTTATTTGACATGATCATTTAAAATTATTTTCTCAAATTCATTTAAATAGTCAACAATAAAATTCCAATTCTACTTAATTATTGTTATAAATGTAATTTATCAAAATATTATTTGATTATTTATTCTAAACTAGACTTATCTGGTACCAATATATGATGTCCTCGTTGAGCAACTACGCGCACCGATTCAACTTTCGGATTAAAATTACACTTAAAAACTTTACTATTACTGTGACTACCGTTCTGGGTTCACTTCATTACTTTACAATACCACATAGGAACTTAAACGATTTGTTGAAAATTCTCAAATAATTGAAGTTCCGAGGACATCGGAGTGGTCTTGTAGGTCTGTCGTCTAGGGAGTAAGTGCCAGGAGTGACGCCGAGGGTGAGAGCGCGTGGTTTCTTGGTTTCGGTCATCCGCGTGGCATTCCCCTTCCTTTATTTTGTAAACCAATAGCGTGCTTCCTTTTTTTTGAGAGTTCACCAACACATCGTCTGCTAATTCGTTTTTGATACGTTTAGTTCGCTTGGGTCCCGGGGTGGGGGCTATATGGAAAATTCCAACTGACTTTCATGTCTACTCCTGTCGCAACACTATATTCCGTTTTGTTGGTGTTCGGTTTGTCTCGAGCACAACCAGGAATGTTGTTGTGTTGAGTTCTTAGAAAACATCTGTCAGGGTGTTTCTAATAAAGACGCCTCTGTCTGTCCTCTTGGGTGGCCTGTCACGTGCCTATAGTGATTTTCGAGTATTATTTGAACATTCTTTATTTATTCCAATTAAATATATCCCTTTCTTTAATACAACAATTTATTATTTATTTAAATTAATTTATTTATTCATCAATTTGGTGGACCTGTTACATGATAAACGTTTCCTATCTTTGACATCTGTATGTATACACTATTGTATAAAATAATAGTGATACATAAGTTCACTTTCAATGCGTTAATCAGGCATAAGAAAGAAAAAGAATGAACTTAAACTTATTTCATTAATAATCAAAACAGTTTTGTTGAATAGTCAGTTTATACCAAAAACAAGCAAATAAGAATATACATATCATATTATAAGTAGAAGCAGAATCATGAAAGCCTTTGGTAAAAATAAACAAAGTACTGTAAAATGTTTATAAAACCAACAATAAAATTAACAATACTGTGGATGTACATTTAACACAGGAAAACTTGACTGTCATGTTTTATAAGGTTATTCATAATGTACAATAAAAAAGTAAATAATTAATTGGAAAACTAATTTCGAAGATAAAGCAACTAATTGAGCATTTTTTTACAATTCTTAATGGAGAATACTATTCATAAAACAACTACAAATATTGCACAAACTTTTAAATGATTTTGAAATCCCAGCACTAAAAAACATATACTTGGTACTTAAAAAATTAGCTACTGAAAAGATCAATTCTGCAGGCGTACCTTGATTTTACTTTTTGTTAACAGAAACAACATAGGATACACAATTCATATATTCTAGTTTGGAATTTTAGAATTTCTCGGTTGGTTAACTTTATTTTGCATGAACATAGTGCTCTTTGTTTGTATTAGAGTCAGGTGTTATTTAATTGTCCCTTTCTGAAATTGTTTATTCTGACATACATGAGGATTTGCTCATCCTTCAGAATTTTATAAATCTATAGATGTTGGAGTTGGAATATCCAGTATTTGCCTCAATTTTATGACAGAAGGTCGCCTGAAAGAATTAGTCCAAGCCAACCACCAACCCCACCCCTTCGTTGCTACCTATGGAAAGAGTTTCTGGGTTTTTGACCCATTTTACAACCATTTTTTTAGCTACTTAGAGTTGCCGAGTCTGCCCAACTTTCTATACATATAACAAACCAATTTCTTTTGCAAATATGATCATAATTGAGCCGTCTAAAGATGGAGGTATTGGTCAATAAACAGTAGTTTTCTTGTATATTGAATAGAGAGCTGTTTCCATTAGTTTTGTAACAACTAATCATGTTGCAAATTTTTTGTAGTCATAGAGAAATTTAATAAATGGAAAGTTGAGGTATTAGTGTTTCTATCATAGTTGCACAGAATAACACCTGTTTTGGTACTTTTTACTTGTAAGAGGAGAACACGTTTTCTTTTATATTGATTGCTTATTGTTTTTTATTTATAAAAGTTAAAAAAGGAAAGTAAATCGTAAAGGACAAGTTAATAAGGCTAATAATTTTTAATTAAACAATTGACATGCAGAGTGTAAAAAATATAAACAAAAGGATGTCAATTAAAATATAAAATAAAATATAAAATATAAACCTTATACCAACATTGCATATAAAAATATGAAATTCAGTCATTTCTATAATTCACTAGCCTGTCATTTAATTTAAAAACATCTGTACTTTGTATTAAAATGTTCATTAACTCTTCAATCATTGCTTACAATACAGAAACTAAAAAATGCCATGGTTGTAAAATATTACAGTACCCTCCTGCATACCCATACACGTACAGTGGTATTGACCCTCCCGCCCATCCATACACATAAAGTGGTATTGTATTAATGACACTGTACATGTATGGGTGGGCGGGTGGGTTAATGCCACTGTACGTGTATGGGTGGGTCAACACCACTGTACGTGTATAGGTGGGTCAACACCACTGTACGTGTATAGGTGGGTGGGTAGGTCAACACCACTGTTTGTGTAGGAGCGGGCGGGTGGGTTAGTACCACTGTACGTGTAGGGGCAGGCGAGTGCGTCAGAACCACTGTACGTGTAGGTTGGGAGAGGGAGAGGGAGAGGGAGAGAGAGGGAGAGAGAGAGAGAGAGAGAGAGGGAGGGAGGGAGAGAGAGAGAGAGAGAGAGAGAGAGAGAGAGAGAGGGGGAGAGAGAGAGAGGGAGGGAGAGAGAGAGAGGGGGAGAGAGAGAGAGAGAGAGGGAGGGAGGGGGAGAGAGAGAGAGAGAGAGAGAGAGAGAGAGAGAGAGAGAGAGAGAGAGAGAGAGAGAGAGAGAGAGAGAGAGAGAGAGAGAGAGAGAGAGAGAGAGAGAGAGAGAGAGAGAGAGAGAGAGAGAGAGAGAGAGAGAGAGAGAGAGAGAGAGAGAGAGAGAGAGAGAGAGAGAGAGAGAGAGAGAGAGAGAGAGAGAGAGAGAGAGAGAGAGAGAGAGAGAGAGAGAGAGAGAGAGAGAGAGAGAGAGAGAGAGAGAGAGAGAGAGAGAGAGAGAGAGAGAGAGAGAGAGAGAGAGAGAGAGAGAGAGAGAGAGAGAGAGAGAGAGAGAGAGAGAGAGAGAGAGAGAGAGAGAGAGAGAGACACACACACACACACACACACACACACACACACACACACACACACACACACACACACACACACCAATCGAATTTTGATAAATATGTGTGTGTGTGTGTGTGGGTTAAGATACAATTTATAAGTAATTTTATTTTTTTTAAGAAACTGAGACATGTTATATATATATTATTCTATATTATTAAACAGAGACTAATAGCTCATCCAATGCCTTGTTTATTTTTAACATAGAGTTTCATATAACAAACATTTAAAGTTATCAGCTATATTTTTAAATCTAACTTCAAACAAATATTATTTACTGGGGTAACAAACTGGTTATTTATTTTAATGCTCTAAAATAAAAAAATTGGCTGATAACAGATATTTCCATTGCACTTAATCTATGATGTTAGGGCTTCAACATAGCGTGACTTTGGAGAGTTGTGGGCACATTGTATAGATATAAAGTACCGTGCTTTACAAAGTGTAATATTTGTACCTGCCATTATTTAAAATGAATTGATCCATTTTATTTAAAAATATTTTTATCTAAAGTTATTGTTGTGTGGTATATACAATTTTCAATATTTATCTACCAAATCTTAATATAATATCAAATTAAATTCGTACTGTTGAAAAAAAAAAAAACATAAAAAGAGTAATGCTAAGTAAAACTACTCGAGTGAGATACCGTATCAAATTAAGTGTAGTTCTTCTTAACCCATATACACGATTTGGAAAAGTAAAAAATATTGCCTACTCGGAAAACCTAATAAGGGCGAACCAAGATGCAGAACTGGGATTGAGGCTACTGGTAGATCCCTCTCAATAGCTGTATGTTTATCCTCCAACAGTTCAAAGGCAGAATTTCTCACGAGGGTATGGAGATGAGCCCTGCAAAGTTTGAAGGCTGAAATCTAAAAATGGGTTACTGGTAGCGTTCCCACAGGCAGAGTTCCCTTGTGAGGACATTAGGCCTAGCTGTGCCATGAGGATTAATACCGAGATTCTCAGCGTGATCTGCATGCAGAGTCCTCTTATAAGCAATAGACTGAGCTTTTCCGCAAAACCGCAGACTCTGTAGGGAGAGTTCAGTTAGAGTTCCATCAATGGTCGTAGGCTGAGCATCCCTATAAGGTCATAGGTCAAGATTCACAAGCGCACAGGCTGTTGTCCGTACTCTCTCATATGATCCAAGACTAAGATGCTCAAGGGAGACTACAGGCTATGATTCATATCTAGGCGATTTGTGGGCGTAGCTCCCAACAAGCAAAGCTTGTTCATAAAATAAAATATAACATGGAATCTATTAAACAGTGTTGAAAAAATCCACAAAGAAACAAAAAATTATGTTTATAGCTTTATTAAGTGAAATCAACAATACTTGTTTATTTATTCAAGTCTAAATATAAATAAGTAAACAAATTAAAAAATCAATTTGTTATTTTGACGATATAAATATTTTTTAAAGGAAGATGAGGCTATTTAAGTGTTTCAATTCTAGACAATTAAATAGTTTTGTCTTATATTTAAGTATAATAGTTGTCTTCCATTATTGTTCCAGATGCTTTTTGTTTGCTTGCTGGTAGTATTGCATTCACTGATCTCAACAAGTGAGGCAGCACGGATCCTAGCTCTGGTACCTTACAACTCCCGCAGCCACCATGTAGTAATGGCACCACTCTTCCAAGAACTTTCTGCCAGGGGTCATCAAGTGACTGTTGTCAGCAGCTTCCCACGGCCTAACTCCCAGGACATTGACCTATCCTCCGACCTTCCAGTAGCTATCAACAACTACACCCTGGAAACTGTTAAGGAGAGGATGCCTCATATGTTCAAGACAGTTTTCTTCATATCTGAGATCAATCTAAATGCGTGTATCAAAATGTTGAATGACAAAAGAGTTTTAAATCTTTTGAACGAAAAGTACGATTTGATAATAGGTGAAATTTTTGGATCAGATCTCACTAACTACTTTGCTTATAAGATGAAAGTTCCCGTAATTAGTTTTGTTACAAGCACAGCTCTTCCTTGGATAAGTGGGCGCACTGGTCTTCCTGACAACCCCGCTTACATTCCTAATTTCTTTGTAGACTACAGTGCTGACATGAGTCTGTGGCAAAGGACTTACAATGCTTTCACTCTGATGTATGCAAAGGCTGCCTACTATTACTCATCAGAAGTTCCTACTCACAAACTTGCTCAGGAGTTCTTTGGTGAAGAACTTCCATCAGTGGAAGAAGTGAACCGGCGCACTTCCTTGGTACTCATTAACAGTCACTTCTCCCTCTCCCAGAGTCGGCCCTTCACACCCAATGTTATTGAAGTTGGGGGAATCCATATCAAAGAGAAACAAGATTTGCCTCAGGTAAGAATGCTTTACCATTCCTTGTTTTTAGTTTTATGTAAACATACCTATTTTGAATTTTATATCAGTAGCCACTTGTAGAATTAATCTTATACACTAATATCAGTGTCTTTTTACAAGGAACCAGAAAAACAATACAAGTGAGAAAATATTGTCTTGCACAAATAAGTTATTTGTTTCCTAATAAAATTAGTAAAACTACCAACAATTTTAATTATTCCTAGTATTATTAGTTTGTTGACTAATAATTCGCTCATTTCCAAGTACTAATATATTTTCTTGTACAATCAATGCAAACCCACTAATAATATTAGATACCTTTTACAAATATGTAGGCATACTAGTAATTTATATTGTATAACAAGCACATTCTATAACTCTTCGAGTTCCCTTTGTCTTCTGTTATAACTCCTTTCTCCAGGGTTTCTTGGGTCCTCATTAAGAGGGGTCATCAGTCTTGTCTTCAAAGAGTACCTTAATCTCCTAAAAATACAGCATTTGGAAACAAGTTTCTTTGTTCTATAAAAACTTTCTCATAAAAGCTACTCGACCTTAAAACATGACTTTAATGTAGACTGCCAGGCGGATTGGAGTTTGCATAAAAAAACAGCAGTGATAAATCCACATACAAACATACAGTTTATAGAATGTTCTCCTTTATGATCAACAAATGCATATTCATTGTTTGAAGGAGTATTAAGGGGGGTGTGGGGACCATCAATAACACCTTTTGCATGAGGGAATTGAGCTATATTAAATAAACTATTAATTTCTTCATCGGGATTTGCAGTTTGGGCTAACCCGTTTCATTGGAGGTGTGTATTAACCGCTCTTACAACTGATCGCTAAACAGATGACTCTTGGAAGTTCAACTGCATGAAATTGGCTCCCAGTTCCTAAACAGTTCAGAGTTACAAAAGGTTATTGTTTAGGTGTCAGAGCGCCACTTTTCCCTATATGGTGTTGAATATGAGGAGGATCTATATCTAGAAGCACAGACCCAACGCCAACTGAAGACATTCTGAAAATTTGATAAATCTAATTTCCTATTCAAAATTTATCTTGGTACAACATTTTTAGGCCTTCTATAATTTTCTTTTTCTTATCTACTACTTGATGAATAGATTAATTTTTAATAAAATATTAAAGATCATAAGATAATTAAAATACAACATAAACTGATTAAGGTCAAAACTCACTTTGTTGCCTAAATAAACAATATTTTAAATTAGTAAGTTTAATTTACCATATTATCTAGGTTGGCAAAAAAATTACTAGAAAACATTAATAACTTGTACATTCATGAACATTGTGCAAAAATTCTGTGTTTTCTAGTAATTAATTGAGAATAATCAATCTGCATTATTTCTCACAGAATCGAGATAGGAATCCAGCTTATTGGTGGACTCCCATGATCGCAGAACTTCAAAAGAGATGGCTCGGTCAGCAATGAGCAGCACAGCGTGCCAGGAACCGCTTTGACATAAATGCTAAATTGGCTGAGCATAAGGCAGCCAAAGGTGAGCTGTGAAGTGCCATCAACCATAGCAAAACCAGGTGCTGAAGGGATCTTTGTGGAGATATTGTCAACAACCTCTGTGGGACTGGTATCAATACATACCAACCACCGATCAACGTACAGTGGTAAATGGTAATAGCCCTCCCACGCAGCCATACATGTACGATCGTAATGACCATTCCACCCACCAATTTACGTACAGTGGTGATGTTCTGAGCACATTACCTACAGCGTTGGTCAATCTGCCAATGAAAGCTTGTCAGACCAAATCTTAATGGGTCAGATTCTACAATAATCTGTATGAAGTTGCTCTGGTCATTATGTTAGTAATAAATGACTCTTTCTAAGGAGTACCGATTCATCTTCAACCATTATATTCATTGAAAAAGATTCAGGATATGTTGGGTTGGGTTAGGTAAATGTATCCAATAGCTCCTGCGGACATAAGACACAAAGACGTACTCCTCCGTTCAAAAAGATCCTATCTACTTTGAATTTCCGAATTTTTCAAGATATCCTACAACTTGCAGTGTAACTTGAATCTATTAAACCGCCTCTTCAACTAGCTAGGTAATACATAGCTGTATGGCATTACTCTGAACTATAATTTGTACGATATATCGATAGTATATTTTAATTAGTAATGTATCGATTTTATTGAGATTTACAAAATCAAGCTAGTAAACTTGAGCTGTAATTGTTAGATTTTATAGCTCTCTATCGTTGTCAATGGTAACGCCCTTAAGGGTTATAACATCTTCAAGATAGGGTTAGAAATAATTAATTTATGTATGTAGGGGGATGTATGTAAGTAAAGTAGGTAGGGGGAGGAAAGTTTAAGGTGGACAAATACAGACATATGGTATGGACATGTGAAGAGGATAAGATGATATTAAGGAGAAGGGAAGAAAATGAATAAATAGTACGTTATAAATTGAGAGGAAGACCTAGGAGAAGATGGCTGGATCAGATGAAGGTAAATGTAGTAGATAAGAATGATGTGGAAAGAAAGACGAGGCTGAAGAAGTTTACCCAGACCCATGAGTGAAAACTGGACCCTACTGGATATGTATGTATTTAGTATGTCTTAGTTAAGGTTTAACTATTGATGGAATGTTAGTTTTGAATATTTGTGCTAACTTTTAGTCGCCTTTTTGTTTTAAATTATTTAGTTTCAATTAAATTTAATTGGATTAAGTTAGTAAATTAGTTTTTAGTGATCAGTAAATTGTTTGACTTTTTCTGACATTAACAATGTCATAAATTACTAGATTTTTGCTTTATATTCATTATATCTTGTAACCATGCAAATATTTAATTTAAAGCCATATATAAAAAATTATTATCTCTTATACTGATAAAACCATTAATTTCAATATTAAACTTCATCAACAGGAGTATAAATGATAGCATTTTGCAAATAAAGGTTGATTCGGTGTTGGTAAATAGACAACACTGCATCATTTGGCATTGTCTGCCAACTGATTTTCATGTGTGATCTCTATTGTAGTAATAGTTCCTTAAATTAGCTCAGTATCCTTGACTGATTCAAATATTTATAACAATGTCTATTTCAAATGCTGTAAAATGTTTATACATATCAATGTTAACTGTCTAATCGTCTTCCAGGACCTCCAGAAGATCCTCAATGCCAGCTCAGAGGGTGTTATCCTCTTTAGTCTTGGGTCGCTGGTAAAGGTGTCATCACTGCCACCTCAGATAATTCGCATGTTCCTTAACGTGTTTGGCACACTGCCACAGAGGGTGGTTTTCAAGTATGAAGAGCCTTTGACTGACGTCCCTCCAAATGTCTTTGTCCGCAAGTGGCTTCCTCAAGCAGACATTGTTGGTAAGTTAATGATGTAGAATAAATAACTAACATTTGCCTATTACCTCTGACCTTATATTTTGTTTATGTAGATATACTTGGCTAGGTTAATGGGACAAGCATGTAACTGTGCCTATGTAAATTTGTTGTAAATGAAATAGTGCATGATGGTATAGTGTTGTGATCCAACATGTATGAGGCAAGTTGGTTGGAAGGTAAGAGGTGATGGGCTAAGACCTCAGTCCATCATCATTCATATCATCGTCGTGGACACTATCATTGGGCTAAAAATAATGACACTTTCTAAGGAGTACTCGACCTTAGTTGGTAACAAAAACTACATTCCCTCATATACAGTCATCACTCTCATTCGAAATCTATATTCGCCTATATCTTCATGATCAGTGTCTTAAAGATAAATAAATAAATAATATAAAAGATTGAGGGATGGGAGCTGATAAATTTTCTTGTGAGGTAAAAGACACTAAACCTTGTAATACAGGCAACAAAATCAGAATAAACTGTGTGGTTCGGATCCCATTCTCTACTGGTTTGGTTACTGGCTAATTATGGCCGTATTTCACTGAGGAAAATTTCACATCAGTAATAAAACTAGATAGGTTTCTGCGTTACATAACTTGTTTTGATTCTGATTCACTGATTATTAACTGCTAATGCTTTCATTTAAGGAAAAATCAATCTTTTTAATATTTTTAAATCTTCTACTCTTCTTTTGACACACAAATAATGTTATCTTCAAGTACTCAAAACATCTACAGTTTCAGACCTTGAGTAAGAATTTAAATCTCAACATACAGTATTCAATGTTTGACAATGCCTGTTAGTGAATCAAATAGTACGAACTTTCACACAACATCCTAAATTGACAATAATATTAATATTGTCTTAGACTTGATTATACAGTATACACCTATAATAGATATTTCATTGTATACTGCCACCTCCTCTAGTTGAATTTTGGCACACAAATACAGATGTTAATTTGAGATACAAAATTTAACACTGGATGGGAAATCTATGGGTGTATAAAATCAATTGTCTTAGTTAATTCATTCTACAAACAGCATAATTTTATGTATAAACTTTGATTATATTCTCATCTAATAGGAATATTTGTGCTAGTATTTTGGTTAGTTAGTGAGGTCTGCTACTACAGCTGGTTTAAACTGAATTAAATTTACATGGTACTACACTAGCGCTCCACAAATGACTAGAAAACAGCTGATAATTTGAAACAAAATTCAACATTGGATGATAACTCTATCTGTGTGCTTATAAAATCAATGAAATAACTCTTAAATTCTTATATATATGGAAGGTTTTATTTACATATATATATATATATATATATATATATATATATATATATATATATATATATATATATATATATATAAGGGGCAGGTCAACAGTTTATATGGTCAGGTGAATGCCAAGTAGTCCTATTATACGTTATCCAATGATGGAGAGGCTGACAAGAGTAAACAAGGTGTTTCAGTACTTTTTAAGAAACTTTGTTCATTTAGGATGATTCTTTGTACGTAGTCAAGGGCACCCATATGACAGATTCTTGAGGGGCCAAGTCTACTGGGGGTGGGGGGTATGAAATATCCTCTAGGAAAACGGGGAATCCAGGAGTCCCCCTCAGAAATTTGTTCAAAAGTTCACCCCTAAATGCGGTTTTTAAGCTTTCAGTAATTACGGTTTACCATATTTTGTTGACTAAAATTTATTCATACATTTTATAATAATATTGTGAAATTAGCGCAAAAATAAAAGTTAGATTCTGTAATACAAATTGAGAAAGAAGTTACAATTTAGTAAGTTTTAATTTTTTAATTTCAAATTGGGTTAGGGACAGTAAGTAAACGAGTATTAAATAAACGCTACTTGAACTTAGGCAGATAACTTACAATTCAACATTATACATGATTGAAAAGAGAAAATAAATTTGTTTCTAAAACACAAACTGCCCATACTTTTCTTTTCTTTAAGCCAAACATGTAATATTACCATTGATCAATTCATATATTTTTTTTTTTAAGGAGAAGCCAACCTCCTTCTTAACCTTACTCTGTCCATTCCTCATAGACTATTGATCTGTGCGAGGAACTTAATCAGACAGAGTTAGGGGGCGAACCAGTACAGTAGGAGGTGAATATTACTGATAGTAGAAGGTGATATAAAACTATTAGCACAGAATATAGACTATATTCTGTGCTATAAGTCTGTTGAAAAAACAAATTGCAAATCTTTTTTTTTACCAAATCTATCCATGACCTTTACCTCAAACCCAGAATAGAAAAAAGAAAATGAAGATGATATATGAAGGTTGGAAGTACACACATGGGAAGAAATTGCTATTAGCATTTGTTATTCTACCATTCTACCTTCTCCTATTTATCATGGTAGAATCACTTTGCCCTGATTTTTGCGTGCGGCGCATGCCGCAGGAGGCCGCTATAGAGAGATCTGATCATAGCGTTTAGCGTCTGCTTATCGCTCACAGAAGCATACACATGCACACTCACCCGCTTTGCATTCCATAGGGAGTTTGCAACAATAATTAAGTTGAAATATTTTTTAGACATTAACACAATGTAAACAATTTTAAATATTGACAAGTGACAGTATCTTGGTTTGTTCAAACTAACTGATAAAAACATGTTTTTCTTTATTGTGAAGCACAGTAGTCTAATGTTTCACCTGGAAGCCTTCATGGCTTCTCCTGCCCCCAAGTACGGGCGCACTTGCACGTAGTGCTTCTAAACATGTCAATCTTATGTCCAGCACACCCGAATCTTGTAGCAGTGGTGACACACGGAGGGCTGGCTAGTACCATAGAGGCTGTTCACTATGGAAAGCCACTGGTTGGCGTGCCCTTCTTCTCTGACCAATTCCTCAATATTAAGAATGTGGTACGTCGAGGTGCTGGTCTAATATTGGACATCAACAACCTTTCAGAAAAAGCAATCTCAGAATCCCTCAAAGCTGTGTTGTATGAGTCGAGGTAAGTTTTGTATTCTGGCCGGTTGATTAATTAATATAGGATTTTTAACTTTTTAATCCACCAGAAGACTTTTATATTTTACATATATATGTCAGGGATAATTATTTATATATGTTTGTTTATATTTGTGGTAAACTCCAAGATACAAACACTTTTATAACAAGATAAAACTTGCAGTGAAGTTGAGATGAGTTGATATTGTTTAGTTTTAATGTATTGTTATTTGTTAAATTTTCAAATAAAACCAATAAAATATACTTTTTACAAGGCCTTTTGCCAGAAAAGCTGGATCATCAAGCAACAGTGCTTGGGCGAAAGGCCTTGTAAAAAGTATATTTTATTAGTTTTAAAAAAATGTAATTTGTTGAGTAATATAATAAGACTTACAGTGTTTCACTGTCAAGTATTGTGCTCTTGTGTAGTTTAATGTCAAAGAAATAAATATGTAATTATTAAAGGATATCTAACTCTCTAGAAGCACAATCCATTGGAATTTGTATTAGACGTTCATTAATGAATCAGCAGTACAGTGGTTTCGACCCACGTACATTGGCACTGATCCTCCCACCCACCCATACACGTATTGTGTTACTAACCCACCCACCCATCCATACACGTACAGGGTACAGTGGTATTGACTTACCCGCCCACCCTTACATGTACAGTGGCACTGAACCACCCATACACGTACAGGCAATAAGTATCTGATTGTTTGCTAGGCGCAGCATTGTCCAAATTACTGTTATTGTTGGACTTTCTATTGTAAATTAATCAAAGATGGTTTGTAAGCAGTAAGAAACACAAAAAATTGTCCTAATGAAATAGTGGGAAAGGTTATAGGGATTGTGTGGCTTATAAGGCAATAACACATTTAGAGATTAATTGAGAGTAAGGAAGGAAAATTCCTCAATAAAGAAGTTTTTCTCTACTATTCTAAAACATGTTATTTGATAGAGACAACTAAACTGTGTCAATTATTCATGTACATCTGTAGTGAAATTAAAAGAACTAAGATAGTTTAAAATATTATTTCAATTATTGTAGCTCTCAGTCAATATATTAAATTGCAGTGTAATTCCTTACTAGTTTAGGAATAAGAATAATGATAAACCAAAACGGGAAATTCAGCTGGGTTATAGATTGTTTGATAACTGTTACATTTAGTATGGCTTCTTTTAAACACTACCTATTGTGTTAAGATGTAATATATCAGATAGACTTATATACAATAATAATTATAAGTAAATAGTTCCGGTTTGATTAAAATAACCATAAAATTATAACGTTTTTAGCTTTATTTGACCAAGAATGCATTGATGATATTGTTGGTGAAGATAATATAAGTAAGCCTCTTCCTTCCTGTGGGCTGTGTAGCAACTCTTATGGTTGTTTGTGTATAAAATAATAAACATGACTGTTCTAGCGTAAAATGTCAATATAAGTACATAAATAACAAATGAAGAACCATATATATTGTGCTATTTAGAATCTACTGTATTATATAATTGGACAGTTGATAGTATTACCAGCATGGGGCCCCAGACCTTAGCACAATCACTGGATACAACTCATGGAAATTAAAATCATCAGATTTTGATGTTATGTTGTCAAGCTGCAGAACATACAATTAATGACTGCCCAGTGCATTTTTGTTCACTAGAAATATTTCCAAATTGAACAAAATGGAAAACCAAAATAATTGAATATAAAAGTGGTTTTGATTTTGTTAGAGGAGTTTGTTTCCTATTTTGTTTATATTTTATAAATGAAAGTATAAGGTGGTGGATGCCACGCAGCCGGTCCGGGTTCAATTCCAAGTATGACCTTAAACAGATTTTGTCCCTGTGCCGCTCCTCTAGTTCAGAAGTCATCCTGGGCCGGTAGGCTTGTCTAAGCAGGCTACGGCAATTGTGTCCTAATTGGTCATTTCACCCCACTAAAAGCCCTACGAAATGTTGTTTTACTTCAGATGTCAGGAATTAACCTGGCAATCAATATCTAGTGTACATTGCTTTCTTCTTGTCTTCAGGTACAAGGAGAACATGAATCGTCTATCACTGATGTTCCGAGACCGACCGATTTCACCTTTGCAGTCAGCTGTTTATTGGTCAGAATATGTGATCAGACACCAGGGGGCTCCTCAATTAAGGCCATTCTCTGTGAATCTCCCATTCTACCAGGACCTACTTCTAGATGTTATGGCAGTCCTCCTTGGCTCCATTGCTGCTCTTCTTGCGTCAATATATTGGATTGTTAAATTGGCATTACACCTAACATGCAAAAGCAAAAAGAAAGGCTCTGGCCCAAAACAAAATGTAAAAAAGAGTAAAAAATATAATTAGATATTTATTTATTATATGCAGTTTTAATTGTTATATTATGTTATTTTCTTCCTCTCTTTGAACAATAATATAAACATTTGTTAAATATAGACTAAAAATAATTTCTATGTATCCATATAGCTATTTATTTATTCTTAAGATACCGAATGTCAAGATATGGTGAATATGGGTTGTGATGGGTAAATGATGTGTAAATGAGTGAATGTAGTCATTGTTACAAACTAAGGCTATTCCTTGGAATGTGTCATTAATAAATAGCACAATGAAAAATCAATAGCCAGCCTGAGGTTATCAGCTGATCCCTTTCAAAATTGTTATGACTCTGATTGGGATTGAAGCAAGACCCTTTATCTTATAAAGCTGATCTGTAATCAACTACGCTACTGACCAATTTAATAATAATTTGTTTATTTTCCTTAGGTATTTGATTACATGAAATGTTATACTATCTGCCACAAATAAAGTCCAAAATCTTCATAATTCACAGGACTACGATGTTTGCATCTAGTTAAATAACATAAACAAATATTTACATACATAACGGAAATACACTGCTCAACATTCGAAGTGGGACAAGAGCTCAAATACGTTGATTGATGAAAGTGCACCCCCTCACCCCCACATAGCGCTAGGGTGATCAATCTTCTATTTCATTAACATGCAATACACCGTATGCTGTAGCCTGTACAATCTCCAGATCTTAATCCTATTCAAAACTTATGGGATTGTCTGGAGAGAAATCAGGGGCTATGTTGTTACCCCTGACAACTTTGAAGTGCTTCAATATTCTGTTATCAAAGAATGGGACCGCATTACCGTACTCAATAAGTAGTTTTGGACAGTATAAACTCTATGCTAAGAAGATGGCAGCAAGTAAAAACATGAAGAGGAGGAACTGGAGGATAAATACTGAAATCAACTAGGATATAAAACAGCAATTTTCTGCAACATTTTAATCGTACTTTTAGTTATTAATTCACTATTTAATTTGATTTGTTAAGTAATTTTGCTGAAAAATACTTTAATTTGCCTAATTCCTCTTCTAATAATTATGTCATTCAAGGAAAATGTCCAAAATGTGGAAAAGAAGCCACAGAGCAAGCAGGAAAAGTATGAGAACTAAATTATCACTAAAAATGTAAGTGTTCCACTTCATGTGTTGAGCTGTGTTCTAAAAGGAAATAATCTCTTTGTATTCATGACAAGTTAATGTTAGTTCTTGATATAAAAATTATGAAATATGTAGTTTTGTAAATAAAATTAATTAACAGATTAAACATATATCAAGTTAATCAATGTCCCATACTAACACTTAATAAAAGCAAACAATCAGAAAAAGCAAGAATGATCAAAGAAATACATTACTAAATAATAGTGATTGAATCTAAAAAAAGTGTTTGATCTAACTAATGACATTATCCAGCTGTAAAAAATCACTGTTTAAAATTGTTCACACAATGCTATGAAATTATTTTTCATTTTATTTTTAAACAATCAATATTTGTTTGATGATAGTAAAGAAAACAGGGAGTTTCAAAATTATGTGATGTATGTTTACGTGGTAATGTGGATGTTGGTAGACCTCCCTCTCTGTTACTGGATTACTCATAATAAAAGAAAAATCTTAATAAATGACCCTTAAAAGGGCATTTTTTATTGTAATATGTTTCAATTGTTTACTCAAGCAGACAAGTATTACAATATAAGTTAATTTTATGGCCATAAAACCATTGAAGTCACTAACATTGACTGTTCGGAAAGCACATTGACAAACAGGAGCAAGACGATGAAGAGCCTCCTACCCACCCATGCATGTTTCTCATTTATGGCTCTTTATGTTGATGACAAATTTAGGTAGAATTGTCCCTCATTTTTTCCCTCTAGTATATCATGACCAACCTTTTTTAAACTTAATAGTATTTTTGATTTGGGTTTTCTTAATCCAATCTGAATTTAAAAGCACATATTGTATTAATTATTAAAAAACACAGTTGATGGTGAAAATAGTTTTATTTGAATCGTGAAAATAAGCAACTTACTGTTTTGAAAGTAATACATTAAAATACATGTTTACTTTTGTCTATCTTTAGTGACACAGTGTCATTAGTTTTAAAATACAAATGATAAGCCAATGCATAACAAGTTTAATGAGTTCAACTTTGTTAACTTTGACCAAAGACACTTTGTTTGGTGTCAGTATTGTCCAAGATAATAGATAAACCATTCTCGGAAATAATTATTTGATTCTCAAAGTAAATCAATTACATCCCTCCAAATTAATTATGTTTAATAAAAATAAATCAACTATTAATTTAAAATAATTTTGTTTTATTTAAATAAAAATAAATTAACGAATAAATTAATTTTACAGCCTACTTCAATGATTTCTTAGATTTGAGGGATTCTTCAAAATAAGAATAAAAACTTCATTAACTATTATGCTTTTTCAGTAAATTGGATCTGTCAGCTATAGTATTCCCTACTGACTACTAATGAATCCAAAAGTAATATATTACCTGTTTACTAAATTATAAGTCATAATTTTAAAACTACTATTGGAATAATAGTAATTGCAACAACAATATCTATTAATACACTTTGTCAGCATAATATTTTGTTTCTGCAAACTTACTATAAAAACTAATTTTATTTAAATACATAAAACAATTAATATTTTAAATAAGATAAATGACCTACGCTTATAGTTTATTATTTTAATTACTAAGCAAAATTATCAACATTTACTAATTTAAATAAAACATTATATTTCTAGATGTATTATACAGCACAGTATTTTGTTTTTTAATGTAAAAATTTTGTTCCCATAACACAACTGTGCCTTGTTGCAATAAACATTGAAGTCTCATGTAAGTACATGTAAATGCCTACTAATATGTGTATATTGTTTATTAGTTATATACAGTATAGAGCGAGGACTTATACATTTTGTTCCCATAACACAACTGTGCCTTGTTGCAATAAACATTGAAGTCTCATGTAAGTACATGTAAATGCCTACTAATATGTGTATATTGTTTATTAGTTATATACAGTATAGAGCGAGGACTTATACATTTTGTTATATTACTGAAAGAAACAAAAATAAATAGTTAAAACTTCATTAAATATCCTAATTACGTGAAAAACTATACATGTTTCCAGAGTGGTGGTGGCTTCAGAGTTGGGGTCCCAGGTTCGAATCCCCAACTGAGTTAACAGTTGATATTTCACTCGGTGAATAAATTACTGCACAGGCCTGCAGGTCCATGTGAACTGGAGAGTGAAGTTTTTCTTAAAATAGAAAATATATTAGAAATTTTAACCAACCCTCTTCCTTCGCACTATTTAAAGTGAATCATACTGTAAATAACTTTGTCAAACCAAGCAGCTTCAACCCTAGATAATTAGAAAAGCACATTTGTACAACTGAAAAAAAAATATGATGACTGACATTGTTCCTTTACCTTCATTTCCAAAATGCATAAATACTTTCACAGATCTAAGGTTAAATTGATAGAACCGACCGATTTGCGACAACATGAAAAACCATCCACCTAATTTCCATGCAAATTTCAATGTTAACAAATTTATTAATCTCTTACTAACAACACAATAGCTGCTGACTAAAAATGTAAATAACTATACAAAGCCATTGTTGATATTCAAATTATGTAAGTAATTAAATCCTCTGAAATGCGCCATTCATAGATGTTATCAAGTTCGGACATGGTCATGTGATTTCATTACCTGATTCTATTCTTTATGCAAATATTACATGGTTATTTATGTTGCTAAAATAAATGTTGTTATTTTAACTGTGATGGGAACTGATTCAAGGTAGGCTATTGTGCTATTTCGTCAGTCCTCAACAATTCAAACCCCCACTTAACTATAACAGTTACATGATCTTTTCAGATAAATTGTGAGGGATTCGAAACTTATTTTCTCCTTTGATTGGTGTTCTTAGTCAATCGTCAGTTTTGTATCAATGTTGAGGACTGACAGTGTAAATGTATCGACTCCTGAAGGTGGCCGTTTCCCACCGTGAAAAACGCCAAAACATGGGTTTCTATTTCAACGATTCGGTTCGTATTAATGATCGTATCATAACACTTGAAGTGACATTTGATAAGTGAAGATCAGTTCAAGTGGACCTTAAGTTAAAAAACCTGTATGTTTATACTTTTTTCATTGTTAAATATATGAAACTTCAAATGTTATTCTTGATTATTTTGAGTTTAAAAACTCATAATATCAACTAATGGTCCACTATAATGGAGCTTTATCAATTATACAGTGTTCAAAATAACTCATTATAATAATAAACACGAACCGTATACTTGAAATAGAAGAGCATGTTTTGGCCCGCCGACGGTAAAATTGCATTGGGCCTATACACTTTCCATTGGCGACTTGGCGGTTTGGTAAAAGGCCATCTTAAACAGGGCATATTTCAGGATCTGAAATAGGCCATCATCAGGATATATTTCAGCATTGTAATAGTTTCTTTATTAATTCTTTCCTTTCTTATGTCTGTTTTGTATTGAAGTGACGCTCAACTGAAAATGTGTCATCGTCCCTATGGACCAGATGTGTAAGCTCTCATTAGATAACACGGGTTAGATTCTGTTGTATTCAAATAAAATAATATAAAAATGTTTAACCCTTAACTACCATGGTGTATTTTAGTAACACTCATACCATGGTGGGTATTTAAAGACCCCAAATTTCAAATTAACGTAAATTCCAATAAATTGACGATTTTTTAAATAAAATATTTATTATAATATTATATCAAAGATTATGTTGAGAGTATGAAATACGATTTTACACCTCATAATGATTTTATAAAGATTAATGTTAATCGCCACTGCATGTTTTATACTTTTTAGAATATAAAGTTTGGATTATTTTATGAAAAATTCAAAACTCATTCTAAATATTTTTGTTTTGACGAAATTCCGTTTTTAAAGGGTGTATCTTCTAGCTAAAAATAAAGAAAAAGCCAATTGGTAAATTAGGTAACGGAGCCATGCAATTATCCCTTCAGGCTAAATAAGGACCCCAAGGCTAAATAACTCCTAAACTATACAATAGGAGTTATTTAGCATTGTATCCTAAAAATACAAAAATAAAAGCTATGACATTCATTTATCACTTCAAACATCCAACAGGGAATAGCTAGAACTGTTGAATGCGTTATCTCAACGCTTAAGTGGTGAAAAATTAAATTAAAAACTGTTGGGGTCTAAAGAGACCCCACCATGGTAATTAAGGATTAAATAAAAGATATGGTAATATTTACTTTCGTTTTGAAATAAAACAGTAAAGATTTTAAAAGTTTTGATTTAACTTGTTCTTATATTAAGGCAATCAAAAACACACCTCACCAACTGTTGACACCATGTCAAGCAATTGCGATCATTTTTTAAATTTATGTATGAGAAATGTATACCAAAACTACGTGTCCTGTTATCAGATCTTCGTAAACTAACAATACCAAGTCAGAGTGAAAGTGGACTGATAAAGAAATCGTGTCTTCAAAAAGTAAAATCCATTTCTCCAAGCAACGATACTGTGATTCCTTATGACGAATCAAAAATATTAGCGTTAGTACGTGATGTGTCGGGAAATGGTTTAGGACATGTCCTGATGCACAGGTGTCATGAAGGAATAGAGAATCCAATAGTATTTGCTAGTAAGACGTTGACTCCCACGCTGACAAAAAATTGACCGAAAAGCATAGCAATATTATTTGGTGTAAGAAAATGACAGCAATATATACAAGGTCGGTACTCCATATTGGTAATGGACCATAAACCTTTCCAACGTATATTTGAAAACTGTACAGACCTTTACTGATTATTGTGCTCCCAGTACACGTGTACAAGAGATTGATATACAACTACTGTAAATAGGACGATGAGGTCTATGAGCAACCCTCATGCAACCCTCAACCATGGCGTCCAGTGATATGCAACATAGCTTCTCCGGATATAAGACGCAAAGAGGCACTTCTCAGAGAGTTCAAAAAGACCATATCTACTCCGAATCTCCCCTTTTTTTAGAATCTTACAACATGCAAAGCGAATTAAATCTAGAAAACCACTTCAACGACTAGTTATTCAGTTCATTCCAAAAATTTTTTTATCAACTAGGTTAAAAGGTGTTAACTTAGAATATGTTTGGTGGTCAAACAAGTTTCTGCTATCTTACACTATGACCGTCATCGGTGGAATAAACCTTCCTCGTAAGGAATGGACTATGTTGAGTCGCTTTCATTCGGGAGGTGCAACTACTGTAAATATAAACGGGGAATGGCAAAAGATTAGTCACGTGATTGCGGAGTCGAAATTCTAATTATGGATCACATAGTTAATGACTGCAAATTGCGTTCCTATCAGGGGGGATTATCTGGTCTTCGTTCAATCGAAGGAGCAGGAACTCTTCTTGATTACGACACCTGGATTTAGCTCTGTGACGGGAGATCAATATTAAAATACTAAGACACAAGTCTAAAAGTTATCTGTGCAAGTACTTTGTACTGTAGATTTTATTTCATTTATTTTTTATCTGTCTAATTTTTAATCTTTTATTAGTTCGGTAGCTGGCCTATGAAAGCAAAACGATATGTATAACTCCAAAGTAGTTAACAATAGGCTTTTGAGATGTACTATTGAAATCAGCCAGCATGATTACGATATGGAATAAAGAAAGGAAGAAGAACATTTTTATGCAGGTACTCTTTCCAGACTTATATTTAAATGTTCCAGTTCATAATATTAAATTCCTTAATGTTGAAAAAAATATATTGACTTTATCTTAAAAAAAAGAACACTAAAAAGAGAAACCTCACTTGATGATGAGCTGAAATTGGTAAAAAGATTCTTAGTAAATTCATGATCTGAAAACTCTCATATAATGTTTAAGTCCTACAAAACAACAGAAACTTGAAATGACTACAGAAGACGGTGTTCTGCTATGAAACGGAAAAGTTGTAATATCAATGATTATGAGGCCTGAAAGCTTACGACTGTGGTCGCCCAGGAGACCGATGGCACGATATTACTTGTGGTTTTTACAACTCCAACTACTATTGAACAATTTGTAAAAAGGCGTGTTCCGTGTCAAGAAACCGGGAAACATAGAGGAGGTACCTGTGTACCCTTGGAATGTTCCTGTCTTCCTCGATCTTGCTGGGTTTGTGTTCAGTGATAATGATTTACACTTTAACAACTGAGATAGAATAATGAACAAAAATCTATTGATACGTCTATATCAATGTACCCCTTACCTTACCACCCAAGAAGGGTTAACACTCCAGGAACAAAAAAAATCAGACGGCACACAATTTCAGTTTTTTTAGTGCACTAACCTAAAACACTTGATTAAATATTGCGACATTTTAAAAAATAAAAACAAATTGAAGTGGAGACTATTACTAATAAAATCTGGACGCTTTTATGAAGTAGAAAATGAAAAGTTTTTAGAGTGGAAGAAAGACAGAAATGTATTCACTATGATTTTTCTAAGTTGCCAATATAATTAAAATACATGCAAATTATATTATACGTTTTAGTTTTGTTTTTCGTATGATAAATAAACGTTTTCAACTCACACAGACAATTGTGTCTATTCTATTCTCTATGCAAATATTATATGGTTATTTATGTTGCTAAAATTAATTTTGTTCCAAGTTTTTCCATCACATTTTCCAAAAATCCCCAATTTTACACTATTGCGCACCGGAAACAAGTATACTTTTGATCTTAGTGACGTAAAGTATTATTTTCTTTACAGAGCACAGAATAAGAATTCTTATTATGTGTTAAAAAACAACGATCTATGTTTGTATTAATTCTACGCCCGATACATCCCAAACTTTAGGGCTGTACTTATCGTTCACGAGTGACAGATATTTTATTGTCAATCAGTAGTTCGTTGAGCACTTCCCGTAATCTGAGCCACTTGAGAGCCAAGTGAAGTGCAAACAATAGCCCTAAACACTACTGTCATGCAGTATTCAGCATATATGAGACATTGAATTATTATTGCATAACAGTCTCTGTTATGCATGTATACGTATGTATACGTTAAATACAACGCCTGTTAACATTTGCAATAATTACGCATTATTATAAACCCATTACTGTAAACAACAGAACTTAACTATAATAGGCGAACTGTTTTATATTCTTGCTATTATCTGCCAAGTAATTATTTAATACAAGATTTTTTCCAGACCATATTTTAACGGTATTAGATTATAAGGTCATGCTGCAGTGCGAGGACAATACTTCTTGTGCAGAAGAAGACAATCAGCATTATTTCTAATGCAGGCTTCAGAGACCATTCCAAATCTTTATTTCTAAAAAATTATTCACTGTCATTGGTTAAGGAGAAGTCTGTTTCTAAGCCTTCCAGTAACAGTGTTCATAAATATGACTGTTTGTTGCTGACAGTACTGATTTGATAAGGTTGACAAGTGTATAAGTGTTTCACTCAAGTTTTACAATAGCCTTCCAATACACATCCAAGACCTAACCAAATTAAAACTTCAAAATATTATCAAATATTGGCTTACAAAACATTCATTTTATAACTGTAGAGAGTTTTTTGATGTTATTGCCAACTCATTAGAGGCCCAAGTATAGTCCTGGTCATTAAAGTAGAGAGCTAACTGAGGTATGCCACTATTACTATCTATGCATGGCATTTGAGTGCTTAGTAGTTTGACTTTTAGACTTGCATGGTGTGCTTGGATTTAGTCTAGTCATAATTATTTGACACAGACTATTGAAATGTTCTGTACTTAATTGTCATATAAACTCTTGAATCTTGTTGGGAAATAAATGTTTTTATCGCTTATTACTTATACTTAATGATCTTAAAGATAACGAATAGTTCTTACTTTTATTTCTAACACTATTTGTATAGATATAAGTCACCACGTACTACTGTAATACAGGACCAAGCGTTATGGAGATTATAAGTGATCCGTTCTGTTCTCATGACGTCCGCTCAATGGTTGCCATTGGCGTGGACACTACTAGAGAAGTCAGGGAACCCTGTTGAATTATGGTGTTGGACGGTGTCTAGGGAATAATATAACAAATCAGGCTTATCAGCTGAAAATCACACCAATACTACGTGGTTCGCATTCCACGTAAATTTATAAGCGCTTTAGCTACCCTACGCTTTAGTTTGGGCTTTAATAAATAGCCCTTTCTGAGCATAAGTTGAATTCTGTAACCAGATTACATATGTTATTTACATTAATATTCGCCATAGAATACGAACAGCTGTGTCGTCGTCTCATGTCTGAATACTGAAGATATTATTTTGAATTTTAAATGTTACAAAATTAAATTAATAATTACTAGCCTATATTTCTATCTATATTACAAATAGGCTTATTATTAACAATGGCTCGTATCCCATCAACACTACGAGTACAGACATATTATGGTTGTTTACTCACTCTGTATCCAAAAACGTATCCAAGTTAGTAAAGCAGAATTAATTTTATTTCAAAATTTTACCTTTTCTTCTTATACTGAAAGTTGTTTTGACAAAACCATCGTTTTAGTTTTACTTACTGTACATGTACGGAATATAATTATATATATTCAATAATTTAATTTTTCGTGTACAATTTAGGAAGCCTATAAAAAAGTGGTTAACTTGTCGTAAAGTGTAAAAACTTGTAAAAAAGTGGTTACTGCCACTGACAAATATAAATGTAAATTACAAAATTGAAATATAAAATCTATGTGCAACGTTTACTTTCTACTTAAACCTACCAATATGTAAATCCACAAATTAGAAAGAAACAAAGGTCGCTTTCATATGGCCACAGTGAGCGCTTAAGTTGCTGCTGTAAATACGAGCATATTATATTGCATCTACTGTGCGTCTTTATTATCTGTAGTAATAATTACTACGGTACTTTTATCCTTGATGATTTAGGGATATACTAGGAGGGACTGGTATAGTATATACAATGTCCGCATGACATACTGGATATAAATAACTACTTGACAGACAGATAGAGTACTAATGGATGCGACCTCTGTTTCTTTATTATCTGTGGTAAATCTAACGATAATTTCACTCGTGTTGCTCTTTTCGGGTGGATTCAAACTCTTAGGAGAGTTCATTCATTTTTATAACTATTGTGTTTATATTTTAATTGATAAAACAATTTGGTTAATCGGAGTACCATTATCTCGTCACATTAAGAGATTTATCCTACACTCTATCAGCCTTAAAATACGCACAACGTTCTGTCGGCGTCTCGTATGTAAGAATGTAAGAACATGATACCATATCGAAAAAATGGCATCTTAATATATAAAATCCAAAAACTTACTCATCAAGAAATCTCCGGTATCACTGAACAGATTTTTATGAAATTTGGAATAAAGTTAGGTCTTGTATCATAGAGACCCACTGAAAATTATTTATCGAAACTCCATTCTTATGTATCGAATATCCAGCCCCTCGATGTTTACTTTTTTCCATAAGAGTACAATTAATTTATTGGCATAAATTTAACAATTTATTTCAAACATCTGATACAAAAATCATAAACATGACACGAAAGCTTGGCCAGTTAATTTGGTTTCCCAAATGTGAAACGTTTAAGTTCATCTCTAATGTCTAATATCTGTGTCATGTTTCACTACTTGACATCTTATTCTTATTATTACATATGAGACGCCGACACAACGTTTTGTGTATTCCATGGCGAATATGAATAATAATATGATTATTGGATGGGTGTGGATTACTTGTGTAGCCTTATAAATATTTTAAGAGGACCATAATCAACTCGCATTCATGACGTTAAAAAAACTTATTTACCTCAAAATTTATCAAGAGATAAATAAAGATATCAAATCTGCCCTTGTCGCCTAAAGTGGGCCATGACACGTCACTTTTCTGTAGGTATTGCACTTCAGATTTAGGCGTTTCATTGATAATCCATTAGCTTTGGAAGGCCAAATTTTACTGAATTGTAAATATCTTTTTACGACTATTAAAGCTTACTAGGGAAACCCCCTGCACGCTTCGCTTGCCTATCCCGTCACTCTATGCGCTCTTGACAACTCGGCATTCGGCCTCGGCGTGAGACAAATATTAGTAGGTGAACTAAAATAACAACATTACGTTTATTTACAGTATCTCAATAACAGTCTTTGCGTTGCTACCTATTTATTAGTATAAATACCGAATGGTATTACTTAGCCTGTCCCAAATGAAACGGGTTCCTTTCATTTGTTTTTGTTTTCAAGCTAAAGGCTAGTAATGTAACTGCATTAGATTACCATTGATACCTTCAAGTCCAGTAATGCGGAGCCCTACAATCGAACTTGAATAAAATCATGCTAATACAACCTTATCTGGTTTAACATTATTAACAATCTAACCTTCTCAGTATTATCCTTAACTATACACACATACAATAGATATACCATCTAATACAATAGGAATATTTGTGCCTGTAATTTTGTTAGTTAGTTAGGCCCACAACCACAGCTGGTTTAAACTGATTTTATACATATAAAAAACCAAATCTGAAATAGTCTAAAAATCAATAAATACAGCTCAAGTCAGTCTACTAGGAATTTAACAATTAATTTATTTACTCGTAAAAAAAGGCAAACTTCAATTAGTACACTAAAAATAGATTGTTCTTGCTTTCATTTGGCAAATCTTTGTTAATTTAATCGGTGTTCATTTGGTTTAGTAAATCATTCTCAATGGCCATTATTGCCAATCCACTCGAACTTAAAAAATTGTTGATCTAAGATAAGTCCTTTCAAGTTTTTACTTAGAAAAGGTACTTACTGCCGGTGTAAAAAGTATTTGTACCCGAGTTTGAGAGTTGTTTACTAAGAAGCTAAGAGGCCTAAGAAAAAGTCGGTTACGCCATTGTTTTTCTCGTTAATCACTTTAAATGTATAGATTTAAACTGATTTAAATCAATTTAAAATCACAGAATTTACGTACGCATAAAAAATAATGTATCATAAATATACATTTCATAAAGATTACGAGGTGACCAACAAATTAATTTTACGACCTCTAAAAGCCAAGAAAACGATGTTTCAGGAAATGGATAAGAACTTTTTTCTGAAATTTATAATCCAGTTATAATTATAAAATTTTTAAAACATAGTAAACATTTATGCCAACTACATCCAAAAAAATGAATTCGATACATCAACGGATTCTTTTAGTAATAAGTGTAAAGTTCATGCACAGTGAAAATTAGTAAAAATTCCGGAACTTTTTCCCCAATTAGGATAAAAATGATTAAAACTTATAATAAAAATCACAAGTGCATCCGTCATAACGTATAAACAAACGAAAAAAACATTGGTGTGATTTGATTTGTTCATAGGCCTTTTAAGCCGGGTTGACACGATACGAACTCGGGTGTTGCGCGCGCATCACTCGGATGCCACTCGTAACGTGTAAACAAACACATGTTCGGAGTAACTTGGTCCGAATACACTCGGTAATAGTGAAGTCGGACAGCTCTCTACTTTTATTCGTATAAAAGTGATGCGAATTGTTTTTTTATTTAATTTACGGTTGCTCTATTTCTTTCGTTTCGTTTAGGTTATGTTTATGTTTTTTCTAAAACTTAGTATGTAATTGTAATTGTTGTAGTCTAATGCAACAGCAGCTATCATTTAGTCTCAGTATCATTTCAGTCATGGTTTTAAGAACACTAGATTTCATTTTATTCAACAGTCTGGCATCAGTCCGAGCACAATCCGTCATGTCAACTCAGCCATCCGATCGCAGTCCAACCAATGACTACAGATAAAATAAGACGAAAAGTTCCCATGTTAAAATTTCAGACCAAAATAGTAGGTAAAGAACTGAATTTAAGCAACTGGCCACAATGGAGCGCTGAAGTCTCGTTTTTGATGCGAGTATTAGACAAGGATGACGAGCGCAAGAAGGAAAGAGAGAGCGGTATTATCGGCCTGCACACGCACACTCCGGTTCGTCATCGGTCTTCTTCGGGTCTCTCACTTCATTCGCAACAACTGGTGGACCCTTGACAGATGGCAGGTCACTTGAGACCCGTTACAAGTCTTGGTCCCTTGGCCAAATACATCCCTTAATACAGAGGCACGCTTCTAGCTTTTCAGTTTAGAGAACGGGCGTCTATTTCACTGTGTTGAAACCAAGTCATAATTAAATTAAACTAGAAGTAAATACTTAAAAGTTTATTAATTAGTTGAATAATTACATGATTATATTTAACTTATAGTAATAATAATAGTTGCAGGGAATTTTTAGCTGTCTAATCAGGTTTACGATAATATTTAAAACGGTAATAGACAGATTAAAGAAACAATCAATTTTTTTAGAGAAACCAATTTACCTTCTACAAAAAGTCATACGGTATTTAACAGGTTGTTCCGTAAACACTTTAGAAGGTGAGGTGAGGGAAATCAAAGAGACAGTATATCTTCTTATTTTCAAACATAATATAAGGCGTTTGAGATGAAGCACCCAATAGTTTTATCGCAGCAGGATTAGTTGACCCTAAGTCATTCACAATCACTTTAGGGTGAAAACCAGCATCTTGTACACTAATTAAACACATATCTATTAATATGCCTAATGATGTGTGTTTAATGGAGTTATGTGATAATACACATGATGTTGGGCATTTCCAGGGATATTTCAATCATCTCATCATGAATACCATTGCATGTGTGGCTATTGATCCTTCTCGACCCAAGGGTACCAAATCTTGAAATCCTTCGACAACATCAAGCTTAGAATTATATTCTAATGCTCGTTTGATCGACATCTCGTCTAGTAATACCACACATTCCTTCTCGTCTTCAGTCATTGACATGGATTTATTTTTCAATTTATCACATATTTCTTTGCCGAATCCAGGTTGAACATTATTAACATTTACCCAAATACGAATTTGAGTTAGACTGGGCAGCTTAAAAACTTTTTCCCTTAAAAATTTATACACATTTGGAGACTTGTAGTAAAGGCTGAAAGCAAAATTTTTTTCTTCTTCACTCCATTTCACCCTCTTTATATGTCTAAGTTGCATGGTTAAAAATGTCAGTGGTTCTCCAGAAACAAACTGCTGCAAACTAAAAAGCAATGTTTGCAAATCTATGTTCCTTTTTCTTCTATTAAGGAATTGTATATTGTTCAATTTTTTTTCAACATTAATTTTTGTTTTGAAACAGTGCTTATAAGTTTTTTCTTCCGGGGGATTGGACTATTTTCAAGATTTGTGTTTAATATAATATCAGGGGCATGTTTGTAATTGCTTGTTTCTTCTACTGGTAAAGGCTTGAAATCTTTGTAAAAATCATCCAATGTTTGTTCCGCTTTTCATTTCCTTTTAAACTTTCATACGTTAATGGCGGTTCCTGAGCATTCGAAGCGACCACTTGAGACTTTGATGGAGTTTTGTTACTGAACCAAGGCAGGGGCACAGCAAGCTGATGATTACGAAGTAGCTTATTTGTTAACGAATTTGTGAAAGCTAAGTCTTTGAAGTGACTAGCGCAAAGGGCACGCTGCTTCAGCTGGTTGTCAGAGAGATCGGACAAACCATCATTTCCGCTGTTTACTATCCAAGTAATGCATCTGCAAAAATATATATTTTATAGTTTCTCCAAAAATGTTAAGTTTATTTAATTGTGGCATGTAACTGGCTCAAATCATCTCGTTATGTAAATAACAAAATAATAACCATTATATGGTTGTTATAAAACAAATGGGTCACAACTGAGCTAGCTTCTTGAGTCTTTTTTTTAGTACATTAAATATATAAATGAAAATTTTTGAAATTAATTTATTATTCTATTAAAAATATTGTTTTTACCATTAGAAAGAATGAGATAAATTCTGTAATTTATTATTGTTTTTTTTATTGTATTGTAATTTATTATTGTTTCATGATTTATTTATTTTTATTCTTTCTATAGTCATTGGTCCAACTACGCTTGGACCGAGTACCAAAGTTATACTCGGTCTGGACACGCTCGTATCGTGTCAACCCAGCTTTTAGTTTCTAAGTAAACAGCCTTCAGACTCGGATACACGGAATTTCTGCGCTGACAGTAATACAGTCATTAACACAACTTGTTGTTGATGATTATTTTAAGTATCTTTTTTAATTTATTTATTGAAGAATCCCTTATGATGTCACTATCAAAACTTGTCAACATGAAATTGTTGGTCATATGCATTCATAAAACATACAAATTACATATAAAAACACTATTGTCATTTTTATGTTTCAAGAGGCTTTTATTTACATAAAAATTATAAATAGAGTAATAATGATCTACATCTAATCAATTTCTGTGATTTACTTTTATACCGAATAACACTAATGCATAGTTAAAAATGTGACACTATTTTATTGTAGAGAAATGTTTTCACTTTACATGAAAGTATACTAAGGCTGTTCAATCAGTTTTCGGTGAGTTAAGTATTTTCCAATTGTATAATCAAAATTAGTTAATGTACCTTCCCTTGAGACAGAAAAAATACAACAAAAATGTTATAACCACTGCATTACAACTTGTGACCTTATGAAGTGGTGAATTTAGCTGATTTTAAATCGGCATTAAGATAAAACCGTTCAAAGTACAAATTTAATTTTTTATAACTATGTATTTGACACATAACTGAAGGGATTAAAACGTCTTTCATTTTTGTTAATGTACAAATATTTATAATTTTAAAGGTAAAGAGGGTATTTTTTTACCTTTAAAATTATAAATATTTTTACATTTAAAAAAAATGAAAACATCTTAATCCCTTCAGTTATGTGTTAAAAACGTAGTTTTAACAAATTAAATTTGTACTTTGAACGGTTTTGTCTTAACGCTGATTTAAAATCAGCAAAATTCACCTTTTCAAAAGGCTACAAATTCTAATGAAGTGGTTAAAAGAATTTGTATATATTTTTCCTGTCTCAAGAGAAGGTACATAAACTAATTTTTATTACAAAATTAGGAAACAATTATCTCACCAAAAGCCGATTGCACCACCTTAAGATTAATTCCTGCAAGTCAATAGGCAAATACTGTTTCGTTCTCACAATTACTGTATAGCATATTTGTTACTATACAGTTTATATCTACCAGTATATATTATAATAATTGTTCCCACCATCCTACTTCTAAAATAATTATTTTCCTTAACATAGTAAAATAGAATGTACTGTTTCCCATTAAGTACTGTATGGTGATTGACTGATAGATACTCTTTTTGTATGGGCTTTTTTATATTTTAATGTTCAACTTGAATTTGTAATTAAACTATATTTACTGAAAATTGGTTTAAGCAAAATTGAAAATTAATAAACGGTAGCAGACGATGTTTTGTCGAGCATTATTTTTAAGTAGAAGATCACTAGCGCTGCGTTACTTCACGGTACATGAGGGAACTAATATCATCCGCTTTTTTCAGGCAGTAGTAGTAGAAGTAGTAGGAGGAGCAGATCTGTCTGTAATGTTTCGTGTCAATTTGGGAGAATAACAGTAACTCGAGTACTGGGATTAACTTTTAGCAATATTTTAGGTGGTGGTAAGTATGCTCACGGGGTTCCACTTTACGACATACCCGTACTCCACAATTTGAATTTGGCGGAGTGAATCAACAATCAGTAGAATATTACTAACACATAGTAAAAGTATATTGTCATTGCTACTAACACTCGTTTAGTAACAAGTCACTGTTATTCCCTAGTTGAATACTGGGCGTTTGGAAGCCCCCTTCGCGGCCGCGTAATTTGCTTACCCCTTAAACCGGCCCTGAGCACAACTTGAAGTCATTCTCTTTTTGTGAGTGTCATTATTACATTTTCCTGTTATTTATCGGTAACATCAGATAAGTTCGGAGTGTCTTGGTTAGTCAGCTGTTAGTTAGCTACCGAGTAAAACGTTCGCACTCCGCGGAGTGGGTATACATTTCGGGCAATGGACGAACCAAACACTCTTCGCGTAGTGGGTATTTCCATTCATACAAACCCCGAATTTCGGCCTCTGAGTAAAATAAAATCTAATAACGAGATAAATGAACAATTGAACACTCAATAAATGGTCAAGAAATGTATTACAGTGTCTTAAATTTGTGATTAGATTTAGATCTACCTAAAACCGAAGCACATTGAAAACGTGATTGTACAGTGAACTTTGCTCGCCAGACATTATCCCGGCCTTGGCGCCCGCAGGCCTAGATTTGAGTCTTTGTCACGGTAATGTCAGGGATGTAGGCTACAATAGCGAGTATAAGGAAATTCATGCACAGCCAAAAATGTGAGGTTAGCATTATATGTGTAAAGATTGTATTATTTACTTATTTTTCACATTTTAAGTTGTTTAAACAAATAATACTAAAATACGGTACGGTGTCAAATGTTCCAATGACGAATATCCAGAACTATCAAATTTTCATTGCTTTTATTTTTACATAATGCCTTTTCCAAATCATAATTCTTCTAAGACTATGATTTTCAAAATCCAAATTATTCCAAAAATGTTCATAATCTTTTATATTTTATCATTGTTGATTTCAATATCAATTGATTTTATTCAACGGCAATGATTGTCTTATTGTTATTGCAAATTGAGGTTGGAATACAGTTTTGTACGTGTTAAATTATTTGTGCTTAACGCTTCTAAACTATAAAGCTAAACTTTCGGGAAGGACCAACTATTTACACATAGGTGGAGTTTTTATTCTATGAAATTCGCATAACAAAACAGTTCAATACTGAAGGCCCAAAAGGCAATGGACAATAACATCAACAATGAATACAGATTTATAGATGTGTATAGATGGTAATGGTTCTACACTTTCAATTCGCTCTAAGAGGTTGAAGCTTTGAAGTTATTGACCAGTAGGGAGCTGATCATTCTGAGACATCTACCGTTAAATTAATGCGAACTTTGCAGTGTGCATCTTTGTATCGGCTAAACTCCTGGATCGTCAAAATATCAGGAAATGTTTTCAGCTCCTGAACAGAAGGTTTATGAAAAGCTTCTATATAAATATATTTTATTTATATTTTCACCTCAAGTGTCTAATCAACAACATAGATTTCTCCAACGTCGATCTACTGTAACCAACTTAGTTGAATGTTTATTTGACATTTAATCTGATCTTGATATCGGACAACGAGTAGATATCATGTATACAGAGTTTTTGAAAGATTTCGATAAAGTAAATCACGATGTACTTTTATCAAAATTAAGTAATTTTGGGTTTTCTATTGGTATTATAAAATTATTGGCATATTTAAGTAATAGGTATCAATACGTTGTGGGTTTGAATAATAAATCCAGGACTTTTGTAAATCTATCTGGAGTTCCACAGGGCTCAAATTTAGGCCAATTATTTTAATATCATTATTTTATATTTTTATTAATTTTATTCCATTTGAAGTAAATGGTATAAAATGTCTTCTATATGCAGATGAGCTGAAGATGTACTGTATAGACCAATTTACAGCAATATGACTGTTAATATTTTGCAGTCAGCAATTGATCAGTTGTTTCTTTGGTATTCTGAGAATAAAATGCTCTTAAACACAAAAAAAATGTTTCTTCGTTAGTTATACTATACTTAAGAATATTTTCCCAGCAAAATATGAGATAAATAAACACCTATTACAACATGTTAACAAAATGAAAGATCTGGGAGTTATTTTTGATATTACATTAAAAGTTTTATCTTCATTGTGACAACTTTATTGAATATAAATCTTACAAGTTGCTGGGCTTTATATTTATAAATATATATTTACAAATTCTTTAGAAATCCAGTTGTAATTTTACCATTTATTTATTTGTTTAGTTCGTTCATTTAGACTTGATTATTGCTCAGTCGTGTGGAGTCCTTTCATGCAATTGTATGTAAACAATCTTTAAGTGATAAAAAATAAATTATTAAAATAAAAATAAATTATTTTAGTACAATTATTTATAAATATACAATTTATATTTTATTTTATATAATATTTCTAATAATTTTACTTATTTATTAGTCTATTATATAAATAAAATATATTTATTTATATGATATATATTTACATAATGTATAATATTTTATTTATATTTGATATAAAATATAAATAAAAATTGTCCAAAGTAACACAACCACAAAACTCACAACGAAATGTGGGGAAATAAACAGAGTTATAAAATTTAAATACTCTAGGAGAAATCATCCAACAGATTGGGAGAGAAATTGAGTTACAAGGAAAGATACAACAAACACCAAAAACTATGCTTTATAACACAAAATAGATAGAACAAAAATCCATATCCATGAACGCCAACTCTACCATTACAACACAGTCATAAAACCAGTAGTCTATACGCCCCAGAAGCACTGGAACTAGTGAGGAAATCAGACAGGGAAAATTAGTGAAAATGAAAATAATAATAATACGAAACATCTTAGGCTGCTAGAAGTCGATAGAAGTTCCATATTGTTTTTTTCTGCTTGAAGTCGATAACACGGGACGTCCAGGAGCCTCTGGGATGGAAATCAGAATTTTCCCAGGGTTGAGACCGGTGCCAATCGATTTCTCGTGGTCGAAAACGCTGTCCCCCAAGAGTTAAAAATTAAAAATCCTTGGAGCCAAAATGAATTTCTTCCGAACGTAGCTTGTTTTGGATAATAAGATCAGATAATGTTTTTTTAATCAGGAATCGCACATTATTATTATTACTAATACAATAAATATCTAGAGTAGAACATGTACTGACCCATCGATTAAAGGCGAGATTAGTTATCTATGGTCAAACTTGTAAACAGGAACTACAAACGGATCTAAATTCTCCTGGACTAAAATAGCATATTTTACATAACGTAAATATGACTATTGATTTTACAATTCAAATGTTTGTAATGTATAATTTATTTGGGAAACAAACCGATTATATTTTGATGCTGCAATAAAAAATTCTCATCATTAACCTTTATTTTAAACTTCCACCACATTATAATTGCAAAATGCCGCTGTCCGGAGTGTTAATAGATATTTAAGGCCTACGGTAGTAAAGAAGACATCTAATTCAAATTCACCAGTAAACATTCCATCTTAACGAGAGGTAAGCTTTGCGTAGTTAATAATGTGTTTGACTAAAATATTTCGATAGTCTCAAACATTAAAGGCATGTCAAAAGCTGTAATTTAAAAAAATAATACCACGTTATAATAATTTCCATTTTTAACAAAGGTCCATAGTAAATATAACTTAAAAATAGTTTAAGAAAATTATTATAATTTTTACAATTTTACAATTTTTTAATTTATAATTTAATTTTTTTAATTTAATTTTTTAATTATAATTTTTACAATTTATTATAATAATTTACAGTAATTTTTACATTTTTCTTTTGGAAAATGAATTAATTTATCATATTTTGTCAATTAAATAGTAGCCGTACGCAGCAGTATGCAGTAATTATGTTATCCTTGATATTAACAAGTATTAGTTATATGACATTAAGTTCTTTGAGAGCCTGTATTTTCTAATTGGATCATCCTTTTGACCTCAGATCTCCATTGTTGTATTATACAAACTAAGACTTTTAAAATGAGGCATAACTCGAGGATGTTAAATACTTTCTTCATAGGCCGACCCCTGGCTATGTGAGAGACGAGTAAGATGTGTCTAAATCTTTGGTATGGGGACATGTACATAATTATAAAGTTTCATTAATGATTGTTTTAAATAGTTTTAAAATTAATAAATATATTCCAGACTTTTGCCCAACCTCGTATATTCTTGTTACTAGGCCTACCGTAATGACATGGAAATGATGTGAGTTTAACATTTTAGATAATACATAATTGTGAAACTGCCAGTCATCGGGTTGTATGGCTAATGACAGTGGGAAAAAACTAATTCATCACGACGTTGAAAACAAACACTTGCGTGGCAATATCATTAATTGACGTCAACACATTCACAACCATCCAAATATTGTTTCCTTGAGGTCCAACACGGGGTTATTTATTGTTTATGTTTCTGTAAAAACTATTGGCTCGTAATCTATATAAATATATATAAAAGCCAAATACTCACTGACTGACTGACTCACTCACTCACTCACTGACTCATTCACTCACTGATTCACTCACTCACTCACTCACTTACTCACTCACTCACTCACTCACTCACTCACTCATCACAAAATCTCAAAAACCGCCGAATGGATTTACACGACATTTTAAAGGAAGTTAGCTTTAGTACCGAAGAGACCCACTAAGAAAGGATTTTTCGATATTTCATTCTTAAGGGGCACAAACAGCCCCTAAAAATTTCCTTTTTTCCATAATAATAACATTGGGTTGATTTTAGTAAATTAATAACAGATCTGTAAATAAATAAACATATTTATTTTGTATATTTGAAATTGTCCTATTGATGTATTAATCACATTATATACTGTGGTTTAATCTTCAGTTGTAAAAAAATGCAATGAACAGGTTTGAAATAGGCTAAGTAACACCATTGGAAATTTATAGTAATAAATAGATAGCAACGCAAGTAATGTAAGTGAAATACTGTGAATAATTCAATATTGTGATTGACATACCGAGGCCGAATGCCGAGGTGTATCGAGCGCTGCGAAAGTTTGGGTTGACACGCGAATCGTTCAGGGGTGTCACTTAGTCTATAAAAGAAGAGGTGACAAATTCAAAATCAATGCAGAGCGTTAACTACAATAGGTAGGTACTTGAAGTTGTGGCACTACCTTCATTTTAGAGTCTAGGTGCGTGTTAAGGAAGGATCCTGTTCTAATCAAGCATATTGCTGTTGAGATTTCACATGTTCTAACTTATATAATCAACTTAAGACAGAGGGTTTTTCCAGATAAATTAAAACAAAGTGTTGTTGTACCAATTTTTAAGAAACGAACTTCTTCACATATCAGTAACATTAGACCAATTAGTTCACTTTGTTTTTTCTCCAAAATTAAAGAAAAACTATTGAATACACGATTAATAAACTACTTGAAAAGTTTTTTTTCTTTTAACAAAAATCTGTATAGATTTACAAAAGGTAGGGTGAATTCAGGTAATTTCGTGATACTGGTAAACTCATGATAGTTTTTCTGTGGCTTGTCACGGGTTTACCACGTAAGGTAGAGTTCCAAACGCTTACCACTATAGTCCGAATAAAATAACTTTGGTACTGGCGGAACGGCCTCACGCCACTGGTCTGAAATGACAAAACTCTGAGCTTTAACTTGCTGTCAAATGTAAAATAAATAAGCAATAATTTTCAAACTAATTGTATAGTGTACACCATTTTATATTCTTTAAGAAAAAATTATGCTGGAGATTTTTCTAGAGCTAATTTGCTTTTTAAAGTGATATTTGTATTTAAAAACACGTTTTTATGAGTGAAATTACGCGTGAGTCGTCTTTAACCTGTTACTGTTGCGAGAATAATAATAATGAAATAATGTCTTGTGGATGGATGACAGTTTGATTCATTGTGATTAGTTTGGTATAAGTCTCGTTTAATAATTCAAACAGGTTAGTGAGAAATTAATTTTTTTGTAAACCTTTGCAAACTCGGTAATGACAAACGCTAGACAAAATCTGTTTAAACCTAAATTAATTGTGTTATTTAAGTGACACTTAAATCTTACTCTCGTATTAAATAGAATTTTCTTGAACTAGGAAGAAAGATTCAGGAGTTTTCAAAACTAGATTGTCAACAAGGCGGCGGTGATACCACACACACAATGTACAGTCACTGGCTCAGCTCTGGCCTCTTCCATTGCAAACAAATCTTGTCAATTACCAATAGAACATTACCTAAAATTTGAAAGAGCCTAAATATTAGAATTGCAATAAACACTGATAATTATATATACACTGAATCCTATAGCATTATTGCCATATCTAAATAAAAAAAACATTTGGGTGTGCGTCGGACCACACGGTGGAAGTTATACTTCTTTGGCCATTCTCATACACCCACTCACGCACACAGACAGGATATATAAATGAAATATAAGACATTTTTCAATATTATTCAATATATTTATCTTCAATATATTATACGTGACTTCATTATTATATTATACACCTATATTATCATTATCAGTAATTTCTTCGATTAAATTTCTTCGATTAACAATCGATTAATCGATAGTTCTTAAAAATTTGTTCTTACTTTTCAGCGTGACGCGGTTCTCGACCAACATCCCATCCCAAAGTGTCTAACGGGCGCAAAGAAGTATAACTTCAAAAATTGTAATATCACTAAAACTAAATAACTGTAATTAAAATAAACTAGTGGTTATACTATAGTAAGCACTGTTAAATCGATAAAGAAATGAACACGAACACACCTCAAAGTCAAAAGTCAACTAACTTACCTTATTTATTACTGGAGAAACATTTCTTATCTGAAAATATCGTCGATCGGAATTCGTTTTACGCTTGGGCTGAATATTCAGTCTACACTTTCCCTTGAGCAGAGTATACCTTACGCGTCCGACACAGCCTCGATGTAAACGAACTATGAGTTTACTTCATCAACTCTTCATTATTTTTCCACATGTTTTATTAGTACCACAGTATTATTTTAGTAATACATAAATAACACAGTTAATGTTTGCTCAAAGAAATTTTGTCTAGCGTTTTTCGTTTCAGAGTTTGCAAGGGTTTACAAAAAAAATTAATTTCTCATTAACCTGTTAAAATTATTAAATGAGACTTATACCAAACTAATCACAATAAATCAAACTGTCATCCATCCACAAGACATTATTTTATTATTATTATTCTCTCAACAGTGACAGGTTAAAGACGACTCACGCGCAATTTCACTCATAAAAACCTGTTTTTAAATACAAATATCACTTTAAAAAGCAAATTAGCTCTAGAAAAATCTCCAGCATAATTTTTCCTTAAAGAATATAAAATGGTGTACACTATACAATTAGTTTGAAAATTATTGCTTACTTATATTTCATTTGACAGCAAGTTAAAGCTCAGAGTTTTGTCATTTCAGACCAGTGGCGTGAGGCCGTTCCGCCAGTACCAAAGTTATTTTATTCGGACTATAGACGCAGGGCAATTCACAGATCAGTTTGAGACCACGTGACGGATTGTAGCTATTCTAGTAATTGTTCTGCGAGTTTTCAAAGTTTTTATCCTGGATTTTAAGCAGTTTTTCTCACATATATTGCAGGTAAGTCATTTTAATTATGTAGTTAATGCATTTATCAAGGCTTTATGCTGAAACTAAGTATATAAATAGGTAAAACTTCATTGAATGTAGCAAAGTAATTTTTGTTAGGTTGTGTTTTTAACTCTAAGAGGCAGAGCTTAGCCCCGTCGCCTGATTTTTTACGATTTTGCATGTTTTATATCATCAACTGTCAGTTTCTGCCTCACGAGATAGCTAGATTAATATTAAATACTTATGCCTTGCTTACCTTTTTGCTTTGACCAGATATAGAAATAGTTCTAGCTCATGTTTGTTTTTCTTTTCAAATCTTAACTCCAAATGAACTATTCAAACCTATTAATTATAAATGGAAAACTGAAAATTTTGAATACATTTTGTATGCTTATTATTGTAACGTAAGGTTATATTTATGAATTACCTTATGAATGTTAGTTTTCAATAAACATTTTAAAAATTCAAAAAATATAATACGTATCCTATTTCTTTCAGAATGGCTCCTATAAAGAAGAGAGGTGTGGTGGCAGCCAATGATGATAAACAGTGACTCAGAATAAGCTTGGTTGGAGCATTAATCAGAATATAAGCCTGTCTCTGTGTTAAATATTATCTATGTATACCAATAATTAATACTTTTCATTTTACTCAAACATTTCACATCTAATATTAAAGAAATTTGTTCATAATTTTACATTTTTCCTTTTATCCTTAGCTAAATATTTATTTAAAAGCTTGGAAAACTACTTACAAATCTATACAGGTAATAACGTGATAGTACAAGGCTACCAATACCACGCGATTACCTTAGTGTTGACAATTCCGTGATATCACGGGTATATCTCAATGCTATCACGAGATTACCTGTACTATCACGAGATTACTTTAACCATACATTGTTATAAAAATTATATTTTATTTTAATTATTACTGTAATTATAGCTACATAACTTTACCTTAAGATACTCGAAAACATACTAAATACAACAGTACAATCAAAACAAGAAATACTTAATTCTTGTTTATCTTAGAATGGTTTTTACAATTTTATCACGAGATTACCTGAATTCACCCTACGCTTCTGAATCTTTCAAACCAAGTATATGATAGTTTCAATAATAGTAATAAAACTACAGGTGTCATTGACTTAGAAAATGCGTTTGACTTAGTAAATCACAGTATTTGATTGAAAAAAATGGAAATTATTGGCGTTAGAAGTGTTTCACTCAAATGGTTCGGAAGTTTTCTTTCTAACAGATGGCAAGAGGTTAGAGTAGGACAATATTTGAGCTCACACCTGTGTATAAAGGGAGGTGAGCCTCAGGGATCGGTTCTCTCTTCTACTCTATTTTTCATTTTCATCAATGAATTACTTACTAAATGCCCCTTTTCATGGTCATATTAGTGTTTTTACTGATGATGTGGCTTTTTTCTACTCACACAAAACGATTTATACTATACAAAAATTCATTAACGAAGAGTTAGTTCTACTAAGGAAATGGTCAATCAATAATCAAATGGTAGTTAAAATTAGTAAAACAAAATATGTAAATTTTGATTTCAGAAGTTTTATTTTCCTTGCATATCATGAGGATAATTGTTCCCAGTTTCAGAATTCATGTAACTGTCAAATAATTGAAAAAGTGAGTTCTTTTAAACACCTAGGTGTATTTTTTATGAAAAAATTTCGTGGGAAAAACATATATCTAATTTGCATAGTAAAATCATATTTGGCATAAGAGAATTTTATTTTCTTTACATTTTTGTGACACGGTTTGCTGGGGGAATTATACTTTGCTTTGATTCACTCCCAGTTACAATACGGCAATGTGTACTGGGCAGGAACAGCTAAGACACACATCGCAAAATTAAAAGTCACACAAAATAATTTTTTAAGTTTAATACTAAGCAAGATCAGAAGAGACAGTCATTTCCTTTGTACATTCAGTCAAACATTAAACTGGTTCAACATCTTTACGTCTACACAGTGTTAAGAATGTTTTACATCAGAAGTGGAGACAAAGGAACCACACATTTATTCCATAATGTAAGACGAAATAACCAAAGAATCGTTCAAACTTCCAAAGTAAACAAATCAATTTATATAATTTTCTTTCAATACTGTGGGCCAAAATATTTTAATGGACTTAAAATAAAATTAAAAGAGTGCAACAATTTCAACCTTTTCTGTAAGAGTTGAAATTGTTGTAAGTTATGGCTGTTTTCTCACTCTGATATCTGCTTTCTTCATAGTGTTTTGATTTAATGTAAAAACATTTTAAATGATGATGAAAAAGATTATATATATATATATATATTTGTTGCTATTTTTAGTTGCATTTATTATTTTTTTAGTATGTTTTTAAACATTATAAAATACAATTGGTTTGTAGACAGAATATGTTTAGTTATAGTTGGTTACTTTGATTAAATTTCAATACGTGTCAAACCATAGTAATGCATCATTATTCTGTAAAGTAACGCTACATTGAACGGCAGATTAAGGTGTCAATACGTGTCAAACCATAGTAATGCATCATTATTCTGTAAAGTAACGCTACATTGAACGGCAGATTAAGGTGTCAATACGTGTCAAACCATAGTAATGTATAATTATTCTGTAAAGTAACGCTATATTGAACGGCAGATTAAGGTGTCAATACGTGTCAAACCATAGTAATGTATAATTATTCTGTAAAGTAACGCTATATTGAACGGCAGATTAAGGTGTCAATACGTGTCAAACCATAGTAATGTATAATTATTCTGTAAAGTAACGCTATATTGAACGGCAGATTAAGGTGTCAATACGTGTCAAACCATAGTAATGTATAATTATTCTGTAAAGTAACGCTATATTGAACGGCAGATTAAACGTGTCAAACCATAGTAATGTATCATTATTCTGTAAAGTAACGCTATATTGAACGGCAGATTAAGGTGTCAATACGTGTCAAACCATAGTAATGTATAATTATTCTGTAAAGTAACGCTATATTGAACGGCAGATTAAGGTGTCAATACGTGTCAAACCATAGTAATGTATCATTATTCTGTAAAGTAACGCTACATTGAACGGCAGATTAAGGTGTCAATACGTGTCAAACCATAGTAATGTATAATTATTCTGTAAAGTAACGCTATATTGAACGGCAGATTAAGGTGTCAATACGTGTCAAACCATAGTAATGTATAATTATTCTGTAAAGTAACGCTATATTGAACGGCAGATTAAACGTGTCAAACCATAGTAATGTATCATTATTCTGTAAAGTAACGCTATATTGAACGGCAGATTAAGGTGTCAATACGTGTCAAACCATAGTAATGTATCATTATTCTGTAAAGTAACGCTATATTGAACGGCAGATTAAGGTGTCAATACGTGTCAAACCATAGTAATGTATCATTATTCTGTAAAGTAACGCTACATTGAACGGCAGATTAAGGTGTCAATACGTGTCAAACCATAGTAATGTATCATTATTCTGTAAAGTAACGCTACATTGAACGGCAGATTAAGGTGTCAATACGTGTCAAACCATAGTAATGTATCATTATTCTGAAAGTAACGCTATATTGAACGGCAGATTAAGGTGTCAATACGTGTCAAACCATAGTAATGTATCATTATTCTGTAAAGTAACGCTACATTGAACGGCAGATTAAGGTGTCAATACGTGTCAAACCATAGTAATGTATCATTATTCTGAAAGTAACGCTATATTGAACGGCAGATTAAGGTGTCAATACGTGTCAAACCATAGTAATGTATCATTATTCTGTAAAGTAACGCTACATTGAACGGGAGATTAAAGTGTCAATACGTTTTCAAACATCCCCCAAAGTTCAATTTTTTTGTTAAATAATTGTTGTAATTTTTAACGTATGAACGAAACATTTGAGGGACTCTTGCAAATTGAGAAATTAGTTTTATATTCTTATATTTTATTAACGTTTTTCTGAATTTAAAATTATTGACTATTTTTCTTTCCGAATCAGGAGTTATTTTTGCTAATCACTAAGCTAGCTGGAAGTGTATTAGGTAAATGTATAAGCGACACTCTATTTTGATATTTTTAAAGTTTTTCTCAAAATGTAACGTTAAAAAACTCTGTAAATATGAACTGGTGCAGTTTTTTATGATTATTTTATTTTAAAAATAGCTACAAACAATGTAAAATCCTTCCCTTATCAAGTGTGTTCATCCAGGTGCCTAATTAAGTGCTCCAAGAATTTTAGTTCTAGATTTCATCGCAACTTTCACTAAGAATAGCAAAGAGCTTGCCTCACTAACTGTAAAAAAACGTGTTTTCCTCCTCCCTCTCCCCTAACTGACTTCTCCCACCCCGCATTGTACAAAAGTACACAACCCCCTCGTTTATGTTAAACTCTAGCAATTAATTTTATTTATTTATTATTATTATCCAGCCAAAAATAGTTGTACAATTTTCAACTCAACATTTGTTCAGATGTAATTTATTGAAAATTAATTATTTACACTTAAATATTTGTTTTAAGTTTTACTTTACACTTGGTTGGTTTTTATCTTTTGTCCAATATATTCTCAAAGTTTAAAAAAATACATATACCGCGGTTTCTTCATGAATCTTGTATGCACCTAGAAAGACGAAATTAGCCAATTTAAGTATTCGTTTTTCCGAAAGGATGTTTTTAAAATTTTCTTCAACACATTTATTATAGTAGTTATGAGTAGACGACTGACACTTTTATTCAAAATAATTTTAGTTCCAGTACCATTAATTCCTCTGAATCTTGCATTCAGGGCAGGGTCTTAATCTTGCATAAACTAGCCCATGCAGGTGTTTCAGAATCTCCAAAATTGCGAACAAACAAGAATGTGATAGCTTATTATGAACACACAAGAATGTGATAGCCGACTGCGAACACACAAGAATGTGACAGCTGACTGCGAACACACATGAATGTGATAGCTGACTGCGAACACACATGAATGTGATAGCTGATTATGAACACACAAGAATGTGATAGCTGACTGCGAACACACAAGAATGTGATAGCTGATTTCGAACACACAAGAATGTGATAGCTGATTGCTAGCACACAAGAATGTGACAGCTGATTGTGAACACACAAGAATGTGACAGCTGATTGCGAACACACAAGAATGGGACAGCTGACTGCGAACACACAAGAATGTGACAGCTGATTGCGAACACAGAAGAATGTGACAGCTGATTGCGAACACACAAGAATGTGTTAGCTGACTGTAAACACACAAGAATATGATAGCTGATTGCGATTTTATTTATAAGGACTTTGACATTCAGAGACTTGAAGAGTTTCATTTTCTGGAAGTTAAACGATTACAATACGTAAATATCTCATTGAAATCTTCACAATGCCAATCTTTTTTACTAAAAAAAAAGAATAAATAGATGAAATGGCGTTTGACTTTCTTTATATATCGCTTGTAGCTTCGTTTAAGTTACTTATGTATGAATGGAACATTAGAATATTGGTTTCGCAATGCCAGAGACCAACAAATAACATCAATTAGTATGTACTGTACTGCATGCGTGCTGTACGTTGTACATATATGTTACACTCAAACTCCGAATTCGGACAATGTCCGAAATTTTTACTCACTTCGCGATGTGGACAACGTGAATTACCCACGTCGCGGAGTGAGCATTTTATTCGGACATCGGCCGAAGCGAAATACCCAGAACGCGTTGTGGGTAAACGAAAATACTCAATTGCCGAAATAAACATGTTCATCAGAGATTGAGCAAAACCATAATACCCATAACCCGACGTGGGTAATCTATTTTACCCACGTCGGGTTGTGGGTATTTGTAATTTGCGCAAACGCCGAAATCCGTTTCTCACAGTCCAGACGTGCAGGTCGACATGTCACCCCCACTATCGTCACTGTTAGCAACAAATAGGCCTACTGTCTATTTTCATTGACGTTAGTGCACTGTCGTTATACACAAGCAGTTAAGTTTTTCTTTGTTTTGTGCGTAAGTGACGTGTGTTGACTTATTTTAAAGTGCTGTTGTGTTTTGTGATTTTGTTTGAAATGAAGGAATCATTTTACACCAAATTGGAAGACCTGATGTCCAAGAAGAATGGTCTCACAAGTCGAAATTTTACTATCGAGGAGCCACGCTATGAAGAAATTATCAGCGAAGTAAAGGAGGCAAAAGAGAAGAGGAAAAATGGTCAGTCCTTAATGTCTAAAGATTATCGCCGAATCAATCGGTTTGATGTCATAAACATTGGCGATAAAGAAATGTTAATTGAAAAAAACAACTGTAGAAATGACATATATAAAATATTTCTGTCGCATTTATCAAACGTATGACACAATTCATTCAGCTCACTTACGAGTTGGGCATAAAAAAGAAAAAGCTATGGAAGCCGAGCTAAAAAAGAAATTTTGCAACATTACCAGGGAGGTAAATAAAATATATTTGGATCTTTGCGAACCTTGCGTGCTTAATAAAAAGTCAAAAGGTAAAGAGCAGGTTGTTAAACCCATCATTATGACAGCATTAAATTCACGCTGCCAGGTAAGATATCATAACATTTCTCGAAATAAGACAGTTTCTCCTTAAAAATAATTCCCTGCTTATAAAAATATCAAATAGTTTAACGTATATAGGTTATCTGATTTTGATGGCAAATTTTACCATTATTTTTTGTTACTAAATTGGAATTAGTTGCTCCATATCTTAATACAAGTATATTAAAATTAAAAAAAACTGCAAGATAAAATGTCACATTTTAATCGGAAGCGGTTGAAGTTCAAACTTGAATGGGAATTAAAATTTAATTTTTGCATGCCTGATACCTGTTGTGTATCTACAGGGTGTTTTCGAACTCTCTGAAAAAAATTTGAGGTATTGTTCCTGGGTCATGGGAGAATACTAATATCACATTTAAAGTGTCCAAAACTCCTTGGTTATCCTTTTAGCCGCCATTTTGTTTTTTTCACTAATACATTTATATCTCAAGAACGGGATGTTGTACTGAGCTGAAATTTTGCATGGATGTTTATCTTATAGTTGCTTACTTTAAAAAGAAGAAATTATCAAACGCTCACATACGAAAAATCACTATTACTTTGAAATGGTAATTAATAGTAACATCTGATTACCATTGTTGGTAAAAATTAAGAGAAGAACAGCTGATTATTTATTTTAAATTACAATTTAATAAAGTCAGCTGATTCCTTTAACCTTGGTACAAAGCATGGAGTTCTTGACAAACAGTTTTCTAGAAACCAGTTCCAGGTAGCTCCTAATAAATTTATTAATAACATCGATGTACCTGATGAACAGTTCAATGTACGTAAAGAAGCAATGATGTCATCCGGGTCCAAACAAGGTTTCATCAGATGTGGATGCAAGAAGAAATGTTCGGGCAGATCTTGCAAATGTGTAAAATCAAATTTAAAATGCAATTCTAAATGTCACGGTAGCACTTCTTGTGCTAACAAGTAAAGTGAATACTTTATGAAAAGAACTTTAATAAACATTGAAAGTGGTACATGTGTGAAAAAGACTCATATAAAAGACGTATTAGTATGAAAATATTTAATAACTTTTTTTCTATTTTCAATAATAAGATACTTTAAAATAAATGGAATTTCAAGGAAAATTTGATTTTATTTTACTAGTGATAATGGAATTAGTGTAGGGTATAGTTGTGTTTGGAGGCTTTTCAGCGTTTGCGCAAATTACAAATACCCACAACCCGACGTGGGTAAAATAGATTATCCACGTCGGGTTATGGGTATTATGGTTTTGCTCAATCTCCGACGAACGTGTTTATTTCGGCACTTGAGTACTTTCGCTTAACCACAACGCGTTCTGGGTATTTCGCTTCGGCCAATGTCCGAATAAAATGCTCAATCCGCGACGTGGGTAATTCACGTTGTCCACATCGCGAAGTGAGTAAAAATTTCGGACATTGTCCGAATTCGGAGTTTGAGTGTAACATATACACAAACAAGTGAAGGAGCAAATCGGATTCACTTTCACTTGATAATACTTGTCACAAGGGAAATTCATTTTTATCACAAGGGATTCGTTTTAAAAATCCTTTGTAGAGAGGTGAAGAGCCAACCTCTTTCATGAAAACATCAGCCCACTCAAACGACTAACTTGATCAAGTGTCAAATCTATATTATCAGCTGATATTTATTCGCATTATTTATTATTGTAATATTCGATAGTAATATGGATGCTAAGCACGGTAACTTAGCGTGGTAGCAACCAAGGTTCCTAAACAACCGCGGTTTCTTCTAGCTACCGTGGTAGCAACAATGTCACGCGCACAGACTAATTGTTCAGTCAGTAATTCAGTCCAAACAACGCAACAACTGTAGGGTTAAGTGGAAGAGAGGCTAAATTCACCCTTGTATAACTATTTCCCAATATTATAAATTAAGAAAAAAAGGAAAAAGTATGCTATTTTTTACACGAAGGACCTTTAATAATGCTGCAAGACATAAACGTTCCTTTCACAGACTTGAGAGAAATAGCAGAAGTAATTCACTATCACGCTCAAGTAAACAGTGTGAGGTGACTATTAGGTCAAATGTATTTAGGGTAACTGAAATTATTAAACGAACAATCTATTTTTTTCTCTTCACGAAGGAATGTTAATAAAAGTCAAGTATTCGCCCTGTATAAACATTTCGTAAGTCTATTGCAATTAATCGATTATTAATTATTAAAATAGCGCTATATCTTGCTAAATGTTTGGGTACATGTGCACAAAGTTTTGGCGGGAATGAAAATTGAAAAAGAAACAAAACGATGGAACTGCTGTAGAGTCATAATTTATTAAGTGTTTTCAAACTGATTGTTTGCTGTCAATATGCTAACTTGCAATCTAAGCTAGAGGCCAAATATGAACATGACAAGTAAATTGATTGTTCGCTGTCAATATGCTAACTTGCAATCTAAGCTAGAGGCCAAAAATGAACATGACAAGTCAATTTTAAACAGTTATTAATTGAAATTTGACAAGAGAGAGAGAGAAAGATATGTTCGTGTATGAGTGGCTGCGTCATGCACTTTAGAGTTTGGCAATGATTGAAATTACCTTGAGCATCTACAGAGAGCCATTCAAGAGCCAGCTTGCGGCAGCTAGACACCTGTCTGCCACTGTGAGTATCTAGACTACATGTTTATATGTAACCGTAATTAATTAGAGGAGTGCCAGACTTCAACATTTTATTATACTTTCTATGACATTTTGATAACACTTTTTGGGGAACAATAATACATTGTAGTTATTGACTTTCAATGTTTGTTGAACTGTTTTATTTGTTTACATTTATTTATGTTTGTTCTGCAGTAATTTACTTTTAAAAAGTATATTCATATATGTCAAAAAGGGAGTTTACATGATTTATGTATTGTTAAAACTTCGTTCCGCCCATTGAACACACTTCACACGGTTTGTTTTGTTATTCTTTATATTTTTATTCTGGCCAATTATAACTTTAATTTAATGCCCCAAGAAAGTTTTGGTTTGAAGCATTAGGCTCCTCATGTGTTTCCTAATATATTCGATGTCAGGTTATTATTATTTTTTTTATTTTCTGATATTTTGATTATGAATAGTCAACCCCTTACCTTTTATACCTCACTTAACTATTTTTTTTTTCAGAAATCCTTTATTTTCACAAATTCTCCACCAATTTTATTTTTCGATCGTCATCTCCACATTCGATATCTTTATTCCTTTGTTATATTCAGAATTTGGTTCAGTAACTTTTGATTTGGTGCTCAAATCGGGTATATTTTGAAATAGGGTACAATATATTCAGGAAAATAATACCTTTATTGTTTTATATATGTCATATACTTTATATTCTTGGGAATGTAAATCAATTTTAAAATACAGAAAACACGTGTTCATGAAATCTGTTAGTGTTGTCCCGCTAAGTGACAAAACATAGGCCTACATCTAAACGGGGTCTGAATATGTAAGTATACAACTTCTTGAGGTCATTCCTTGAGTTAAAACAAATAAAAAATGTTATGTGTAAAACTCGTCTATCTCGCACCGTTATCCGCATGTCTGTCTGTATCTGATTTTTACTAAAAGGTTGAGGTTATTTGAAATACAGTCATAAAATTGGTATGAATTTTGATATTTATTGTGAACACTTACTATTTAAATTTAATTTTTGTACAATAATCATTTTCCAATTGGCGGCCATTTTAAATACTAAAGCTAAATATCTTAATAACCTTAAATTTTATTAGTAAACTGTAACTGACAAAATATTTTTAGAATTTGTTTGTACAAATAATGGTATACAAACATTTAAGATGGAACAACAATTAACTGAGATATTTAAACGTTTATCAAATAAAACAGATTTCTTGGCAGAAGAGTTCCGTTGCTATTAGACAACAATTCAATATGTCTCGGTTAATTGTTGTTCGAACTTAAAACTTATTATAACATTATTTGTATTTGTATATTAAAGAAATAAATTCTTTAACTTTTTCAAATAATGCGTTTTTAGTACAATTTAAAGTTACTAAGATATTGAGCTTTAAAACAATTAAATGGTCGCGACTTTGAAAATATGTACAAGAAATTTAAATGGTATATGAATAGTATAAAGATCAACATTCACTCCAATTCCATAATTGTATTTCAAATAACCTTAGATATATCAACCATTTTATAAAAATCACAAACAGACAGACAAATGGATAACGGTGCAAGATAGACAATTTTTACACGTAACCTTTTTTTATACAAGTAATGACCTCCAGAAGATTGACGGAGAAGACCTCCTGAAGAAGAAGGCCTATATATATATATATATATATATATATATATATATATATATATATATATATCTATATATATATATATATACATTTTGCATATATATGTGTGTGTGTGTAATATATAAGTCAACATAATTAGATCATTGTTAACATTTCTCATTGATTTTAATGTGAATAATAGTATTTGACGGATCAATAAATTAACTGATTTTACTAGCAAGGTAATTCGTGTTACTTATTCTATATTTAAACTTGCAGTGTGATTGAAAGAATGTCTAGGTCAACGATGGTACCTACAAACTGTCATGAAGAACAAACCGCTTAAATAACTCAAGCTGATAGACTTCCCTTCTCCCAATTTAGAAACTGGTTTGGTCAGTCAGATGTGTTGTAACATGTATTTCGAATTCGACAAATACTTTACTAAACTATGTAGTCAGTATTAGCTTTAACTATTTTTATTAACTAACATGGTTTGCTTTGTTGAAAATATTTACATAAACAACATGTTAGCTTAATTTATTCAAGAGATATTCTTATTTGTGAAGTTATACTACTGAATATACTAACCAATACAATTTGTGAATTGTGTTGTGTACTACGGTATGTTTTTATTGTACTTTAGTGTTTGTATTAAAAGCGATTTGTGTACTGAGTCTAATTAAGTTTTTTAATTAATGTAATGTTTGTGTTATTATGCGTTTATGATTTTATAATTTACTAACTCAACCTGTTAGAAACAGGAATCTACGCGCGTCAGTCTAATTCACAATCAAAACTAATCAGTCATAGGCTATGATGAAATTAAGTAAGGAGACTTAGCAAACCAACATCGAGTGTTGACCATTGTGAACACGTTATTATGATGTTGAAAAGGGTCAGATTCTTTAAGCTGCCCCCCCCCCTCCGCATTAAAAGCATATTCTCCGTAAAAATGAGAGTTTAGTTTGTTGTTAGAACTAACCTAACCTAACCTAAACTTTCGCATGAATCGGCGCGCGTGTAGTAGATAGCGTAACAAGGCATATAATTTATTGCAATCAGATAAAAATATGGCACTCCTGATACTGACAGATGGCTTTCGTTCCTTCCAAATAACTGAATACCTAAGTTTATACAAGTAGATATTGCTGTAGAAAATAGTTTTAGTTAAGGAAACAGCTAAATTAATTCGACCTTAAACAATGTGTACAAGCTGTAAAAGCACTTTACTAGCCATATAAGGGGGAAAATTGACCTTGGCGAGTAACACATGGATCAATTCCAGGAGTAACAGTTCTTAGAGCTAAAGAGATTTTATTGAAATTGTACGATATTACGCTATTTTAGTTCTTTCAATCCAAGCAACGAACTTTATATATACATAAAGTCAATGGTCGATTTGTTAAAGTTTCTGCAAACGTACAGTACCAAGAATATGTTTCAATATTTTCTTTTCTTAAATATTAACACGTTTTGTATACTTATGGATTTGAAATCCTTTGAATAAAAGCTCAATTTACTTTGAACTTTTATGTGATTTTCTTCACTTAATTAAATTTAAGATAAGTGAGTTTAATACATTAATTATGTCGGGTTATTTATATTCCAGATCCCTAACTCGCGGGCGTCGCTGTCCTGTTCTAGAACTATTCGGGTTTCGATGCTAAAGTGGCCACTTCGAAGGCGTCGTCACAGATACAAACGTAAATCCAAAAAATAAACATACGTTAGATCCAATAGTGCGCTGAGTGCCCTGAATTTACCCAGTTGCCAGCACCTTGTCAGTTCCTCCCTACACTTCCAAAATATTTCAGGTTATCCATAGTAACTATTACAACAGATGTATACTCATGTATAATCTGTTTATAACTGCCAGTGATGCGTTTGCTGCAACCTTAAGGAAGCGACCTCTGTTTCCCTTTTCTCAGTGGCGTCGCGGAAAGATATTACGGAGTGTTGGTGCGATCACAATCATTCATCCCCTCTCCACGCACTGTGTGACTGAGTTACTAGCTAGCTGTTGCCTATCACAATCACTCATCCTCCCCCACGCACGCCTCACTGGGCCGATCGCAATCACCCATCCCCTCTCCACGCACGCCTCACCGTGTGACTGAGTTACTAGCTAGCTGTTGCCGATCACAATCACTCATCCTCTCTCCTCGCACTCCTCACTGTGTGACTGAGTTACTAGCTAGCTGTTTCAACATTGCCGTGTTTAGATTAATAAATCAATGTTATCAGAAGTATTGTTGAATGACCATTAACTTTGAAATACTATTTTATCATTTTTATAAATGTATGATAATAGTGTTGTTTAAGTTCTTGGTTTGCAGGGTCATTTTCCAAAAATGACATTAATCTGTATGTTATGACTATGATATACCAAGATACAATTTATTATAAGCAATAATACCAGTCTACTATGATTATTTAATTTTTCTTGATATTATGAGTAATATGCTATACCCATGGTGAACCTAGCTGACAGCCACGACCAATGGTAAAATTTAAATAATCCATAACATCTAATTCAACTTTTTTTACTATAAGATACATTTGTAATCAATCATGTTTATTGCTATACATTCAGAAAAGATTATATATGAGAGCGTGAGGAAAGTGCTTTAGAGCCAATGGCTTCGGCTCGTGGTCCGGCCGGCGACATTCTCCACAGAGAAGGAAGCAGAGGTCGCATCCAATAGTGTGCTAAATTTGTGTCGAGTTAGTCATTCCAGTTGTTATAATTCCAGTTTGCCATACAATGGCAGAGCCAGCTGCTTGTCAGCCCCTCCCTTTTTGCCCCATAATGCTAATGTATCTTAGTTGTAATCTATGTAAAACTGCCACGGAGGTGTTCCCTGCGGTCATAAGAAAGCGGCCTCTGTTTCTTTTGTCTCTGTTTCTGAATCACTTACAGTTGGCAGAGACGCTGCACTGCTTCGGAGTTTGAAACGTTTTCTCAACACTGATTGAGAGATCGTTATGAAGATATCTATGACCAAACTCCCTAGTATTTATTTCTATCTTTACATCATGGGGAAATAAACCTTTCATTTTGATTCACAGTCTAGTATGTTTTATAAAATTAAACGGGTTTTTTAAATATTTGGGGGCTTCCCCATTTTTATTTTTAAGACTCACCATTTATTTTTCAACACCTGAAGAACTATTCTGATTAAATGGAAGCACGCCTTTAATTCAATAGTCCATATGAGCGTTCAAGGTAGTACTAAATATATTTACACTTTCATTTGTTTAGCTCTTTCCACCAATAAATTTATTTTTCATTTTCGAAGTAAAAAATCAAATAAACAGTAAGGCCAGTGAGAGTCACCAGACTAGCTTTAAATCACGTATCAGTCAGTAAGCTGGAAGTTAAATCAATTACTGACTACTGTACAACATGGACAGCTCATTCTCTTACCTGCGAAACAGTCAATAGTATTAAGGAGAATCGAACCTTTAGTAAATACCGTATTAACTTGACTTAGCCGATGGTCTGTTTAGTTTCAACCCAAGATCTGTGTATGAACTTTGAAACATGAATCATATTCATTTAATATTGGTTTGATGATAAATTGTACATGTCTTCAAATAACAAACACAGTTAATACGAGCTCGTATCCACATGTCAAGCTCTAAATTTGTCTCCTTATTAAAAACTGTCAACAATTGAATAGGCAGGAAACATATCCAAGTTTACTGAAAACATTGTTTCCATTTTGACATCGATATTATCTATAACAGATCTAACTTTACTCTTAGCAAAAAGAACCCACGTACTTTATCTATTAAAACATTTTTTACTACAGTATACATTTTTTTACATACAGTATTCCATCAAGTGAGACGCCGATCGTCAATATATGGTGATAATATGAGGTGCGAATTAGGGTGATGAATGTATATAAACGAGTGTAGTTATTGTTCCTATATAAGGTCGACTGTTTCTCAGAAAGAGCTATTTATTAATAGCCCAATAGCCAGGGTAACGAAGGAACCTACAACTTTACGTGGGATCCGAATCACGTAGTGTTGATCTGATTTTCGGCTAGCTGACACTCAGATTCTTTCCGTACGTAACATCTGAACATTGACTACCATATAACACGACATCTCAGACTTCTCTAGTAGTGTCCACGTCGATGGCAACCATTGAGCGGACGCCGTGTCGGAAGAGGACCGAGCATAGAACCTATTACCTACAATCTCCTCAACACTTTGTCCCCAAGCACTGCGCCACCAGAGCCGACTTAGGTCGTTTACAATATTAATCACATAATTTATTATTAAGTTGTGATAAGTTAAACTATCAAAAGTAAAACGATAAAGTAGCTGAACTATTGCTGTTTTCATTATTATTTAGGACTTGACATTAGTTATATTCATTAATTACGGCTCTGGCAGGTATGATATATGCAAGCCAAACCCTTGTCCAATTTATACAGACAATACATTTGAAAAATAATGCATATAATATTTATTTATTTCAAATAAAATTTAATGGATTATAAGGTCTCAACACGACTTACATGTCATCGCTTTCGATGATTTTATTTCACTCGTACATTTCATTTCAAAATAATTTTAAAATTTACAAATGGCAAATAAAACAATATTGTTCACACACCCATTCCAATTCACTTAATTATAAACCCGATATTATATACTTCCTATTGTTATAAACTCATAAATTTCATTTCAAAATAATGGTAAAAAAATACAAATGGCAAAAAAATGTTGCGTCAAGTCTTGAAACTCTTCTTGGCGTTGACTAGTAGTAGTAGATGAGTTGTCGTAGTAGTAATAGAAGTCTGAGATGTTGTGTTGGATGTTAATCAATGTTCAGATGTTATGTACGGAAAGAACCTGAGTGTCAGTTAGCTGAAAATAAGATCAACACTACGTGATTCGGATCCCACGTAAAGCTGTAGGTTTCTTCGTTACCCTGGCTATTGGGCTATTAATAAATAGCTCTTTCTGAGGAACAGTCGACCTTAGATAGTAACAATAACTACACTCGTCCCTCCGTCCGGCCCAAACCATTGTGTGAGACTACTGCCTTACTAACCTGCCTACCTTTCATTACTACTGTATGTGACTCTCGCGTGTTGCAGTCGACCTTAGATAGTAACAATAACTACACTCGTCCCTCCGTCCGGCCCAAACCATTGTGTGAGACTACTGCCTTACTAACCTGCCTACCTTTCATTACTACTGTATGTGACTCTCGCGTGTTGCAGTCGACCTTAGATAGTAACAATAACTACACTCGTCCCTCCGTCCGGCCCAAACCATTGTTTGAGACTACTGCCTTACTAACCTGCCTACCTTTCATTACTACTGTATGTGACTCTCGCGTGTTGCAGTCGACCTTAGATAGTAACAATAACTACACTCGTCCCTCCGTCCGGCCCAAACCATTGTGTGAGACTACTGCCTTACTAACCTGCCTACCTTTCATTACTACTGTATGTGACTTTCGCGTGTTGCAGTCGACCTTAGATAGTAACAATAACTACACTCGTCCCTCCGACCGGCCCAAACCATTATGTGAGACTACTGCCTTACTAACCTGCCTACCTTTCATTACTACTGTATGTGACTTTCGCGTGTTGCAGTCGACCTTAGATAGTAACAATAACTACACTCGTCCCTCCATCCGGCCCAAACCATTGTGTGAGACTACTGCCTTACTAACCTGCCTACCTTTCATTACTACTGTATGTGACTCTCGCGTGTTGCAGTCGACCTTAGATAGTAACAATAACTACACTCGTCCCTCCGACCGACCCAAACCATTGTGTGAGACTACTGCCTTACTAACCTGCCTACCTTTCATTACTACTGTATGTGACTCTCGCGTGTTGCAGTCGACCTTAGATAGTAACAATAACTACACTCGTCCCTCCGTCCGGCCCAAACCATTGTGTGAGACTACTGCCTTACTAACCTGCCCACCTTTCATTACTACTGTATGTGACTTTCGCGTGTTGCAGTCTAACATTATTTCACTTACAGAGGTGTCACCCGTACGTTTTTTTAACATGTATTTCAAATTGTTACTTGCTCTATATGATATGTTTGACTAGATCCCCACGAGGTTAGATTATTTCCTGCTTATTTTGGTTTGTTATAAAATAAATATTTAATTACATCAATAGTTATTTGCATTAAAATAATCATGGGATGAAATTACAATTTGATGGCAAGAAGTTCTAGTTGTAGATAATTATGTTCTTAAAAAAGGGAACATTTTAAAGATGTACGTTCATAAATAAAACCGTAATCTTTATTTGAAATTAACTTTAGCCTTATGATGAGCTAAATCAAATAAAGCGGCAGCTGGCTTATTGTTCAACGACGGCCAATCACGCCAGCTATTGGATTTTTTATTATAGACCCCTGACTTTGCAGCGCTATTGTATTTACAAAACAAACGCAAAAATATCTAATCACATATTCATGTTGAGTGTTTAATCAACTTTATAACAACACCAACAGGTTTTAGTTTTTTTGCGAGTTAAATTTTATGCGAGTTACAACTAAAAAACACGGCTTTTCACGCAACTTTTTGAAACTACAGTAGTGACTTTTAACTGTCATTATTTTAAGTATTACAGTTTTTTTCACCAATTGTAACTAGTGCTATTAGGTGTAGTATACTGAAATTTCACGTAGAAATAATTAACCGTTACTACGTTTTTAATTTTTTACCCAGGCTCCTTGTATTTCCTTATAATGTTAGATTACAAAAATATTTGTTCACTGAATTAAAGAGAACCACTGACTAAACTCAACACACTATAAGAATGGTCATAATAAACATTTGAAGTATTTTTATTTACAGTTTTAAGTTCAACATTTTACGGCTCGCCGACAGGCGTGAACAGCGGATGCTGTTCGTAGTGGATCCAGTTTTGTCGAGCGTCAAACCTATTTTATATTGTTTTAGGTACAAAAGTACATAATTTCTTATTATCTTATCGATTACAGATATCCATTGTTGTACCTTTCGTCCATTAATAACTGAACCTGTATTACCAGATAACCCTTATCCTTGTAGTTTCAGTATTGCTTTGCTCAATAGTCCTTGTTGCTTCGTCCAAGTATTGAAGTGCTTAGTCCTTTTGAGCGTATCGTTCGAACTTACAATTATTTTTGTTGTCAAGCGTTTTCCTTCAAATGTGCATTTCAATTTAAAGTGTTGTGGCTGCTTGAAAAATTGTTCAACAAAATAATAAATGATTCTAGGAAAAATATTAAATTAATTTGGTTACCCGTCGCTTGATTGCAAACTGAATGTAATCAAACTGATGTGGGCATATATTAAAAATGATGTCATTAAATCTAACATGACATTTAAATTTAATTAAGTTGGCATCAGGTTTAATGGACAACACTTTTGGAATTCTTTGGTAAACTTGCGTGAATCATGTCATGAAAATAGAAGACTACTACCGCAAAAATGAACATATATTGGACATAGCTATCGAGCTTTAATAATTAATCTAAATGACTCTGAATCAGATTCAAGTTATGATGGTGATGACACCGACAGTGACATTCGTGATGGTTCTGATCAAGAACTGTAATTTAATAACCGAACCGTAGTTTGCCTTCGTGCAATTTAAGTCGCATATATATATTTACAGTACAGTATATATAAATAATAGGTATGCATCTGATTTTATCTTGTGGCATTTAATTATTTACCATTATAGCAACAATGCAGTACAGTGCTCCATATTTGTCGGAAACAGACTGTCCATCGCCTGATAAAACATTTTATCGTGCAGCCCACGCCACATCCAAAACATTTAAAATTACTTTTGTCATTTAATGTTTTTTTAAGTTCTATTAGCATTGACAATGTGATTTCCAATTTACTGGTGAGAAATAGAATCGTTAGAAACAAACCAGATTTAGAAATACCCTTCCAATGCAAAAATAACAACACCTACGATAAAAATTAATAACGTAGGAACGATTTATTATTCATAATGAAATTTCAATACTCTACACCTGATAGTACTAGTTACAATTGTTGAATAAGAAAAATTGTTGAATAATCCCTAATACTTTTTTTTAAATGACAGTTCAAAGTCACTAGTTTCAAAAAGTTGTGTGAAAATCGTGTTTTTTAGTTGTAACTCACGTACAAAACATGTAGAATAAACATTAAAAACCGTTATAAAATAGATTAAACACTGAACATAAATATGTGATTAAGTATTTTTTAGCCTTTGTTTTGTAAATACAGTAGTCACAAAGTCAGGGCTCTATAATAAAATATCCGCTTAGTAGTAGTGTCACAGCATTCAATAGTGTCACAGTCGACTCGACGACAGTAAGTTGGCACCTGTAGTAGTCTTGGTCTTTGTTGTTGGCTCGCAACGATGAAAGTTGCGACTGTTCCTGTAACTGAGCAGAATATTTGCCCAACTCAGCAAATTAAGAGTCTGCAGAGGCTGCCGACCATGTTGGTTTTAATCCCATAAGAACACTGACATTTTCTAACCGGACATACGATCACTCGAATCCAAGCTAAAGTTATTTTTAAACATATTTTATTCATACAAGTTGCATTTGTTCAAGAATTAAATTGCGCATTGGAATTGATCTGTACATTCGTAATTATATTTGTAGAAATAAATATAAAAAATATTTAGTTTGAAGTTTTTATTTTCACCTATTTTTCAAAAATAAGCGTATGTATTCAAAACATCAAAAGCAAACACAATGCGGGATGTGATAACGTTTAAAATGATACCTCATAAGTAGTTGAGTGGAAGAGAGGACTTGCTAAAAAAAATAACATAAAATAGTCCTAACTCCACCTAATAAAGACAAATTTCATTTCATACACAACTTTAGGTCAGTAAATAACGAACAAATATGGCTTCGCAAATAACATTGTTGGGATTAAAACTACCATGGCCGACATCCTCTGCGGGTAGCGTGGTATACTGATGCAACACATTCATAACCAATAAGCAACAAAACTACCATAGCCGACATCCTCTGCGGGTAGCGTGATATACTGATGCAACACATTCATAACCAATAAGCAACAAAACTACCATAGCCGACATCCTCTGCGGGTAGCGTGATATACTGATGCAACACATTCATAACCAATAAGCAACAAAACTACCATAGCCGACATCCTCTGCGGGTAGCGTGATATACTGATGCAACACATTCATAACCAATAAGCAACAAAACTACCATAGCCGACATCCTCTGCGGGTAGCGTGATATACTGATGCAACACATTCATAACCAATAAGCAACAAAACTACCATAGCCGACATCCTCTGCGGGTAGCGTGATATACTGATGCAACACATTCATAACCAATAAGCAACAAAACTACCATGGCCGACATCCTCTGCGGGTAGCGTGATATACTGATGCAACACATTCATAACCAATAAGCAACAAAACTACCATAGCCGACATCCTCTGCGGGTAGCGTGATATACTGATGCAACACATTCATAACCAATAAGCAACAAAACTACCATAGCCGACATCCTCTGCGGGTAGCGTGATATACTGATGCAACACATTCATAACCAATAAGCAACAAAACTACCATAGCCGACATCCTCTGCGGGTAGCGTGATATACTGATGCAACACATTCATAACCAATAAGCAACAAAACTACCATAGCCGACATCCTCTGCGGGTAGCATGATATACTGATGCAACACATTCATAACCAATAAGCAACAAAACTACCATGGCCGACATCCTCTGCGGGTAGCGTGATATACTGATGCAACACATTCATAACCAATAAGCAACAAAACTACCATAGCCGACATCCTCTGCGGGTAGTGTGGTATACTGATGCAACACATTCATAACCAATAAGCAACAAAACTACCATGGCCGACATCCTCTGCGGGTAGCGTGGTATACTGATGCAACACATTCATAACCAATAAGCAACAAAACTACCATAGCCGACATCCTCTGCGGGTAGCGTGGTATACTGATGCAACACATTCATAACCAATAAGCAACAAAACTACCATGGCCGATATCCTCTGCGGGTAGCGTGATATACTGATGCAACACATTCATAACCAATAAGCAACAAAACTACCATAGCCAACATCCTCTGCGGGTAGCGTGGTATACTGATGCAACACATTCATAACCAATAAGCAACAAAACTACCATGGCCGATATCCTCTGCGGGTAGCGTGGTATACTGATGCAACACATTCATAACCAATAAGCAACAAAACTACCATGGCGGACATCCTCTGCGGGTAGCGTGGTATACTGATGCAACACATTCATAACCAATAAGCAACAAAACTACCATAGCCGACATCCTCTGCGGGTAGCGTGATATACTGATGCAACACATTCATAACCAATAAGCAACAAAACTACCATGGCCGATATCCTCTGCGGGTAGCGTGGTATACTGATGCAACACATTCATAACCAATAAGCAACAAAACTACCATGGCCGATATCCTCTGCGGGTAGCGTGGTATACTGATGCAACACATTCATAACCAATAAAGCAACAAAAGTATCATCGCTATGGCTGTTGAACTAAATCAGTTAAAATATTTTTTATTTACTCAATAAATATCTAGAACACATTAAAAACATTGGAACAGTCCTGGCTGCTTTCAGTTATTTTCAGTTACATTCAATAATTGTGTCCTTATATCAATCGTAATAGCAACCCGTTGACCAATCCTCAACCATCTTTGTAACCGTTACTCTATAAAACACAAATCAATGTGGGTTTTCTCACACATGTTGAAGGTTTACAAGGAGTTTCGTACTTTAACGTTTGGCGATATCCTAAAAATAATGTTATTTACCGAAAAGTTAAATTTATAGTCATCTTATCGGTTTTTATCGAAATAGCAATATAACAAATTCCCTAAATATTGTGCCAGCGTGGTCACTCAGGCGGCTTCAGATCGGTAGTACAAGGTTCGAACCCCCCACGGTACCTCACTCCTTGTACAAAGTTCACGTGTAGGCCTGCAGGCCCATTCGAATGAACTGACGAGATCATTTAAAAAAAGTAGAAAATGTAATGTTATTTATTTATTTATTCTTAAAGCGCCGATCATCATGATATGGGCGAATATGATGATGATAAAAAGACCTAATACATATAGAATTAAAAGTTTGCTTACGTTCTTCAAACAAAAAGCAGGTTACGGCTTGAATTTGGTTTTCGGATTACCAACTTTAAGCACACCATTATAGTTTGAATATAAAACAATACTTGTTCCTTTATTCATATTATTTGTAACATGTATATTTCAAAAACACTTTTTGTTCGACATCATTATCAGTAGTTTTTACCAGTACGTTACAGAGCATCTATACGAAATATATTTTACTGGAATGTAATTTTTATAACTATTAAAACACATAAAGCAAATTAATAAAAAATGTTAAATGATAATATTTAATTATGTTGACTTTGTAGGTGATATTTTTCAATTTTTCTTACTGTCTACGCCAGTGGCATTTTAACATTGTATTAAAACGTTGTTAGGGAACAAAGGTCCAACCCCTTTGTTGAGTTCATTTAGACTACGTGTTTTTGCAGTGATGAATGCAGAATAAAATAAAATAGAACGAAATACAATAAAGTAGAATAGAAAAAACAAAATACAGCAAAGTAACATAGCATAGCATAGAGCTGATGTCTCCTTTAGCGAGATCCGGTAAAGCTGAGGACGAGAGCTGGTGTCTGTGATAGCGAAAGCTGGTGTTGCTGAAGACGACAGCTGGTGTGGATTAAGACGAGAGTCGATGTCTCCTTTAGTGAGAGCCGGTGTCTGGTAGCGTGAGCCCGTGTCTCAGATAGCGAGAGCCAGTGTCTCAGGTAGCGAGAGCCAGTGTCTCAGGTAGCGAGAGCCGGTGTCTCTGGTAACGAGAGCCGGTGTCTCAGGTAGCGAGAGCCGGTGTCTCCTGTAGCGAGAGCCGGTGTCTCTCTCTGGTAGCGAGAGCCGGTGTCTCTGGTAGTGAGAGCCTTTATCTCAGGTAGTGAGAGCCGGTATCTCCTGTAGCGAAAGCCGGTGTCTCTGGTAGCGAGAGCCGGTGTCTCTGGTAGCGAGAGCCGGTGACTCCTGTAGCGATAGCCGGTGTCTCAGGTAGCGAAAGCCGGTATCTCCTGTAGCGAAAGCCGGTTTCTCTGATAGCGAGAGTCGGTGTCTCTGGTAGCGAGAGCCGGTGACTCCTGTATAAAGAGCCGGTTTCTTCTTTAGCGAGAGCCGATGTCGCTGAAGAGAGTTGCGAATAGTGGATATGGAGAATATGGATACTTGAAAGTGAAGAAAACTAGTAGAAGTAATAATAATAATAAATTTTAATTTGCGTTGACAACAATTAATTTATTGTAAACATAACGTCACAATAAATATTTGTAAAACTACCAAATAAAAAATGTGAAACCTGAATTACAGCACTCAGTTTTTCATTCATACATACATTTCCAACATTCATTCATACAATGGTAATGTCCGATCCTGCTCCGAGCCGAGACTCACTCTCCCAGTTGTATTGAAGGAACTCCCCCGCCGAGTAAAAAGCCTTTTGGGTAAAAAAACTCTTCAGTCTGCTCTTAGTGCCTGAGGCACACGAGCATTTTTCGTTGCGTCAGGTAGGCTATTGATAAACGTAGCACCCGCCTGCGACGGTGTGTAAGCGCTTGCTACACATTCTGCTTTATTTCCTGTGGCTGTTGTTATTATATTTCAAGGCCTTTTAATATGAATTGTGCTCTATTTCAATGTAAATTAATAGAGAACATTAATTTACATTGAATTTATCTTCAAATATGCATTCTCGGACAGAAGAAAGAAACAGAGGTCACGTCGAATAGTAAGCTGGATGGATGTTCAATAGTTCTCCAGTTCTTTGTGCGGATGACAGGACCAGCTCAGTCGTCAGTCTCCCTTATTTTCCCCCAAATCCTGAATTACAACTAAAAATGTAGTTATTATTGCTACAAAGTCATAAAGACTAGTGGTAACTTCCACTGAGGTGTTCTCTGTGGCCGTAAGAAAGCGTTCTTTGTTTATTTTTTTTCCGTGGTGCGACCTAAGTATATTCTCTCATCATTGGCTCGACTGCAGCGCACGCCTATGTAAATGAGTAGAGTGCATTTCCGCTCTGGATAGGCGAGGAATATAAAGTGTGGACAGCTGGACATGTGTAAAGTGAGTAACCTTGGGAGTCTATATTCAACAAGCCTCCTACATATACATTAGATATAAACGCAATATATAGCCTATTAGCGTATAAAGAGAGCACTAGAATTGAGATCTCGAAACAGGAACTCTTTACAGAAAAGAACCTTTGGTTTGTTTTTCATAGTGAAGCTTCGGTTGTCAAGACAACTAGAGCTTGAAGGGCAATGGAATTGTTAAAGGGTAGTGGGTGGGAAGGCCATAACCCCTGTTCATGCATGGATGGGTGAGGACGCCCTAACAATTATTCCTATAAGGGTGGTAAGTGGGCCATAACCACTGTCCGTGTAAGGGTGGGTGAGAGGGCTATAACCACTGTCCGTGTAAGGGTGGGTGATAGGGTCAGAACCACTGTCCGTGTAAGGGTAAATAAAGGGCCAGAACCACTGTCCGTGTAATGGTGGGTGATAGGGCCAGAATCACTGTCCGTGTAAGGGTGAGCGAGAGGGCCAGAACCACTGTCCGTGTAAGGGTAGGTTAGAGGGCTATAAGCACTGTCCGTGTAAGGGTGGTTGGGAGAGCCAGTACCATTGTCATTGTAAGGGTGTAAGAATGGGTATAGTTTTCTGTTTAATTTTTATCATGTTCATATGAAGTTTAGAATTTTATCTTTTCCAGAAAAATATTTTTTATCACTTTGGTGACGTGTAACTGTAACGCAAATACATTTACATATTGTCGAGGAATAGTCTGTTAACACTGTTAACAGTTTTTGAATTAAAGGGCTAATTTTGGATTGTTATCACTGGTATTGTTTACGAATCCCATGTAACAAAATCTCATTAACCACTTGCGAATATTCTATGTTACCGAACATCAAAGTTGTCTCTACTCTGGGCAAGGTCACGTTTCAGTATCAAGTACATGTCCACCCGGATCATAATGATAGAGTGCAGAGTTATCACGGCCAAGGTGTCTACTCAACATTAAGCACTTGCGACTATTCTGTGTTACCGAACATCAAAGTTGTCTCTACTCTGGGCTAGGTCACGTTTCAGTATCAAGTACAGGTCCACCCGGACCATAACGATAAATTACAGATTTATCAAGGCCCAGGCATCTACTCAACATTAACCACTTGCGACTGTTCTGTAGCTGCACACCAAAGTTGATTGTACTCTGGGCGAGGTCACGGTTCAGCACCAAGTACAGGGCCACCCGGACCATAATAACAGAGTTAAAGACTTATCAAGGCCAAAGCATCTACCTCAACACGTTGCTTTTACTTTGTAATGATATGAATGTTTTTCGCTCTCTTATTATGTTCCTGTTTGTATTGTACTTACTGAGTCGTGTCAGACTAATACTCACATAAGTAATTTGGACTGTATAAAATCATTGAGCCATCCTAGGACCTCTGAGAAGTATAATTATGCTACGCTATTTCAATTTTAAGTGTAAATTTGTATGTCACTTTTCAATATACATGTTCACTGCGAGTTTCTAAGGTTAAACATTAATCAAGATACAAATTGCTCAGGATCAGAAATTCAGAACATCCAAGGAATTAATTATTATCTTCCTCTTATGAAAAGTCGTTCGATACTTATCCTAATTTAGGAATCGTGGGCATTGGTCGTTAGTTGCCCATAAGGAATGAGCTTTTTTTTAAGGTCTGGTATGTTTTCAGAACTGTTTTATTTAATCTGTTCAATACATTGCGACGATTAAGGACATTTTAATATATAAACACTAGTTAGAGAGTACATCAAAGTATGCCACTAACTTATCAACAATGAGTATGATGAACTATTACTAAAAGAGTCTTGGAAAACATTACACTATGCCTATGAAGTGCAGATTTACAGCAAGATATTCTGATAGGTTTCAAGTTTCATTTAGAACTTCGTGCTGAACGGGGCTCACGATCAATGGGCCATGGGGGTCAATGGCACAACCTGCACCACCAGAAAAACAGAAAAAAGAAGAAATTTGGTTGTGGGAATCTTAAACTTGGCGAATTTTAATAAGAGTTGTAGGATAGGTTAAATTGAGTTCAATATTAGCTTTTATGGTATAGTACTTTTCTTTTCATGATAGTCTCAGTCAAATCAAGATAAACGTAAATGAACCACTCTATCTTGAAATGCATAAAGATAGTTTCAGAGAAACCACTGAGGATGCCACATCACATTATGGGCGAAACGTCTGGTCATATTGTAAATATTGTAGATAGTACCTTGACGCGGTTGTCACCGGAAAATGGAACTTCTAGTTATGACACCGCCTAAGTTCTAAGATTCAAAACTTGTAATGTACTGTGATAAGTATTCTTAATCATGTTTCATTTTATTTGAATCAATAAGTGGTTGAACTATTGCAGATTTGTTTTATAATCGTACAAATAGAATACATCCACGCTTGTTTATGCACACTAACTACCTTGGTCTTCGGAGACGGACCGCGTCATGTTTACATCAACTCCCGAAGACTACGATAATGATGTTATTTATAGTGTTCTTTTTTGAAAAATTACAAACTTGATACTATATAGTTTTATGTCAAAGCACAGAATATAGACAGATATTCTGTCTATGAATATATATCTGTCTATATTCTGTGGTCAAAGGAACACGTAGACACTCTTCCTTTTCCCATGACCTGCCCCTTAATCCATGAGTATTAATTATGAAATATTACCATAGTTTCTGAAAATTTGTGCCAAGTAGTGATTAAAAAAAAAAATGTATTAGTTTTATTACCCAGCAAGTTGTTGCAAAGAAAAGGAATAAAAATGGTAGGCTTGTTAATAACGAAGGTGTATTGGAGTAAATAGTCATCTTCACTCAATATACTGTACTACACACAACATTATCCAGATTGTTCACAACATAATATCATTATTATTTTATTTAAAAAATTAAAATTGTGTAATAAACCACTATTTTATTCAATGTGAATTTGACACCCAATGGGAGCTATAGCCCCACCTAGCCCCTCTCTGGATTTTCCACTAGACTCCTCTGATGTATCCCACAGGGCACCAGTGGATTATCCTAATCAGGATCAAATCCCCACCACTATTTATGAAATGGGACCAGGATGATTTCCTCAGGGATATTAAAATAAATACTTTTTAAACTTATATATATGTTCATGTTTATATTATGTTTTCTTTATATTAATTTTGACTAATTATATAATTTCAAAGTTAATAGACATATGTACATTTTTATAAGAGTTATAAGAGTGATTTTTAATTTTTATTATACGTTATTGTTTAGATTAGTTTTTCTTTTTATATTAATTCATACTAATGATATAATTTCAAAATTAATATACGAGTAAATTTGCAAATTAAAGTGCCTTTTTTCATAGTAGGGTGACTAGTTTGTTAAGCTCCTTACAAATTATATAATAACTAGTTTAAGATCCCCCCTCAAAAAAACAAAAGAACAAAAAAAAAACAAATAAATAAAAAAGTAACGAAGTAATTTGCCTACTATACTGCCCCAGTGTATATATACTAGCGAGCACATATTAGACATTTCTATTCTGCGCTCGCTGGTATACACGGCGAGTGTAGTATGCACGCGTGTGTAGACTACTACTTTGCACCCGTGTTCACACAGCTAGTGTAGTATGCACGCGTGTGTAGACTACTACTTTGCACCCGTGTTCACACAGCTAGTGTAATATGCACGCGTGTGTAGACTACTATTTTGCACCCGTGTTCACACAGCTAGTGTAATATGCACGCGTGTACACAGCTAGTGTAATATGCACGTGTGTACAGGCTACTACTTTGCACCCGTGTTCACACAGCTAGTGTAGTATGCACGCGTGTGCAAGCTGCTACTTTGCACCCATGTTCACACAGCTAGTGTAGTATGCATGCGTGTGCAAGCTACTACTTTGCACCTGTGTTCACACAGCTAATATAGTATGCACGCGTGTATAGGCTACTACATTACACACGTGTTCACACAGCTACATAGTATAGTATGCACGGATGCAATGTGTTGCTAGATTAACTGTGTGAACACAGGTGCAATTTAGTAGCCTAAACACGCGTGCATAGTACACTGACCATGTGAGCCTGGTTGCAGTGTAATAGGCTTATCACCGCTCTGTTATTTTAATTTATTTTTATTTTATGGATTCGGAATATTTTTTTTATTTGTTATTTGTTTAACAAACTATGTCAACTTTATTAAACTTTATGAACTGTACAATTGCAAACAATTCAATCAACTATATACAAGCTTGTAAACTCTATTCAGATAATTTTATATAAGCTTTAAAATCTAATACTACTAAACTAGGTACTCAAAAGTACACATTATTCAGCTAATTATTCCTGTTTGCATTACAGCTTTTCCTACCTCTTCTTGATACTATAACTTCCTACCAAGGTACCTTCCCTCTGACGGCAAAATGTCCTCGACATTTGTGCCTGATATTGATTGCATCAACACTCAAGTGGGTTCCAGCATGCGGAAGAGGTTCTTAGTCAGTGCCACTGTGGATATCTTCTATTTCCATTAACTGTTCCTGCAGTATATCATTACGCAAAAAGTTGTGAAGTACCAAACAAGCTTTAACTATTGCACCTGCGTATTTAGGATACACTTGCAGTCTGTTGTACAAATCCCTAAACCTCTTAACTAAAATTCCAAATGCGTTTTCGACAACACGTCGCACACGACACAATCTGTAGTTGAAAAGTGTCTGGCTCCTTATAGTACGAGCTTTGCTGTGCGGGTCTCATCTGGTATGTCTTGAGGGGAAATGCCTCATCCCCAACTATTACAAAAGACATTGGATCTCCTCCAGTCTTAAGTGGTTTTGAATTTAGTATTTTCGGTGTACCTGACTCAAGTTTCTGTCCAAGAACTGAGTTTGCCAAAATGGCACCATCGCTTGCTTTCCTGTGTCCTCCAATATCTACAGCAATAAAGCGGTATTTGGCATCTACCCATGCAAGCAAAATAATAGATAATGTGCCTTTATAATTGTAAAACAAACTCCCACTACTGTATTTGGTGGTGCTTGTATTACTACGTGCTTTCTATCCACGGCATCAATACAGTTTGGAAAGTGCCAAATTTTATTGAAGTCTTCAGAAATCAGTTGAAGGGGATAAGGATATTTGATAGTCTCCCGCAATCAGGTAACTGAAAAATACAAGTCTATGTAAGTATTTTTTAATAACTGATGTAATACACTTCAAATTGTTTTTACGGCTGTAAGCACTTACCGTAACGTTAATGCAAGTCTCTCTTTTGCTGAAATACATTTTCTCTACTTTGTGTTCTTTTTATTTAAACTGTCTCTACACTGTAGTAGGAAATTTTCGAACTCGCATAGTTCATCCTGAATATTTATGGAACTTTTCAGAGTCATCTCTTAGCCGGCTAAAAAGTGCTTGAAACTCCCCTTCCTTCTCTAGCTCTATACACAGGGCGAATCCAATATGTTTCGGCCGTTTCTTCTTATTTTTTTCAACTATTGAATAAACCGCACAAGCAATAACAACACCCGTAACGTCCTGATCCATGTCGGTGACTGAGTGAGTAGTGAGTTCTATATTCAAAGTGAGGGAAGGCTGGAGAACGACAGGGACACGGTAGTACACGGTAGGAGCACAACAGTAGCCGGGTCCCTACGGCTAAAAACGCGCGACATGGACACAGTAGGAGCACAATACCCTAAGTGAAAATCGGCTTTAAAAACTGTTATATGGTTACATCGGGTATTGAACCCGGATCGGTTGACTGGCAAGCCACCGTCTTAGCCCCTTAGCTGGCGCTGGCTTGTATAAGATTTGTGTATCCATGAAAATTAATATGTTCCTTTGTATAAATAGATAATAAACATATATTTATAAATATATAAATTTATACCTGCTCTATGGTATCAGGCTTGTCATTTAGCTGAAAATCAGACCAATACTACGTGGTTCGGATTCTGATTCTTTTTTGGATTTAAAATTCTGAGCATAAATCAGTTAATAACCAGACTCACAGGTCATCCACACTCACCTACATTGATGAAATCATTCATATTCAACTTGGAATACACACAAAGTTGTGTCGGCGTCTCATATTTGAATCTGAAAATACATCCAGTTAAGTATGCACTTTCCTAATATCAAAATATCCTAAAAATATCATGTGTAATTGTACATAACTTTAAATATATAGATCAATTATTTCAGTTTGAATAACATATTTTTAAAGGTATCAATTAATCGCACGTACGGAAGTAACACATAAATTAGCATTGTGCGAGTAGCGAGGAGAAAGTAAGAACAATCAACGAGAGTCGTGTGTGTCAGAGACCGGTGTCGTGCAGTTCCAGCTCCACCTTTCCCAGACAGCTGTTCGTCTTTGGAAACTATCCATTGTTAGACCAGTGTCGTGCAGTTCCGGCTCTACCTTGTCCAACCAGCTGTTCGTCTTTGGAAACTAACCATTGTAAAACCAGTGTCGTGCAGTTCCGGCTCTACCTTGTCCAGCCAGCTATTCGTCTTTGGAAACTAACCATTGTTAAACCAGTGTCGTGCAGTTCCGGCTGTACCTTGTTCAGCCAGCTGTTCGTCTTTGGAAACTATCCATTGTTAAACCAGTGTCGTGCAGTTCCGGCTCTACCTTGTTCAGCCAGCTGTTCGTCTTTGGAAACTATCCATTGTTAAACCAGTGTCGTGCAGTTCCGGCTCTACCTTGTCCAGCCAGCTATTCGTCTTTGGAAACTATCCATTGTTAAACCAGTGTCGTGCAGTTCCGGCTCTACCTTGTCCAGCCAGCTATTCGTCTTTGGAAACTATCCATTGTTAAACCAGTGTCGTGCAGTTCCGGCTCTACCTTGTCCAGCCAGCTATTCGTCTTTGGAAACTATCCATTGTTAAACCAGTGTCGTGCAGTTCCGGCTCTACCTTGTCCAGCCAGCTGTTCGTCTTTGGAAACTATCCATTGTTAAACCAGTGTCGTGCAGTTCCGGCTCTACCTTGTCCAGCCAGCTGTTCGTCTTTGGAAACTAACCATTGTTAAACCAGTGTCGTGCAGTTCCGGCTCTACCTTGTCCAGCCAACTATTCGTCTTTGGAAACTATCCATTGTTAAACCAGTGTCGTGCAGTTCCGGCTCTACCTTGTCCAGCCAGCTATTCGTCTTTGGAAACTAGCCATTGTTAAACCAGTGTCGTGCAGTTCCGGCTCTACCTTGTCCAACCAGCTGTTCGTCTTTGGAAACTAACCATTGTAAAACCAGTGTCGTGCAGTTCCGGCTCTACCTTGTCCAGCCAGCTATTCGTCTTTGAAAACTAACCATTGTTAAACCAGTGTCGTGCAGTTCCGGCTCTACCTTGTCCAGCCAACTATTCGTCTTTGGAAACTAACCATTGTTACGGTATTTAATATCTGTGCAGGATGTGCGTTGTTGGCAGAGATTCTAAATCAAATAATATTTTATTTGTTATGTATTTAATGACAGATTAAAATAAACGCAACTGCTGAGCCGAGTAGTTATATAAAAATTACATATACACGGACGCTGAGAAGTCTTAGAACGGTCTAACATCTTCTGTACTCTTAAACATACAAATATAAAACTTTGTACAGTGACATGGGGCGTAAAATCGAACTTTTTGATGCAATCAGTAGCTCTTCTCCACCTCAGGGGGGTGGCCTATAAGGAGGCGGTGGACAATCTTAAATGTAAGGCTAAGTCTATATGCATATCATTTTAAAGGTCTTAATTAGTAGAACATCATTCTGCAAATTAGACCTCAAAAGGTTAATCCTAAACAAAATGACGGCGCTCGAAATTTTCAATACTGATCTTGTGATCAGTTCAAAAATGGTGTTATTTTATTGTAACAATATCAGATATGAAGATACAAAACTTCATACATGATTACTGTACACAAACATCTACTTTAAGATGTATTTGTTGATTCTTCTATGACAACGGTCCACGATGAGTCAGTAGAAAAACTTTATGGTAAGCATAGGTTGATATGCACATAAGTTTAAAGGACTGGTAAAAAAAGAAGAATGCCGCAAACTGCACCTCAACAACTTTATTCGTTAGAAAATGGCGGTGGTTTAAAACATTTAAAACCCAACCATTTTGTTTAGGAGTAACCTTTTGAGGTCTCGTTTGCGGCATGATGTTGTACTAATTAACACCTTTAAAATGGTATGCACATTGACCTATGCTTACATTTAAGAGTTTCCATCGACTCCTTACGGGCCATCCCCCTGAGGAGGTGAAGAGCTACTGATTGCATCAAAAAGTTCAATATAATGGCCTATATCACTTTAAAAAGTTTTATGATTGTAAATTTACAAGTACAGAAGATATTAAACCGTTCTAAGACTTTTACACACCCCTGTATATACTGTAACTATAAAGGATTTATTTAGGATTAAATAAACAGAATTGTAAATTTGATATCTTCAGCCAAAATATATTTTTTTTAAAAGGATATTTAATCCCGTAAGTGAATCAGTCCCCACTAAATTTCTCAAGAACATAAGGTAGCTTTGATGGGTCAAGGACGTAGGGGAACAATGAATCATAACATTTCAAAAAAAATTTAATCCTAATCGTAATTTTGCTGAAATGTTTCTTGTGCAGCCGCTTTAACATGCGTGGTAAGAAACGGAACAAGAAGAATGGTTTGCGGAATATGTTCAACTTTTTTTATTATCTTTTTTTTCGAATATAAAAAAGTTGGTCATAATTTGGTCAGACAAATTATGACCAACTTTTCCTTTCTGCATTATTTATTTTATAGATCAGCCGATGAACAATGAAGCAAGCAATACCTAAAGAAATGTGGTATGTTAGGGATGGCAAACTCCTTTGATATAATCCAGCTGTAAAATGGAATAGCAGACGCAATTCGCAAAGTCGGCAATCTAGATCCAAATACTGTATATATCAATTTACCATACTTGGGAAAGTTAATGATTTTTTTAACCGAATAAAGTTGAAGTTAATGCTCTAAAAAAGTAACTAATTGAAGTTAAAAGTTAGAATAAATTGAAACTAACTGATTAAAGTTAAATGATTAGAAAATTAACTGAAATTGAAAGTTAAAAGTTAGTTTTGGTACAGTAAAATATACATAAACAAATACTTAACCTGTATTATTTTTTTTTATTTATAATATCTTAGATAAATAGGCCTATTTATAATACATTATTATACAATACTTTATTATACAAATTAGACTGTAGCAATTTCTACAGTAATTTTTGTTATATAACTGTCCGAAATCTTAAAAATTAAATATTTAATTTAATATTTAAACTTATAAACAAAAACTGACATAAGTCTTTGAAATTAAAGTTTTACATTTCGAAGCTATACTTTAAAAAATCAGTAACTATCTTTTAGGAAATTCACGATAGCAAAACATTTTTGTTTTAATTCGCGCAAATAATAAGAAAGGCCAAATAATATCGTGACATGTTGACTCCAGGTGATTTTTATCAGGCTGGAGATGATAATGAAGGGTCACTGATAAGAAAGTATGGGGATTAGCGGTAAACAAAAACTGAACAAAATATACTCACTCTATAAGTGAGTGAAAGCAGATCTATTCATACTATTTTCGATAAGCAATTACGTTTATTAGATGTTTAAGAATTTGCCGTTCTGAGTGCATGTTTTATTCTTACTGAAATAAGTTAATTAAAAATTATGAAAACTATCTAAATCATTAAAAAAATACAAAACTAATTACGAAGATACTTTATTCTATTGCGTGGTATCATATAATGGATTGATTTTACCTAGTAAGCCTAATTTAAAATAAAGTAAACGTTTGAGGAAATGTTGGTTTGATTAACCATTTAAATGGTTTTTCCCGAGTACTTTGAACAGGACAATTTAGATAGGCTATGTAATGATCAATTAATCAAGTATTGACAGCATTAACGTCAAAATGCAACTGATTTTCTTAATTAATTATACAGATAGATGGGTAAACAGGTAAAATTACAGTATTTGAGTTTATGAAAGACAAACAAGCTTAGGCTCAACACGTTGATTTAAAACAAGATAACTAAATGACTATCTCAACTTCATCCCTAAACATAAACTAGTCAAGTGAAATGATCACTCCAGAGACAGGTCAATCCCACAACAATGGTATATTCGTTTGGTCTGCCTTTTTTTATTTATAAGGCAGTAAAAAGGGGAGGGGGTGCGTCTTCAAAACAGTGACCTTGCTGGTCGGTGACAATTGGGGGATGAGGAAAGCAATCAGTCTTTGACCTGAGTTTTAGCAATGACTACAGAATTCTATCTGTAGTCATTGGTTTTAGATACTTTCTCCCCAGTCCACATTCCTGGGACCAAATGGCACCTTTTATCACATTTGAAAAACTAACTGAGTTACTTTAACCAATGAATACACACTCTATAAGAAGGACACTCCTTATGCAGCAAATTCAGACCAACTTTTTTCTGAGATTGCTGCTTTTCGCCTTAGCCGCTAGAGTTCTCCAGTCAATATTTTCCTGCCTTCTGTGCTAGGGAGATCTCGCAGAGGGTGCGAGAGAGAGCGCGCCTTCGGTGCGAGAGAGAGCGCTCGCCTTCGGTGCGAGAGAGAGCGCGTCGGGGGTACGAGAGAGAGAGAGGGAGCGAGGGTTGTGTGCGAAAGGAGAAAGTTGCCCTGGTGAGGTGTGACTCAGAGGCGGAAAGAGGCAAACCATAAGAAATTCTGCGAAATATTGCTGTCCACCCCATCTGTTCAATTGTAAACAAACTCAAAAATCTTGTTTTGACAAACGACCCCCCCAGCACTATCAGTTGAGCTTCAGTTGTGCTCGATAGTGTATCTCATAGTTTGTCCTGAATTTGTTAGTAGTTTATTATTTTTAGTGGTATCTTCAGTTAAATTAGTATGCTTAAAATAGAAAGCTTTTTTAGTTTAGTTTTTTTTATTTATTAGTTAACGGTAGAAATGTCAGCAGGTGGCAAATGTGCGTATGTGAATTGTGAAAATACGCCCGCGAAGAACCGAGAATTGTCATTCTTTAGTTTTCCAGTTAACGACCGAGAAAGGTAAGGAGTATTTTTTATTACTAATTGCTTTAACATTAAATTAATTGTTGAGCAAAATAATGATACAATAATAGTAATTGTAAATCTTTATGGTTATAGACAATGTACATTGAGTATTACTGTTAATTCCAAAATAAATTAAAAAGTTAATCTTAAAGACCTTTAAAAGTACAATTGAGAACTAACAACAGTGTGAAAAATTAAATGATATTAAGTGGTGTATTACTTTGGATCAGTTAAACTTCTCTTTGAACGATAATGTTATTTAACCCCCACTTATTAAAATGAACATTGTCTAAAACATGGTCTGATATATTTTTAAGGGTGCACTGGGACACCCCTAAAACGCTAGAAAAGGTGTTTTACATTTCCCTCCTTATAAGCTTCGTAAACTAATCGTAATTACTTTTATGTAAGTGAAGTAATCAAATTAAGGGCCTACTTTACCAGTCCACCGTCTTGTCGTCTGGTGCACCGATTTAACATGGGCTCTTATGGAGGATCATCTCACTCGGAGCCTTGCAAGCCTTTTCAAGATTACAGTTTCATTAAATTCTATAGCTCATAATCTTAATTTTATATTGTAAATGAATTATTTCATAACTGAGACTTAACATATATTGTGAATAATTAGATGTAAATAAAATATGTATATAATTATGCTGCAATGTTATTTTTAGTAATTATATATACTGAATGTTTTTGTAGTTTACGTTTGTTTATAATTTTCGTGTATATATGTGTTATTCATAAGTGCCACTTCATATATCGTAAACAATTAGATGTAAATGTGATATGTTAGTGGTTATGCTGCAATTTAATTTTAGTTAGTAGGTATTCTGAGTATGTTATAATGTTTGTCAGTTGAATGTTTTAATTTTGTTTTTTTTTTTAATTTTGATTGTCACCGAACATAGATAGAAAATAGTTAATTGTGTTAACATTTGCAATACTTTTTCGGCGTCTATAAAGTACGTTTTCATTTTTGTTGAATAAACTTATTTTTTAATAGTAAATTTACATTGTTTTTTTTCCAATAACATCTCTATAATTAATTTATTAAAATCTCTGAATAGTCTATCACTTTTCAATAGTTATTCGTTAAAATGTTTGCCCATTTACTTTTGTTAGTTATTTGTATGATAGTATATTCTTTCGGTTAGTATAACAATTCTTGAATCACAGATTAAATTGTTATAATCACACTACATTTATTACAGCAACAGTCCTTGGATTCTGTTAAAGCAACAGTGCTTGGATATTGTTAAAGCAACAGTGCTTGAATATTGTTAAAGCAACAGTGCTTGTACAGTGTTAATTCTAGGAGCAGTTCCAAAATAATTTATTCATCTTATAAAGTTTTGGGTTATCATAGGTTGATCTACGATTTGATTATCAAAGCAAATATGAAAAAAAATTCGGCATCCAGCGATCACATCTTAAATTGTTAATTCAACATTTGGCAATGAAGTAGTGGAGAGTCTTTCAAGCAAGTGGCATCTCGGCCAAACCGCGGCGGCAGAGGGATAGCGAGAGCAGAGTCTGTATAGAGGAAGCTCTTTTATACAGACCACCAGGCAAACTTTCTCCTTTCGCACACAACCCTCGCTCCCTCTCTCTCTCTCGTACCCTCGACGCGCTCTCTCTCGCACCGAAGGCGAGCGCTCTCTCTCGCACCGAAGGCGCGCTCTCTCTCGCACCCTCTGCGAGATCTCCCTAGCACAGAAGGCAGGAAAATATTGACTGGAGAACTCTAAGGCTAAGGCGAAAAGCAGCAATCTCAGAAAAAAAGTTGGTCTGAATTTGCTGCATAAGGAGTGTCCTTCTTATAGAGTGTGTATTCATTGCTTTAACCGTCAGCCAAATTTTCAACTAGTTAAAGTTAGAAGTTAAACATTACCAAAACTAACGAATAAGTTAAAAAGTTAATAGAAAAAGTAACGATTACTTTTAATCGTTAATTATTTTTAATCGTTAATCCCAAGTATGCAATTTACTTTGGTTTTATCTATTGAATATATTGTAACTGTATGTTGGTTTCCGGAAAAAAGCAACTGCAAGTCTAAATTATATAATACATTAGGTTGTATGAGCTCAGGTGTAGACGAGGATAATTTTCAAACTAATAGTACAGTGTCTACCATGTTATATTCTTTAAGAAAAATCATGCTAGAGATTTTGCTTGAACTAATTTGCTTATTATAGTGATATTTGCGTTTAAGAACACATTTACATTAGTGAAATTATGCGTGAGTCGTCTTTAACCAGCCACTGTAGCGAGAATAATAATAATAAAATTATTTCTTGTGTTTGGATGATAGTTTGATCCATTGTGATTAGTTTGGTTGTAAACCCTTGCACACTCAGAAACGAGAAACACTAGACAAAATTTCTTTAAACCTAAATTAATTGTGTCATTTAAGTGACATTAAAATCGTAATCTCGAATCAAATACATTTTTATTGAACTAGGAAGAAATTTTCAGGAGTTTTTAATACTAGATTGTCAATTTGATTGCCTCGTTTTTTGTGACACCTCTAGCACTCGCAGAAGAATGGACAGACACCGCTGAAAGACCTGGGGATGGTGGCGGTAACGGGTATGGCGTTGCCGTAGACGGCTGTTGAACTTTAATTATGTCCTCAGCTTCCTCTTCTATGTCTTGCTCCAGGCTTGAGCGTTATTCACGTTCTTGGAGAAATTTTCCAGACGCCATTTTTTTATTTTCTTTGCCGCTTGCCTTGTTGTGGTTTTGCGCCGATTTCTAGCCCGGAGAAAGAATGAACAAAGCCCACTTTGTTTTACATTCTTCAACTGCAAAAATCAAATAAATTAGTAATAAAAATAAATAAAACAAATGTAATAAAATATATAACTTTATCTTAAGTAACTGGTTAACTACTAGTCACTATTTAAAAATAATAATGGCTATGAATTAAATTAGCCTCTTGCTCTTGAAAAGTAGAAAACTAACCTGGCTTGTGGAGTTTCTCTGCGATTTCTCTCCAATACTATCCTTTATGCATTTCAAGATAGAGTGATTCATTTATCTTGACTTAACTAAGACAGTCATGAAAAGAAAATTACTGTACCATAAAAGCTAATATTGAATTCAATCAACCTATTTTACAACTCTTTTTAACATCCTCTAAGTTTAGGATTCCCATCCCCAATTTTCTTCTTTTTTTTATTTGCATGAAGGCGGTGGTACAGTCATTCTTGCATACGCTCATTGTACAGTCACTTTCTATTTTCATCAAGTCTGTCCTCATCCATTGCAAACACACAATACCTTCTTGTTAACTAATACTAGACTATTAATTAAAATTTGGAAAGGTCAATAAATATTAGAATTGCACTAAACACTCATATATATATAATTATGAGTGTTTAGTGCAATTCTAATATTTAAATAAAAAAACTTGTAATAACACTAAATTACTGTAATAAAAATAAACTGGTGGCTAAACTATACTAACCACTGTTAAATCGATTAAGAACACACCTAAAAGTAAACTAACCTTATTTCTTACTAGAGAAACGTTTCTTATCGTTGATCTATTATTGTTAGGATTATTTTACGCTTGGCCTGAATATCCTGTCTACATTTTCCCTTGAGCAGAGAATACCTTGCGCCAAACACAACCTCGATTTAAACGAATTAATTATGAGTTACTTCATCAAATCTGCACTATTTTTCTGCATGTTTTATTAGTACCACAGAATTATTTTAGTATTACAAAAGTAACACAGTTAATGTTTGCTTAATGAAATGTTGTCTAACGTTTGTCGTTTCTGAGTTTGCAAGGGTTTACAAAAAATTAATATCTCACTAACTTGTTTGAATTATTTTGTTATGTTAGAGTTTTATACCAAACTAATCATAATGAACCAAACTGTTATCCATCAACAAGAAATTATTTCATTATTATTATTATTATCCTCGCTACAGTGACAGGTTAAGATAACTCACGCGCATTTCACTCATATAAGCGTGTTCTTAAACACAAATATCACAATAAAAAACAAATTAGTTTAAGAAAATTATCCAGAATCATTTGTCTTAAAGAATATAACATGGTGGACACTATAGAATTAGTTTGAAATTTATTACTTTCTTATTTTAAGTTTTACAGCAAATTTAAACTCAGAGTTTTATCATTTCAGACCAGTGGCGCGAGGCCGTTCCGCCGGTACCAAAGTTATTTTATTCTGACTAAATACTCGTTCACCTATCACACTCATTCGCCCCTCATATTCATCTCTACGATCGGCAACTTCATAAAGAGACCCGGAAATAAACTTAAATATCAATACATTTTCGTTTGATGTTTCAAACAAATAATGTTCGATTTCTTTTAAATAGTGAATATTCTATCAGACTTTTTGTATTGTCTTTGTTTTAGATGTATGCAGTACTAACAGCCCTGTTGATACTTTCGGTGGGATGTGACAGTGCTCGAATCCTGGTACTCACGCTTTTCCCAGGAAGAAGTCATTGGATTGTGATGGAGCCTTTGTTTCAAGAGCTTGCTGCTAGAGGGCATCAAGTTACAGTCTACTCAACATTTCCACAGAAAAAACCCTTGTCTAATTACACTGATGTTGATTTTTCAGCTCATTTACCCTCACTTATCAGTCAATTTTCTATAGAGATGATCAAGGAAAAAATGCCTAATCCCTGGCAAACAACAGTTTTTATGAACGAAATTCACTCATCTAGTTGTAAACTTCTTGAATTACCACAATTTAAAAAACTCTTAAAAGCAAAAGGTCAATATGACCTTTTAATCACAGAAGTATTTGGTAATGACTGTTTTGCATACTTCGCTCACATACTTGACATTCCCTTAGTTTCAATCACAACCAGTGTGAGTGTACCCTGGGCTGCTGACAGACTCGGCTTGCCTGACAATCCGTCTTACATCCCTAACTATTTGGTGGACTTCACTCCTAATATGAATCTTTGGGAAAGGACATATAATGCTTTGGTGCTTGCTCATGCCAAATTTCTTCACCTTTATGTATTCAGTAAGCAGACTCAGACAATGGTAGAGAACACGCTTGGTTTAAATTTACCTCCAATTAACGAGGTTGTGGGAAAAACGTCTTTGCTTCTAGTGAACAGCTATCACTCCTTGGCACAGAGTCGACCTTTTCCTCCAAATGTGATTGAGATTGGAGGTATTCACATTAAAAAACGGCAACCACTTCCAGAGGTAAGTTATTTACGAGTTGAAGACCTTTAGAGTCTGTCTGCTATGTTTTTATCCCACAAGAACAATTTTATTTTCGAACCGGACATATGATCATGTATCCAATCTAAACAGTTATTTTTAAACAGATTTTTCCAAACGAATTGCATTTGATCAAGAATGAAATTGTGTGTTGGAATCGATTTATCAATTCCTAATGAGTTTTATTAAAAAAAATAAAAAGTTTTAGTTTGAAGTTTTTATTTTCATCTATTTTTCAAAACTAGGCATATGTATTCAAAATATCAAAAGTAAACCCAATGCACAATAGGATAAAGTTTAAAATTACACCTCATACAAAACTTTTGGTCAATAAATAACAAACAATATGGATTCCTAAATAACATTGTTCTTATGGGATTAAAACCATGTTGGCCGACAGTCTCTGAAGATTATTCAGTAAATTCAACTTCCGATAGAAATTTACATTACAAAAATTAATTAAACTATAGGGCTATATTAATTTAAACGCAACATCAACCTTTGATCAAAATATACATGAGTTCTCTAATCCACTGAAAATGATTAATAAACAACAAACTGATTTGACAAATATCAACATCGTACTTTCATGTTGGCTAAGTTATTAATGACATTTCTAAAGAGATTTATTAAAAAATCCTAGTTTATAGCAAAGAATACACTGACTCTTGTACAATCTTTTATAATTTACACGTTTTTTAATTGAACATGGGAAAGACTTACCCCTATCTGTAAGTTTAATGGGACTTTCAAACAATTAAAAACCAGACATTGGTCATATGGTACATTATTCAAGCATGTTAACAAACCAAAATATTTTATTAACGTAAAATTAAGCTTCTTTAAATTTTATATTTAAAATGACTAATACAGATACTCTAAACAAAGGGTAAAAATTAACTTAAATGATATAAATATGAACATAACCCTTGTAAAAATAAATCTTAGTTTTATTCTTCAAACATTTTTTACCAGAAGAGGTTATACTTTTAATGTATAAAAGGATTCAAATACCACAGTTAGCAAGGCCTCAGAAACAAAGATTCCTCTTTCAGTGACTGATGATGTAAACTTTGTTTCTGAAAGGCCTCACCAAATAAATTTAATATTACTGGAGTGTTTAAGTCTTTTCATACATTAAAATTATAAATCTTAGTTGTTTAGTGTTGTCCTTAAATTTAAAATTACAAGTTTTAGATATTTGTATATTAAAAAATATTTAAAAAATTTGAAATGTACCCTATTATTTAATTTTATTACAAAAAACCCCTAGTAGACAAAACAAAATTTAGGTTGATTTATGATATTATCGATATTATAAATATTATTTATCAATGTTTGTGAAAAAATTCTAAAATATTTTTTATTTATTTTTAAACAGCAATAAAAAACTAATGATATTTTTATACTAGTGATTAAATCTTAGTACACTCTTCTTAAAAATATAATGTTTAACTTTATAGCTATGCAAGGTCTTAAAAGTAATAATTGTTAATGTACAGTACTAAAAATATAATGTTTAACTTTATAGCTATGCAAGGTCTTAAAAGTAATAAAATTGTTAATGTACAGTACTAAAAATATAATGTTTAACTTTATAGCTATGCAAGGTCTTAAAAGTAATAATTGTTAATGTACAGTACTAAAAAGATAATGTTTAACTTTATAGCTATGCAAGGTCTTAAAAGTAATAAAATTGTTAATGTACAGTACTAAAAATATAATGTTTAACTTTATAGCTATGCAAGGTCTTAAAAGTAATAATTGTTAATGTACAGTACTAAAAAGATAATGTTTAACTTTATAGCTATGCAAGGTCTTAAAAGTAATAATTGTTAATGTACAGTACTAAAAAGATAATGTTTAACTTTATAGCTATGCAAGGTCTTAAAAGTAATAATTGTTAATGTACAGTACTAAAAAGATAATGTTTAACTTTATAGCTATGCAAGGTCTTAAAAGTAATAAAATTGTTAATGTACAGTACTAAAAATATAATGTTTAACTTTATAGCTATGCAAGGTCTTAAAAGTAATAATTGTTAATGTACAGTACTAAAATGATAATGTTTAACTTTATAGCTATGCAAGGTCTTAAAAGTAATAATTGTTAATGTACAGTACTAAAAAGATAATGTTTAACTTTATAGCTATGCAAGGTTTTAAAAGTAATAAAATTGTTAATGTACAGTACTAAAAAGATAATGTTTAACTTTATAGCTATGCAAGGTTTTAAAAGTAATAATTGTTAATGTACAGTACTAAAAAGATAATGTTTAACTTTATAGCTATGCAAGGTCTTAAAAGTAATAAAATTGTTAATGTACAGTACTAAAAAGATAATGTTTAACTTTATAGCTATGCAAGGTTTTAAAAGTAATAATTGTTAATGTACAGTACTAAAAAGATAATGTTTAACTTTATAGCTATGCAAGGTCTTAAAAGTAATAAAATTGTTAATGTACAGTACTAAAAAGATAATGTTTAACTTTATAGCTATGCAAGGTCTTAAAAGTAATAAAATTGTTAATGTACAGTACTAAAAAGATAATGTTTAACCTTATAGCTATGCAAGGTCTTAAAAGTAATAATTGTTAATGTACAGTACTAAAAATATAATGTTTAACTTTATAGCTATGCAAGGTTTTAAAAGTAATAAAAT
>JAQJVL010000620.1:75239-275239 GCA_035578905.1 Stictocephala bisonia | reverse complement strand
CATTGACAGAAAGAATGAAAAGGACTGGTCCTAAAGCTCAGCCAGGACCTTGCTGTGGAGCACACTGGTGTATGGGTTGTAGACTGGATTTTATCACGTTTAATATCCTATTCTCTGTATGCTTCAATGTCAACTAACTGACTTAGTACTTCTAGGTAGTGTTGGAACTGCTGTTTTGCAGTCCATAGCTGTTCTAGTATTTTGGCAATCAGCTTGTGATCAAGACAGTAAAATATTTACTAAAGTCCTGGAAGATTCCAGAAGTGAGTTTTCCATCCTCAATAATTTCAATGAGAATTTTGGCAATCTAACGATTGCAGTTGTTGTAAATTTTATTTTATTGACAACATTACCAAACATTTGTAAATATAGATGAGTGATATCATTCTGTACTTGTTAGCCTCTGACATATTTCCCTCTAAATCTCGGATATATTTGATGTTAAACTTTGAGGGTAAGTTACCTTATTTCAGTCATTTATTAATAATATTTACAATTAGCAGTGTTAAGAGCAAAGTTTAAGAATTCTTAAGCACAACTCATCAAATCTGACTCAGATTTGGTTATCAAAATCATTTTTCCATCTATGTCTCTCAGAGTTAAGTTTAGAGGTACTGATGGCCGGACATACTGAAGAGGCTTTCTGTTCCAGTCACCAATATTTTCTCTATGAGTATATTCAGCTAAATTTACAAAAAAATTAGTAAACGAGTTCTCCTATATCTTTTGGACTGTCAGTTTGTTTCCCTTCTATTTCAAGAGAGGTTAATTTCTGTAGTACTTCCCTTTCCTAATCTTGAGTTGTTCAACAGATTACACATTACCTTTTTGTTTTGGACATGGTGCATGTGCTCAGACACGGCTTGTCAATTAGCTGAAAATCAGACCAGCACTACGTGGTTCGGATTCCACGTAAAGCTGTAGGTCCCTTAGTTGCCCTGGCTGTTGGGCTATTAATAAATTGCCCTTTCTGAGGAACAGTTGAACTCAGTTAGTAACCAGACTACACTCATCCACACTCATCCTATACTCATAAAACCATTCATATTCGCCTTAAAATACGCACAACATTGTGTCGGCGTCTCATATGTAAGAATGTAAGACTGTTGGTTTTTGAAGGTGTTTATTTGCAGGTCATAGTTTGTTTGCTCCGTGCATTATTTTAGTCACCAAAACCTCCAGTTCCTTCAAACTTCTTAAGTGCTCTTTAGTTTTCATATGTTAGTCTGGCAGTATCTTGATCTAGAAAGTTTTTGGCTTTTTCTTGGCTCGATTTAATTTTTACCTGGGGAGCTGTCAGTTTCACACTGATGCTACTTCTGCATGTAACATATTTGTTATGACCATAGACAAAACATATACTTACTGTATCTCTGTTATGACTAAGCAGCCACTTGATGTCCCACAAGTTCTTTACTTATCAGGGTCTATTTTATAGAATTATTTGACTGTAATTGAACAACTGTCTTCATTAAAATAGGAGAATTTACCACTTATTGGCTGCAGTGATAGATAAAAAACTATTTGTAACTAAAATGTGTAATAAGAAATATATATGTAATTCATAATAAGTAAATTATTTAATTCATTGTGAATGAAATATCATGAAAGTAGATTGTGCAAGCGGTACAATATTCTTGAACACTGTAAACCATTTCTTTCTTGATTAACCTCATAATATTTATTTCTACTCGCTTCGCTCGTTGGGGGCTTTGCTCCCAAACCGCCTTGTGGTTAAGCGTCAATAGCTAGTCAGATTATGGGTGCTTTCCAATATGATAACGGGTGACTACTAGAGCTGATTATCAGGAGCTTTCTAAGTTCATCACAGGCTACACAAGATTATTACGGGTGGTTACCAAAGTGGATCATGGGGGATTATAAAAGATCATCATGGGGCTACCTAAGTGGCTGATGGCCGGTTAACCTAATCGATGATGGGTGCTACCCAATATGAACACAGATAATTAACCAAGTTGATCACAGAGAGTTCCCAACTGGATCATGGGAGCTTCGCAAGTTGGTCATGGGGGTCTGCCAATTTTGATCACAGAGCCTTTCCAAGGTCATCACCGAAGGTTGCGTAAGTCGATGCTTATATGGGAGGATATATTAAAAAAATCACATTTTTTACAAAAAGCTCAACTTAACCAACTTTTAGTGAGGAAACTGTTGTATATACAGCATAAAAGTATATAAACATTCTTGTAGTAAACGTTATTTTGAATTAAATAACGTCATTTTATGTCTTCTAAACAAAATATTGCAACTACAGAATAACAAGTACCTCAACAGTACATGAAAGACAGCATTTTCTTATAAAGATTTTGAAGTTTTTGTTGGTTTTGAAAGGTGAAATATCAAATTTAAAAACAGTTAAATAGTCTGTAAGGTTTATTACTCTCCAACTTATTTTATTATTAAATGGGAGGAACTCTTCCAAACAAATCACATGTTTTCGACAAAATTTAACGTTACTGTCGAAAAATGTAAAATGTAAACGAAAAAAAAAGTATTTTTGTAAGGATCCTATAGTTTGTACCATTTAATTGACATTTTTATTTCGTAATTTAATTTTTAATCTAAATATTTTGTTAAATTCTATCTAAATTAAATATTACAGCGTCAGTATAACAAAACCCCCAACTCTGCAAAAGATCAGCAGTTTCACGTCAGCCATTTCGAATTTTTTCTAGGTTATGAAAAGTGAAAAATCAAATTTCAAAGGAGTTTTGGTAACAAAGAAGTAAATTGAAACAGTCTGTACGGCTTTAGGTTCTAAAATTATCGTAATGCAGTGAAACATTAAAACTAACATAATTAGAATTTTTTGAACGAAAAGTGAAAATAGATTTTTTTGTGTAGTTAATATGAAAAATACAAAAAATTACTTACTAAAAAGATTGTAGAAAATTTAATTACAAATCTGGATTATGCTGTCAGATTTGCTCTTCAGCCCACGGTTTGCCCACAATTAAGCCGTAAATAAAACTCTGCACACATTCAAAATTCCCGTCCACCATTTCGATTTTTTTGGGGGTTGAAAATTAATGTTTAGTTTTCGGAATTTTCCCATTGGTTGCTCGATAAAATCCACAATTGTGCCACATTTCAAGTTTCTAGCTCATCTGGAAGTGGGTTAGAATTTGTATACGTGAGTGAGTGAGTTACAAATGCAGCTTTATAGATATTAGTTAGGCTCTTCCAAATAACAATCCAGATTACGCGTGAATAACTTCAAACTCTTCATGAGTTTATGATTACTTTGAAGTATGCAGGATTTGATCCTCGTGTAAAAATACCATCTAAGGTTATTTGATAAACATATTAAAAAAAAAATCACATTTTTTTAAAAAAAGCTCAACTTTTGTGAGGAAACTGTTGTGTATATACAGCATAGAAGTATATAAACATTCTAGTAGCAAACGTTATTGTGAATTAAACAACGTCATTTGATGTCTTCTAAACGAAATATTGCAACTACAGAAAAACAAGTACCTCAACAGTACAAGAAAGACATCATTTTCATATAAATATTTTGAAGTTTTTGTTGGTTTTGAAAGGTGAAATATCAAATATAAAAACAGTTAAATAGTTTGTAAGGTTTATGCTTTCCAATTAATTTTATTCATACTGAAATAGGAGGAACTATTCTATAAAATTACGTGTTTTTGATAAATCTCAACTTTACCGACTTTTTATAAGGAAGCGGTAGAACATAACACAAAACGTATAGTAAACTTTTTGTGCACAATTTTATTGTCAATATAAATATTTCATTTGATGTTATCTTAACTAAATATTACAGCTTCATAATACAAAAACCTCAGCTGTGTAAACAGGTAAGCGCTTTCTCGTCAGCTCTTTTGAATTTTGTCTAGGTTATGAAATTGCCAAATAAAATTGTATATAAATTTTGCTAACATAAAAATGAAGCTAAATATTATGTAGCGTTTTAAGTTTATAGCTTTTTTCAATCATATTTAAAATGGGAGGAACTATTTCAAAAAATCACACATTTTCAACAAAACTCAAATTTACCGACTCTTTGTGAAGAAACTGTAGTAGCCTATACACCATAAAGTAAATTGAACTTTTTGTACAGAATTATATTGTTAATTTGAACATTTCGTTTGATTGTATCCAAAGTAAATATAACAGCGTCATTAAAATAAAAACTTCAAGCGTGAAAACATGTAAGCAGTTTCTCGTCAGCTATTTTGAATTTTTTCTGGGCTATAAAAAGTGCAAAATCTAAGTGTATAGCATTTTCTTGAGAGAAAAGTGAAGGTAAATAGTGTGTAAGGATTTAAGTTTCTAGCTAATTTTAATGATGCTTAAATGGGAGGTACTCTTCCAAACAAATCACATGTTTTCGACAAAACTCAACGTTACTGACTTTTTGTGAGTGGGGTTCCAACCATTGGCTTAGTTGGGGATTTGAACATTGGAACTTGCACTCCACAGTTTGATGCCTTAGCCACCAAGCCACCCTAAATAACTGAGCCTAGGGTGGTTAGATATTCAATATAACATGGCAATTCGCTTAATGTTGACATCACTCCAGTTATGTGTTACATATAAAATGAACTGTTAATATCCGATGTAAAGTTGCAATTTCCTAGATGTTCGAATCACAATGCTAATTTTATCTATAATTTATTTTTATGAATAGTTAATATAACGAGATAATAATAAGTATATTGTTGCTGTTTTTACAGTTTTCTCTCTGTAATAAGTGTTTTTATGTGGAGACTATTTTTACAAAAACTAAGTTGATAAATGTTCTTATTCCAGAACATGAGAATGTGGTTGCTATGATTGCCCATGGAGGTTTAGCAAGTACTGTAGAGGCTGTTTATTTCGGAAAACCAATCATCGGTATTCCTTTTTTTGCTGACCAAAGTGTCAATATAAATTCTGTGGTTCGAAGAGGTGGAGGGGTACAGCTTGACTTGCGTGACATCTCTGAAGAAAAGATATCAGCAGCGCTATCAGAAATTCTCAACAATCCAGTGTAAGTATTGTGGTTCCTGAATTTTTCAAAATATTATGTGCTAGTTTAATTCAAAGTCTGTCTGACCTGCTGTGATCTTAGAGGGATTTCTTTGTGAAAACATTGCTCGACAAGATGAGGAGACTGAAATATTTATTAGGAGGGGGCAGAACAAATGGAATACACAATGAATAATATTGACATGATGAACTTTACCACCTACAAGTTCTAACACACTCTCGAGTTTGCTGAATAGATTCAAAATTAGCATGGGAAGGTGTGATTTACGTAAATTTGAACTAGGATTGACTTAAAATCTAAATGTGAATGTAGATAGGTTATGCCAACAATAATAGACATATTAGCACATGCCTCTACGCTCCTTCTGGAGGGATTAGCTAGTGTTCACAAAGTTATCAAAACTGGTTGGGGTAGGATGGGTACCCTGTATTTGCCTATGTAAAAAAGGGATTGACAAGTAATGTATTCAATAAGTTATCAAGACTGGTCCGGGTTGGAAGGGTATCCTGTATTTGCCTATGTAAACAAAGGAATTAACAAGTAATGTATTCAATAAGATATCAAGACTGGTTGGGGTTGGCTGGGTACCCTGGATTTGCCTATGTAAACAGAAGGATTAACTAGTAATGTTTTTAGTAAGTTATCAAGACTGGTTTGGGTTGGATGGGTACCCTGTGTTTGCCTATGTAAACAGAGGCATTAACTAGTACTGTGTTCACAGTTTTCAAGACTGGTTGGGGTTGCCTGGGTACCCTGTATTTGCCTATGTAAACAGAAGGATTAACTAGTATTGTGTTCACAGAGTTATCAAGACTGGTTTGGGTTGGATGGGTACCCTGTGTTTGCCTATGTAAACAGAGGCATTAACTAGTACTGTGTTCACAGAGTTATCAAGACTGGTTGGGGTTGCTTGGGTACCCTGTATTTGCCTATGTAAATAGAGGGATTAACTAGTACTGTGTTCACAGAGTTATCGAGACTGGTTGGGGTTGGATGGATATCCTGTATTTGCCTATGTAAACAAAGGGATAAACTAGTACTGTATTCAAAAAGTTATCGAGACTGGTTGGGGTTGCCTGGGTACCATGTATTTGCCTATGTAAATAGAGGGATTAACGAGCACTATGTTCACAAAGTTATCGAGACTGGTTGGGGTTGGATGGGTACCATGTATTTGCCTATGTAAACAGAGAGATTAACTAGTACTGTGTTCACAAAGTTAATAAGACTGGTTGGGGTTGGATGGGTACCCTGTATTTGCCTATGTAAACAGAGGGATTAACTAGTACTGTGTTCACAAAGTTAATAAGACTGGTTGGGGTTGGATGGGTACCCTGGTTTTTGCCTATGTAAACAGAGGGATTAACTAGTACTGTGTTCACAAAGTTAATAAGACTGGTTGGGGTTGGATGGGTACCCTGGTTTTGACTTGTCAGCTAATTGACAAGTCTGACACTCAAGTTATCTTCCCTACACAATATCTGACCCTTGACTACCATTCAACATGGACATCCCAGACTTGACAACTTTGTGAACATCAGCTAATCCTTCTAGAAGGATCTCAGGTTATCTTATTATTTAAAATAAGCCACGTCTGGACAAACTTTTTTTGGCTCTAAGGGTTTTTAATTTTTACATTTTTTGGATGTAAAATGTAAAAAAAGAAGTACAATAATTACAAAAAATGTAAAAATTAAAAACCCTTAGAGCCAAAAAAGGTTCGTCCAGACGTGGTTTGTTTTAAATAATAAGATAACCTGAGATCCTTCTAGAAGGATTAGCTGATGTTCACAAAGTTATCAAGTCTGGGATGTCCATGTTGAATGGTAGTCAAGGGTCAGATGTTGTGTAGGGAAGATAACTGAGTGTCAGACTTGTCAATTAGCTGAAAATCAGACCAACACTACGTGGATCGGATTCCACGTAAAGATGTAGGTCCCATAGTTGCCCTGGCTATTGGGCTATTAATAAATAGTCCTTTCTGAGCTAAGTCGAACTCAGATAGTAACAATGAAAACACTCATTCACCTCTCATATTCGCCATATCTTTACGATCGAGGTCTTAGAAATGAATAATGGTGGCTGGGTGCCAAGGATTTACCTATGTAACCAGATATCTTTCTAGAGAGCTGGTGTTATCATGACTGGTTGAGGTTGCCCTCAATTAACCTTTGTAACCCAAGATCCTTTTAGAGGGATTAGCTGGTGTTCTTGATTGTATTTAAAGAAAAATATCACAACTAGTTGTATAAGGTGGCTGACATACTTACCAAATTATAAATACACTAATTTATATATGTACTAGTGGACACCCCTGCACGCTTCGCATGCCAAACCAACCCTCGTTGCACTCGATACACCTCGGCCTTGACATGTGACTTTTGACTACAAATAATAGTAGATTAACTGTATAACGCAAAATCACAATATTAAATTTATTTACAATATCTCGACCACACTACCTATTTAATAGTGTAAATACCCAAAGGTATTACTTAACCTATTTCAAACGTGTTCATTTCATTTGCTTAGCATCTGAAGATTAAACTCTGGCATCAATAAGATAATGTCAAGTTGGCTTGTTGAAAAGCCATTTTATAGCCTTAAGGGTTTTTTTCAGGAAACTGCCAAACAACGATAAAATATTTCTGATTCTGATTCAATCATACAAAATAACATATTCATTTATTTACAAAACAGCTGTTATTAATTTACTAAAATCAACCCAATGTTATTCTTATGATAAAAAGGAAATTTTTAATGGCTATTTATACCCTGTAGGAATGGAATTTCGAAAAATCCTTTTTTAGTGGGTCCCTTCAATACTAAACTAAGAATTTCCTTTAGTTTGTAAATCTGTTTGGTGGTTTTTGAGAGTTCATGTTCATGAGTGAGTGAGGTAGTGGTAAATACATATGTAGTAGATATAGATACATCTTATATGTAGTAGATAAATTCCATATGCCTGTATGCTGATGACACAAATATAACAATATCTGGAAAAACCCAAGAAGAAATTGAAGTGTCATCTTTTATTAGTCTCTCCCTGGTTAAACAATTTTTTGAAAATTTGAATCTCCTCCTAAATTTAAATAAAACAAAATACATTGCTTTTTCAACAAAACAATCAAGGATAAATAACCACCCTACAGTTAAAGTTGACAATGAATTTTTAGATCAGGTGAATAGTACAAAATTCTTGGGCCTATTTATTGATGAGAATTTAAGTTGGGACTGCCACATTGAATATGTTTTAAAAAAGATATCATCTGGTGTTTATGCTCTTAAAAGAATGTCAAATTTGTGTACCTTAGAAACTTTGAAAACGATATATTTTGCCTTCATCCACTCATACATATCCTATGGTATAAGTATTTATGGAGGTACCATAAAACAAAATTTAAATAGAATCTTAACTATGCAAAAAAAGGCCATAAGAATTATGATGAGACTTAAAAGAAAAGACTCAGTTAAGAAAGTCTTCGAAGAATTGAGCATTCCAACAGTATACAGTTTGTATATATTTGAGACTGTTAAATATGTCAAGGCCTTTCATCTGCCACTGAATAATGATCATGCACACCATTACAACACCAGAAACAAAATCACTGTGGAATCACACAGACTTGAGTTTTTTAAAAAGAAAGCATCGTACATGGGTGTAAAGTTCTTTACTCACATTCCAGAGGATATAAAACAAATCAAAGATTCTTCAAAATTTTTAAAATCATTAAAGCAATATTTGATCAGCCAATCTCTGTATTCATTTGAGGAATTTTTTAATAATCATGCCTAGTTTGATGCAATCTTTGTACTATTTGCTTTAAGTTCTCGGTACTTTGAACTAAGTTGTATTCGTGTTTGTTTAATATATAGTTATTTATTTAAACTGCCAACTATCTTAAATTTAATTTAATTTAGTATACTTTGTATTTAATTGACACTATTTACATGTACAATGTGCATATACAAATAAAGATTTTATTGATTGATTGATTGATATGTATGTATTAGTTTTGGCTTTTACATATATGGATAGATATTTTGTACATTTATTTATTTTCCAATATACAATTTATGTTGTCCTCGATAAGTCATAACTTAACATTGAGGATAAATAATAATTATAAACAAAACAATATAAAAAGATTTACAAGATATATTGGTGCAATTTTGCATACTAATATATACATAAATATAATAACCTTAGAATGGGCCCACACATGTTACATATGTTTTTCTTGGCATATGTGGTTAGGATATCTAGACCCATGCCATTAGTTTCAACGTTTGTTACCAGGATTCATTACTGAAGCTGTTTCCTGATTGCCTCACGATGGTACAGCCGACAGGAGTGGGGCCACAAGAGAGGGTGGTTCAGCGCAGTGTTTTTGTTGACAAGAGCTGTTTATGTTCAAGCTGAAGTAAACATTGCATATTTTTGGTGTGGTTTTAAAACCATCTGATTTTTGGAATTTCAAAATCCAACTGTTAAACAAAAATAATAATAAATAATTAATTTGTTCTGTTGCTCTTAATAGTCCTCCTGCTGTTAATATTGGCAAGGGTTACAAAGATTGAAGTGACATTGCGAGTGATGGGGTTCGTGCAGGGTGTCAGAGGTGCCCCCAAGTAATTTTGAAATAGATTTGGAGTGAATTTATTTTAGTGTATCTTGTTTAGTTTCATAATTAAAGAAATTAATAAACAAGCTGTCTCAGAGCTATGTACAACAAGACATTGGAACCATACTAATTCAGTTACATTTACTGCATTACAACATCTTCAAATACACATATGTTATTGAAACATCTGACCATAATTTTACTGTTTATTAGGTACGCCAAGAATATGCAGTTGCTTTCATTGCGGTTCAAAGACCGGCCGATGACACCATTACAGTCAGCTGTATATTGGACAGAGTATGTCATCAATCATCACGGTGCAGATCATTTGAGACCAGCTTCTGTAGACCTTTCTTTCTACCAGTATATGTTTCTGGACGTTGCAGCAATCTTGCTTGGTTGTCTACTAGCTTTAATAAGCGCCCTTTATTTATTATTTAAATATTTACTATCATTTACAGTAAAAAGAGTTTTCGAAGAATATATGTATATTAAAAAGACTAGTTAATTGAGGTGTGGTGTTCGATGTTTTTAAATTTAATTATTACAAAGATTGCAACAAAGTTTTTGGTCTTATGTTCGATCAGAGTATAAAATAAAAAGGTATTTTAGAAATAAAACCTTTTTCAGTTAAAAAAATTGGATGCAAAGTTTAAAACACTGGTGTTCAAAATAAACTTATAATCCATATAACACATGATTAGATTAACTGAAACACTCACCACCACTTACCTTCGTACAGACTGCCTGGTAATAAACTGGAAATATTTAAAATTCACTATTACATCTTGAAAAATTCCTTACCACATATTAAATATTCTACAGTATTCAACATTGTTTTTGTAATGCAGTGGTTGTAAAAGTTTTATAAAACTATGTACATAAGAGCTAGAACCTTATACATTTATATATATAAAATCATAATAATGAAAATAGTTATTAGGTTAAGAGATATTTTTCAGAATAGGCGAACTTACCAGGTCAGTCACTAACAAAGAGAAAAAAACCCCGTACGCTTCATGAATTTATGGCACTACAAGCACTTTCATGAGGTACGATAGTAAAAAAAAATCTTTAGGGCCTTTTGCTAGCCGAAGGGTTGGCACTCCTGACTTCAATGTAGGAGGTCGCAAGTTCAGGAGGTCCAACTAAGTTTAACTTGATGGGTTTGGACCACTGTCCCATAACAATGTTTGAATAGTCAATAAAAAATGCCACTGGCATTGATACATAAAAAATGTACATATTGTAAATAGAATTAATTAGAGAAGTAGAATGTTATGTTTTAAACCATTGTAATACAGACATGATATCAAAAATATTAATGGTTGTTTATTTAATCCTCATATAAAATGTTTCCAATAAACTCCACGACCAGTCTACCTTTTCTTTTTAAAAATAATGGACTTACTGATATATCACTACTACCTTATATTTTATAGATAACACTTAGCAATTTTTGTGATGTTAAATAATCAAGATCGATTTCGGTCTCGAAAGACCATCTTCAGTTGTACAGATAAAAGAGGTTATAAAAATAGTTTATTGTAAAATAATTATTTTAACAGCTGATAATATAAAAAATTATTTAAATTGTTATAGTATCTGCTGTTAAAATAATTATTCTACAGTTAAATATTTTTATAACCTCTTATATGTACAACTGAAGATGGTCTTTTAAGACCAAAATCGATCTTGATTATTAAACATCACAAAAGATTGCTAAGTATTATCTTTGTATATGTGTATAAAATATTAAGCAATCTAATGGATATAAATGTCAAACCTTATATTTGACAAAGTCCAAAATAATATTAGGAGAAATGTGATTTTTTTCATAAAAGTAATTGGTATTCGAGCAGAGTAACATAATTAGATGAATTATTCTCTATAGCAATAAGCAGCTTATTAGTCAGTTAGTTGTGCATTTTATCTCGTGCATCTATGACCAGATAGAGTCTAGCTGTATTAAGTATGAACATGGATAAATACACTAAATTGCCTGTGGGTTGGAACTATTTTTAAAAAGGCAAGGTTTTAAACATTTGGTTACTTCAGGATGCCATTTCAACGGTTACACAGCATACTGTGCAAATGATTTTGGACTTCATAAGACAAAAACAAATAAATAAGTATAAAAAATAATTAAAAAAATATAGTAATACACAATACAATTCACAAGACTAAAATAGCACTAAATTTGATAAAAAACAATTGATGTGTATCTAAAGATTTGTTTATCTGAGAATTAAACAATAAATCATATGCTTATACTAAAACAAAACAAGTCCCGCTTCACAGACAATCTAGTGTACTTATCCCTACATTTTAGTGGCGAGACTAACTCACAAGACTAGGATGATTTTAACTCTTAGACATCACCTCTGACAACTCCACAACAATACTCTAACCATCATTACTAAAACATTTAACACATGAACATGCAGTTCTTAAAATATATATATTATATACAGGTAGTCCTCGTTATACGCGGTCCCGATTTACGCGGTTTCGCTTATACGCGGATGGGCCGGACCCCTATGAATGAAACCTAAATGTATGAATGGTGTTTGGAAAAATGTGTGGCCAGAAATCGTCAAATATGATGTAGAAATGACTGAATATGTCAGAACAACATCAAAAGATATTGTGGATATGGCACAGCGTGTGGGATTCACAGACGTAGATGAAGCGGATGTTGATGAATTGATTACACTACAAGAAGAGCTAAGTACCGAAGACCTATTAACAATAGAAGATGATAGGTTTTCTGAAGGATCCGATAAGGAAGAAGAACCTGAAAGTGTTAAAACCTTGACTAGTAAAGGAATGGCAGAGGCTTTCTGTATGATTAATAACGCTTTAAATTATTTTCAAGAGAATGACCCAGATGAAGTTGAGAATGTGATTAAGTGTTATCGTGAACTATATAACAATAAATTAAAAACAACAACCCAACTCTCGATTAAGACATTTTTCTCCCAAAAAGCTGAAAAGGTACAAACACCTGGTAAGCAGACGTCAGACGTAAACAAAGGCGGGCAGTCTGACCCTCCCAGCCCAGTGGCAGGCACATCATAAGATTGAACTACTGTATATGATGTAATTTTTTAGTTATGTACTGTACAGTACTTTTATTACTTTTTAATATCCTTTTCTCTTTGAATTTAAGTTTTGATTTTTTTTGATTTTTGATAGGCCTACATTTTTATTATATTTCCAAAACAATTAATTAATCTTTTGATAATCTTATGTTATTGTAGTTTGAATTGCGTACAGTACTAATAAGCAGTAGGCCTGCCTGCTGTGGCTACAGTGGCGTAACCTGCCTTAGATCCGATTCGTTATACGCGGTTTCGTTATAAGCGGCGCTTAGGCGGAACGTATCTACCGCGTATAACGAGGACTACCTGTATGTATATATATATCAATACAAAATATGACAGATTATACATCAGTGGTTCACAATATTTTCTCAGCTGTGTAGCCCTTATCACAGGTATGCATCCCTTTTCTCAGATGTGTAGCCCTAATCACAGGTCCTTACCCATTTTCTCAAGTGTGCAGCCCTTATCACATGTCTGTACCCCTTTCTCAGCTGTGTAGCCCTTATCACAAGTCTGTAACCCTTTTCTCAAGTGTGCAGCCCTTTACCTAAATTTTAAAAATTTCTAAACCAAATATTAATTATCGAGTTATCTAATATTATATAAATACAGAAAAATGTGGCGTATCACTTCTTGACAAGTCTTAGTGACGTATCGACTTTGAACGTTTGTGGGGGAAACAGATGTCTTTTTAATAACATCAAGAGTAACCTAATTACAACCTCTGTACAAATATTTATTACCATAGGACAAATTCTTTTGGGAGTACTGCTAAATAGTATGAATGTTCGTGCAAATAATCAGAGAGTGTTAGTTGGTCGTATTCGAAAATAGGCGTCTACGTCTGGGCGAGGTGACGTCCGACAGTGGCAGTTGCCGCGGGGCACGCACACAGACAGCGTTCACCTACATTAACTGAGTCAACAGGAAGATGAAAATTTGTATCACAAGACCTTTCAATAAAGGATGACATATCTACTAAAATGATAGTTACTTGTTATCATAATCACATTAATCTCATATTTATATTAGATAAACTAAAAAATATTAGATACCCGCCCGCCCATAAACGTACAGTGAATATACCCACCCACCCACCCATACACGTACAGTGGTACTAACCCACCCACCCACCCATACACGTACAGTGGTACTAACCCACCCACCCACCCATACACGCACAGTGGTACTAACCCACTTTGAGTGATGAGGATAATTAAGTATCAGTCTTATCAATTTGCTGATAATCAGACACCCGCCACCCATACCCATACAGTGGTATTGACCCACCTGCCCACTCATATACGTGCAGTGGTATTGACCCACCTGCCCACCCATACACGTACAGTGGTATTGAGCCACCCGCCCACCCATACAAGTACACTGGTATTGATCGACCTGCCCACCCATAGACGTACAGTGGTATTGACCCACCCATACACGTAGTTAGTAGTATCGAACACCCACACATACACATACCATGGTATTGACCCACCCGCCCATCCATACACGTACCGTGGTATTGAACCACCCGTCCACACATACACGTACCGTGGTATTGAGTGATCAATACACTGTAGGTGTATGAATACAACTGTAGGTGTATGGGTGGGCGGTCGGGTCAATACCATTGTAGGTGTATGGGTGAGAGGGTGGGTGAGTACTACTGTACGTGTATGGGTGGGCGGGTTGGTCAGTACTACTGTACGTGTATGGGTGGGCGGGTGGGTCAGTTCCACTGTTTACCTACAATACCAAAGTGCGTGTATGGGTAGGCGGCCGGATCAATACCACAGTGCGTGTATGGGTGGGAGGGTGGGTAAATACCATAGTGCGTATATGGGTGGGCGGGTGGGTAAATACCACAGTACGTGTATGGGTGAGCGGGTGGGTTAATACCACAGTGTGTGTATGGGTGGGTGGGTCAATACCACTGTACGTGTATGGGTGGGTGGGTAAATACCACTGTACGTGTATGGGTGGGCGGGTGAGTGATTAATCAGCCGATAGCCCATGATTAATTACCGTCTAGGTAACTAATTACTCATAGTTTTTAATATGATACTGCGTTCACATATTTATGACATGAAATGAACTCTTCCTTTTGTGGCATATTAGTTTGATGCCATATTATTTATGATTTAAATGGTATTCACTTCTCCTCCCCCTCCCAAAACAATACACGTACAGTGGTATTGACCCACCCACCCATACACACACTGTGGTATTAACCCACCCGCTCACCCATACACGTCTCCCCCCGCCCACCCATACCAAGATCAAAGAGCGTTGGCAACAATGTTGACGGGGCAGCACGTGTATGGGTGGGCGGGGGTGGGGGGGATTTATGTAAAAACTTTAAATCTGCTCCCCTGAAAAATTTAAAAAAAGCAGATGTCGTTATGACTTTTGGCCTAAGAGGTGTGTAGCCCTTATTACAATGGTTTGGAAAATTACAAACCCCCATTACATTCTTAGCCAGAGAGAATTAAAATTAGACTTACATTAAAACAACATAAGTCTAATATTTTTTAATTAATTACATTTGTATTCATTAATAGATAATATTTTTATGATTATCATTTCAATATTAATAGAAAACGTTTTACCATTAAAATGGTTTTACCTTGTTTTGAAAAGACGTGATGTTGTCTATTAGCTTTGTCATTTCAATAAAAATCTGATTACAAAAAATACCTTTTCATGGCTCCAAATTGCTACTGGATGATACACTGCAACTTGCAAATACTGTATTAATATGTTAAAAATAAAGTTTTAATAATACCAAATTGCTTTATTTCAGTTTTGATAGCAACTCAAATCATTGGCTAGAATGAAAACTTTGACAATGGTGATCAGATAATAGTGCAATGCCAATATAGACGTTCTGTCAGCGCAGAATTATAACAGTGTACTCGAGTTTTAAGGTTGTTTATTAAGGAACCAGAAGGCATATGAAAAATCCAATTACACCATTGTTTTCAACTCGTTATTGTTTGTTCCAACATATGCATTTTTTAATTCTACAATTCATATGCAATTATCTATATATATAAAAGCCATTTACCACTCATCACTATTTCTCTAAAACTATAGGTCCAATTGACTTGAAATTTTGTACAAAGGTTTATCTTGGACAATAGAGGCTCACTAAGAAAGGATTTTCCTCTACGACCTCAGGACTCTGTCCCACTCGCCTCCAAAATCACCATACAGTAGTTAAATAAAAACACCACAGCTGTTAAATAAAAACAAAATGAATAAAATTGTGTTAGGCTAAGCTTTTAAACCTTAAAATGCGGAATACGAATATAAGCGCATGTGTACAATGCCCATAATGCGGTATCCGTATACAGGGTGTTTTGGGATAAGTGTAAACAACTTAACCAGGAGATTCCTTACATCGAAACCAGAAAAAAATCTTATATGAACATGGGTCCGTAAACCAGTCGTTCTCAAGTTACAGCCAAAAATTGATTTTTTTCAATTTTAAGTGTAGTTATTGCACTTTTGGACCTCTAGATTGAAAATTTGTAAAGATAATAAAATAATAAAGCTGATCTCAAAATAAAGAAAATTCATCTTCTTTTTTTATAAATGTGGAAGAGAGGCCACTAATTATAATGTAAAAATAAGGTAGTATTAAATTTTACTTAAAGATTTATTAAACAAAAATTTAAATCATTTTCAAATTACAAATCACAATGTTTTGTGAAAATACACATAAAAATTAAAGATCTAGAGTGAAATAATACTGTTATTTACAAAACAACGAGGGTACCTTGGGTGCACCTTACAAGAAATTTTCAAAGTGACCACCATCTTTCTGCCTGCACAATCTTTCTCGTGAAATCAATGAGTTTGTTGCCGCTCGGACGACTGCTGGGTTGTTCTTGATGGACTCAGCTACATTCATTATCCTTTGCAATAATTCTTCTCTTGTTCTAGGCTTTGTTGTGTAGACTTGTGATTTCATCCATCCCCATAAAAAATAGTCCATGGGTGTAAGGTCAGGAGACCTTGCGGGCCAATGTACTGGACCGTTGTTAGCTATTACCCTTTGCCCAAATTTCTGACGCAGTAGTTCTACAACTTCTCTTGAAGAGTGAGGCGGTGCACCATCGTGTTGAAACCAGAGATTTACTATGGTTCCAAGAGGGACTTCCTCTAGGAGTCTTTGTAACTCATTGAGCAGGAATGCATGATAAGTGGCTCTGTTTAGATTCCCCTCGATGATAAAAGGTCCAATCAGCTTATCATTAACAAGGCCACACCACAAATTTACAGAAAACCTTTGTTGGAAGTGATTTTCTATTAATTTATGGGGATTTTCTGTAGCCCAGTTGTGTAGGTTTCTTAAGTTATTTATTCCATTTCTCGAGAACTGGGCTTCATCAGTAAACAAAATGCACTTAACTAACCTCCGGTTAGCCACTACCCAATTGCAAAATGCCAGCCTAGCATCGTTGTCCCCAGGGTGAAGGGCTTGCACTTTTTGAAAGTGGTAGGGGTGCATTTTTTCCTTCTTCAGAACTCTCCAAACCTTTGTTGAAGACACTAAATGTTGGTTTGATAGTCTCCTAACACTCGTACCTGGACTTTGCTGCACTGCTTCAATAATATTTTCTTCAGTATGCACATCAACTTGATCGAATCCCTCTCGCTTTCTCCTACTAACCGATCCTGTCTCTTTAAGTCGGTTGTGCAGGTCGATAAAAACTCTCGGGTTTGGAATATTTCTGTTTGGATATCTTCTCCTGTACTCAGCCGAAGCTGCCTTTGCGTTCCCATTGCAATACCCATAGACAAAATGCATATCAGTATACTCACTGTTTGAATACATTTTCACTTTGGAGTTAAAACCACCAGCACTTACTGAGAGGAAACTTATTTTAATGGACAGGAAACCACATTATTTCTCAACAATAAAATTAAACAGATGTGGCTTACGGAGACAGTGCTGCCAACTCACCAATGAAAACAACAACATACAAGACGGAACGATGATATAAGTATTGAATGAGGTTAAATTAAAATAAACCCAATTCTCGTGTATTCGTCCAATAAGTACTAAATTAGTTTATGTCTTAAGAAGATTACAGTATTTGTTTGAAAAAAAAAACGTATAATAACATTTTGGTATTTTTTGTTTTCAAACTGTTAGTTGACAATGTTTATTTTTTTGTTATTGTTGTTTTTTTTTGTGTAGCCATCCTGTGTAGGAAAAGGCCGTTTTTTTTAAACATTGCCTCAGTGGGGTCCTGTGGTGGAATGTTAAAGGATTTAGGATCTTGTAAATTTTAAAAATGTTTGAAGATTTTATAAAAAAAATTTCAGCTGAAAGATTTCCTTTGGTTTTATGGATTTGATTGACTGGCTGGATAATTGATGTGTTCCTTTCTAAATTTTGTTATCTTACAATATTTTGGGTTTTTACATAAATATTATTTTTTAACGCATACATAAATTGTTATTATTTTGTTCTCCATAAAATTCTACAGCTTTTGGGAAAGTTGCAGCCTAAATACTCAAACGGTTATGATATAATAGCTAATCAAAACAAAAATCATTTTTGAGGCCTTGAATTTTTGGAAAAATTTTATTTTTGAACTATTTTTTTCTCAGCGACACTTAACATTACAGTACAAAACATCAATGATATCTCTTTGAAATTTCATAATCTATCTATCGGTGAACATTATAACAAACTATCTTTACAAATTTTCAATCTAGAGGCCCAAAAGTGCAATAACTACACTTAAAATAGAAAAAAATCATTTTTTGGCTGTAACTCGAGAACGACTAGTTTACGGACCCATGTTAATATTATATTTTTTTGTTGTTTCGATGTAAGGAATCTCCTGGTTAAGTTGTTTACACTTATCCCGAAACACCCTGTATTTACGCTAGTCGATATTTATAAACTTACATTAAATTAAATACGCAGCAGCGAGCTCTACAGTTCAAGGTATATATATATATATATCGTATGGTTTTTGTCAGCTACCATTATTTTTTTTTTTTTATTTAAAATTATGAAAAGCTGAGTTTTATAATTGAACATAAAGTACAAAAGTCATTACACTATAATAAAACTTAAAAAATAAATAACAATTCTCCTTACACAAAGCTAAATCCAATCCATCAAGCCATTTAAGACCTGCCTCACTGATTCTATTTATGCTAGCTAATCCCTTCGTAAAACAGCGCAAGGGGTACTCTGTAACTATGTGAACTATTGTTTGAATAGACTCCCCACAATAACATGGCTGATCTACTGTCAATCCCCATTTGTATTTCCAGTAGTTACATCTGCCTACTCCAGTTCGGAACCGATTCTATAATGTCCACTTCCTAAGAGGGAGGTTCATCCCACCAACAGGTATTGATTGATCATTAATAAGGAAGTTATTTCGTCCATCAAACTATTCCACGCTATGGCCCAGCTAGTACTGGGTGAGAAATTTGATCTGCTCAATTGAAAAGAAGTACGTAGAGATGGGTTTTGAGATTTTAAACAACTGTTGTGACGTGGGAGATCCTGGTTAATGGGGAGGTGCGGGGCATTCAAGATCTTATTGAATTCTTTACGTAGTGCCTCCTAACGTCTTATTTCTGGAGGAGCTATATTGCACAGTACCGGGAGCCAAGGTAGTTGAGTTGCCATGAGAGTACCACTAATAGCTCTCATGGCTCTATTAAGTTGGACATCAATCAGTTTTGTATGTGTGCTATTAAGCCATACGGTACCACTGTGTTCAGCAGCTGAATAAACCAGTGACAAAGCAGTAGTACGCAGGACGTGTGCGTTGGCTCCCAAAGTTGTTCCAGCAATATGATGTAGTACATATATATGCCCTCTTTTTTATTTAGCTGCTGTTTTCTGAAGATGGCTTTTAAACGTCAGCGATCGATCTAACGTTACTCCCAAGTTCTGTGGATGATCATTGTGGTGGAGTTTTACACCATTTAGAAAGATGTTTAATTTTCAATTAGCTAGTCGATTATTTTGGTGGAAGCAGGCTACTTTAATGGGTAAGGATTCAGCTTCCAGGTTCTAAAAATACTTCGAGGATTGCAAGATCGTTTGTGTTTATTCAGTAGCTGTAAAATCCTTATATGGATAAGCTAAAGCAATATCATCTGCATATATAAACTTTCTTGACTTGGTGATTGGAATGTCAGCAGTATACATGTTAAATAAAATTGGAGCTAGTACGGACCCCTCTGGCAGACCATCCTTCAACTGTCTATATGAGCTTTCTTCACGACCTTTATAAACTTTTATTAGCCTGGCACTAAATATATACTCTAGAAGTCGCAAAAGAAAAGGACAGAGAAAGAGGCTGTAGAACTATAATAACAAACCTTTGCATCTTACTGTGTCATAAGCCGCTATGATATCAACTGTTAGCTTGTTTTCAAACCAATTCTCAATAAATTATCTCAGAGTCAGGATCTGGTCGCAACTTCAGCCAGAGCAAAAACCAGCCTGCTCAACTGGAACATTAGGATCAAGAACGTGTTATATAACAGCCTTTCCAGCAACTTATAACAAACACTAAGAAGCGATAAAGGGCGTTAACTTTCTACTCAGTCAGGGTCTTTACCAGGCTATTACTTTTGAACGCTTTTGGCCAATTGCCTGTAGCTAGTATCTTATTGTAGACAGTTTGAAGCCATTGTTTCACTTTACCACCAGCATGCATCAGAAATTGCGGAAAGACTGCACCATAAAATTGTACCATCAAGACTGGCTGCTTTCCCTCCTGGTATAGCGTAAATCGCCATATCTCTTCCTCTGTGAAATTTCTGGAGACTTCCAGGGGTTCCAATTGGCACTTTTTAATTTCATTTAGCTTGTAAAGTACATGTTTGTCAGAGGGATGGCGGGCTGACTTTGATAAGCTGATCATCCGTTTAGCTATATTAGCAGCCATGACGGTTCGAGGTCAACACTATTTTTAGTTGTTATTCGGTTATGAATCATATGAACTGGTTACTAGGCAACGACTTTAATAAATATGACGTTTTTACTAATAACTGCCATTTTCGAAGTTACCGCTAGCGCTCGATGCGTTTATATGCAGAACGTGAGGGATAGACTATGCGCCGCTCAGTCACTTGTTCAAAACTTAATTACTAACCTTATTTGAGTAAACAACTTTCATAATTTGCCCTTTATACTTTTTCCAGTTTTATTTATTTAAGTTATAAAATAATTTTATTTTATTATTACATATTCTAGTTGTATTCTGTAGGATTGTAAATATTTTCACAATGACTAACTCGGACGATTTTGATTAATAAATATGTATCTTATAATGATATTTATTTGTTTAATCTTGCAATAAACTGGTTAAAATAGAAAAAATTAACTTTTGAGAAAACAAAAAATCGAGCGTTAATTGAAAATTACAAACAATTACTCAGCAACAAACAACAAACAACACATTCGCTGCTGATGGCACGGTTCCGTGAATGTGCATGGCTCGGTTCCACGCCAAATTGTTAGTTGGAGTTCATTTCCTACTATTGGAATGTCAGCTATCAATAATATTAAACGTACCTTATGGCGTTCCTTATTGCTGTTGAATTTGCGACGTGTTTCGTCAACACAGTGACATCTTCAGGCATCTATTAAGAAGGTTTTTTGAATATCAATATAAAATAGTTATTGCAAACAATATGAATAAAATAGTAAACACAGTTGATTTTTGTTGTCATAGTGTATTTTGCCCCGTGATGTCATTGCTTCTTTCCAGCTGTATTGCAGTGTCAAATAATACATTCCCTTGGGACTCTTTAATCATCCAAAAAGTTTTTGAGTGTCAGCTTTTTTAGGAAGGTGCTCTTTAAAACAGCTTTTCAATAATCTTCCCGTTTGTCCTACGTAGTATTTTGGACAATCGCTACAATATTACAAAAGTCAAAATATGCAAAACATCTAACACAGTGTGGGCATAGTTATAATTATATATGAGACAACTTCAAAATAATACACAAGTGCAAGAAAAGTTATTTAATATCCACACTTGAGAATAATTATGAAATTTATAAGGTAGTAATACATGAACCAGATAATATTCTAAATGATAAAATCAACACCCAAGAGAATATATTATTCGACGCTGCAATACAGCTGGAAAGAAGCAATGACATCACGGGGCAAAATACACAATGACAACGAAAATTAACTGTGTTTACTATTTTATTAATATTGTGTGCAATAACTATTTTATATTGATTATCAAAAACCTACTTAATAGATGCACTGAGTTGACAAAATGTGTCGCAAATTGCACAGCGCTAAGGAACGCCAGAAGGTACGTTTAATATTATCAAATTGTTAGTTTTGTATTACTGCCTCAGTGTTTTCAGCTTTTGGTGAAGCGCTGTGAGCACTTTAGAAACGTTCTGTCGAACAAAATATTAGCGTTCGATATATTTGAATATAAATTGTTCATATATTCAAAATATTCGTTATATTTCACCGCTCCTACTCTCCGTTCACACTTTAGTTGAGACTGTGGGTGCTGAATTGCCCATGCAATTGTAATGGAGCTTCCGCGCTACTAGCCAAGTACAAAACATTCACAGATTCTGAATTTATATCGGACAAACATACTTCTACGTTAGTTTTATGTTAGTAATTTGTGTGTTGTAGTAAATTACCAAATATTAAAAATGTATAAAATAAATCAGTAATGTTGTTTTAATTTACAAAGCTGTTTATAACTACAAAAAATATTTACTCTAAAAATCTTCGTCATTTTCAAATAAAAGAAATATTACGAGTATTACAACTTGACAACATAAAAAAAACAACAACAATAAAGTTTTTGGAATCGTTTATTATAAAGTTTGCTATACCCGACCCACCCGTCCACCCATACACGTACAGTGGTATTGACCCACTCGCCCACCTATAGACGTACGGTAGCATTAACCCATTCGCCCTCCCATACACATACGGTCAAATTAACCCGTAACGTGTCTATTGTTTTGTTTTGATTTTTTATGCTCATATTTTTTAAACAAGCACACAGAATAAACAATATTTTACATACTATGTAAAAATTATTTACTATGCTACTGTAATTATTGAAATACAAATCGTTATTAAAAACAATTAAATTATAATGTATCGTAACACAAACACTCAACAAAATATCGAACACAAAACACCACAAAATAATAAACACAAGCACTAAAAAAAATAACAAATAAAACCAGGTAAAATCAAACCTATACCAGGGAAAACAACTACAATTTACACTAGCGAGAACAGCGTTACAAACATCAAAACACCACAACGAAACACTGGTATAAAGGCGGAAAACAGGCACGGCTATTTTCAGGCATTGTATTAAAGGTCAATGTCATGGACTTTCACCCCTTCTTTACCCCTACCACCCTTTCAAGTTACACATGAACTTATTTGTTTATTTTTAGCTGTAAACACTTGTCATCGAAGTTCTTTCATTTTAATTGTTTTGTTTTACGATTGAAAATAAACTCACATACAGAAGAGAATTTACTACTGTATTGTATTGGATATATTGGCCGTTTTACATGTTTAAAATGGCATACGTCTTAAGTAATTGATTTAATGTCCAGCAATGTATATAATTAATGCGTAATAGATTAATTACGAGAACGTTCAACTTATTTACTTTAAATTATTTTTAGTGTTTTCAATTTTAATAAATTAATGACAAATTATGTTGCCTTTATTAAATACAGTTACTGTAATAGATATTAACTGAGCTTTAATAAATACTCTGCTGTCGATGTTAATTAATTTTAAATTCATTTTACATGAATTATGATTCCCGCTATCATAACAGTTACACTGAGAGCGATATAAAACGTTGTTTTTTATATGTGATGTATTTAGGATAAACAGTAGCGCGGCGACCGTCCATAGCCCACACAGTCTCAACTAAAGTGTGAACGGAGAGTAGTGAAGGGTATCACTTGTAAATTAGCAGCCAACGTGTTAAGGGTTAAAAGCAAAAATAATTGAGTACAGTAGTAAATTATATGTAAGAGAATCAGCTGTTCTAACTGGATACAGTATAAACTGAAAGCTTGCTGCGCATTTTAATTATTAACTGTAATCAAGTCAATATCATGACCAGCGAAGTAGGTGGGTACAGCTAGTACATTATACTGGATACAGTTTCAAACATAGTTAATATAATTGTAACATATTTTAAAATATAATCATCACTATTAAAAAACTGAGCAAAAGAATAAATTGAATTTATAATTAAACACTTTTTTAGTCTTAAAAAAAGACGGCAACGCTAGATGAATTACTACTTTGTTTTAATAATTGTTATCCTTGTTTATCTGGAACAAAAAAGTACTGGATTTTTAAATAGTTTTTACAGTGTACCAATTTTACACTTTTATTACTCCAAAACATGTTAATGTATCGCATTTATGTTTTAATACATGGTTCAATAATACTTTTTCTATATACTGTATGAGTTTTATAAATTTCAGAATTTTAATGTTTCAAGAAAACAAAATTCTTATAATTGATTTCAACCAATTTAAAACCGCTTTAAATTGATCCATTTAAATTCAAGTTAAAATCCTGAAATTTATAAAACTTATAGAAAACATTCCTTTCAACCGTGTATTAAAATTGAAATGCCATACATAAACGGGTTTTAGAGTAATTAAAGTATAAACTTGATGCGCAGTGAAAAATAGTTAAAATCCTGGTACAGTTTTGTTCCTACTAGGATACAAATTATTAAAACTTAGGTCCCTTAGTTTTTTAGTTAACAGCCTTCACACATAATTTCTATGCCGATAGTAGATTTTTCTCCATCAGTAGGTATTAAAGATTTTTTCAAAGCATACATACCATATAGAACTAGCAAGTAGGGTGATACAAAAATTTGTCTGTTATTTTGTTGGAACTTCAAAATAAGAATAAACGTTTAATTACCAACTTTATTTAAAAAAGTAAAACACTGATTACAGATAAATGCTTTATTTTTGCTTAAAATTAAAAATATCATTATTATCTATTTTTCCTTAATTCTGCTATTTTGTGACAACACAAAATGCATATAAGGTATTAACTAATTTAATTGAACCCATTGTGGTAGAACAAGCGAGACTTATGGCAACCAATCATACAAGAACGAAAACCACATCACTGAATTGGTTTCTTGGTCTCTATTGCTCAAGTAGTTTGACAAAACTCCAAAAAAAAGCACTGGCATGTTCTCTAGTATGTAAAATTTAGCCAAGATAAATTAATTTTCTGAGTTGGATAACCTGTTTTGAGGTAATTTATTTTACTACTGCACTTATACATTAAGAGTGTTACTTTCAATTTTCTTACGGAACATGTTAGCTACGGCAAGTTGCTGAACTGCATAGCAGCACAGAGAAAAAGAAATCGAGGTTGCTTTTATACGGCCGCAGCGAACGCCTCCGTGGCAGTTTTATAAAGATTATAGATAATCTACATCTTTATATAACAGGAATAATAATTACTATGTTTATCCTAAAGGATTAGGGAGGAATAAAGAAGGTTCTGGCCCTGCCATTGCATGGCAGATAGGATGAATAACTGCTAACACATTAAGTGCACTATTTTGAATGCAACCTGTTTCTTTCTTATCTGTGATTGTAGTAAATGGAGCCTATTAAACTAGAATGATAGCATATAAACTATAAAATGTGCACACATTCAAATTGACCTCTCTTCCTCTTATCTGCCCAGCCTTGAAAATTGCGCACTCTTAAGTAGTTGGTAACACGCTATGAAATGAAAATCCTTTTTTAAGTGACCTATAAACGATACTTCCTCACTTTGAGCGTTCAGAATACTGTGCTGTTTTTTTTTTCTCGGTTCAGATATCAGAAGATTTGGTAATCAGAGGATTACTGTACCATACTAAATATTAACAGTAGTCATACTATGTGTAGGGTCCTTTAAAAATGTAGTCTTTAAAATTTAATAAAATATTTACCAAAATTATTCTTAATGGTATATAAAACCGCCTCTTTGGTCTATTGTGTTTGGATATATGTTGTATTTATACCAATAAAAAAAATGTTTGTAATAGAGTAAAAGTAATTGTAAATGCTTGGAAAATGTTGACTTTTATAATTTTACACATTGTACCTATTAATGTACAGTTTTGTCTTGTTAGCCTGGTTTTGGTTCATTCTGATTAAACTATATCCTCCAGAACAATACAGTAAAATCTCAATAGTTTTAAAAATTTGACACTTTGTTAACTACGGAGTAGTAGAAGTATCAAAATAATGAATTATTAAGAATGTAAAGCAGACAAGAAAAAAGACCAACTTTCTTTTGGTACTGTATTTTTCTTATAAAAAATTTGACAAAAGTTAAAAATATCTATTTATTACTGAAACATTGTACGTCCATCTGATTTGATACAAGGCTACTGAATGTAGTAGTTATATATGTACAGGTGGCCGTTTCCCAAACTAATGCTGGAAGGTCGGCAGAAAAACTCTATACTGTAGTAGCAATGCAATTTTACCATCAGCGTGCCACATGCTTTTCTATTTCAATTGTATGGTTCGTGTTTATTATTATAATTAGTTATAGTGAACCCTTTATGATTATTAAAGGTTCATGCTAGTTGACCATATGTTGATAAGAGTTTCTATAATTATCAAGAATGACATTTCGTGTGTCGCATATTTAACCATGGAAAAAATATTAAAATAAACTAATTAACTATTTAATGTTATTTTGTTGACCTGTCATTATCATATGTTCAGCAACTCCAGACTCTTGGCTGTGCTAACTAGCTTCCTGTTGTCCTACACTCGGCCAAATCCCACATGGCCTGCTATCAACTATAATTACTACTTCACATTGCTATTGTCAAAGTATAAGAACTGTCAAACTATTAAACATCTACTGCTAGAACAAATTAGGGAAAACGAAGAAAGGAATACAAATACAACAATAATCCATACAAATTCAATACAGAAGAAATCGAACTATCCGAAGTCCAACTATCTAAATCCCCAATTATTCAAATTAATACTTTACTGCAAAAATACAATATTTATAATCATTATATAAATTTACATGAGCGGTTAGAGTTATCTAGCCACAAGTGGTAAGTGATTGCAACGATGCGAATGTCCTTAGGATGTCTATATCATACTTTCATAATTTTTAAATTTAAAGTAGTGCAACATTATCCTCCATTCTTTTGTTGATGTTTAATTTTGACAGTAAGAAGTATTGTTTTCTCAGTATATAGTAATATCTATTATGTTAATTTATTTAGGTATACCAAAATATCTTAATTTCAAGATACCCAAATAAGTCCTAACTCGAATTAACTAGAATAATTCAATTTCTAATATATGTAAATTTGATATTCATTCCTTCAGAGGCTAGAGTTCTTACTGAAACAAGTTCTGTTAGCTGTGGAAAATATAAAAAAACAATAATTTTAGTCATTACGTTGCAACAGTGATAGCTTAACCTTTGAGTCTTGTCGCTGCAGTGTTACAGCCTAGTGTAATGTATGCTAGCTGCCTGCCACCAGTGTTGCGGCAATGACGCATTGTGTTGAGTTCACATCATTTTTACTAATATTTATCAACAAAATGTCAAGAAACCAACTTCTTCAATCATCGAGACAGTTCTGACAATAGGTTATCATGTGTTTTGTTGTATTTAATTTTGCACTAGATTCGAAAGAGGGAAACGCATTTTTGAAGTTGTTTGTAAACACGAAATGACTGAGTGATAACTTACACTACGGAAAAAAGAAATGAACAATTTCTCAGTCCAAATTGTTTCAGCGATTTATCTGAGCATAATGATCAAAATAACAATGAAGAATACTCATTTTTACCACAAAATACCAGTGACAAAATAAATTATACTTATAATTTTAGTGAATTTATTTGTGTAATTTCTGTGGACGTACAGGCTATATTGAATGTAACCGCTCTGCCCCTGTCCCTTTTAGTAACAAGTATACATTCAGCTTAACAACCAGGCTCACTTATATTGAAATTATAATAATATAAAGTGTGTTTCAAATGTTTTCTTGAGAACATTTGTGTATTTGACATTGGTTTCAAGCATTGCTATGAAGGGTAACATGGCTGCATTGTTAACATTGAGATTTATGTAAAAAATCACCATTTTTCATAGTATCACTAGGTGGTCTTCCATGTAGTGATAAATTAAATTATTTTAAATCGCTTAAGTAAAATAGAAACATAGTTAAGGAATATTCCAGAATATTGAAATAAACCTATATTGAAATACCCTATTAGATTGAAAAATCAGGATTCAAAGAGTTAAGCTCTTGTCTGATGATGTGTAGTGACAGATAAAAAATGTTGAGTGAAAAAGGGAATCAGTGATTCAGTTTGTGGAAACCATCAATGATCACAGTTCTCTGCCTCATATTACTGCTAAATACACTCTGTAAATATACAGTCACATAATCGCATTATTCAGTCACCTTCTCCATACATGAATCATCACTCTAGATGTACAGTACTCTCTTCTCTGTGTACAGTAATCCACTCCCCTCTTATGTGGACTAGAGCTCAATTTAATTTAAAAAAATAAAATAACCTTGGTTCTAAATATATTTGTATCTCAAAAACAAATTAATTGTTTATGAATTGGTTTAGGACAGTAAAACTCATTAAACATATTTACTTTTATTGAAACTGCTGATACACACTACTACAAAAAATCTGTTTTATTAAAAGTAGGATACTTCATAAGACTGTAGTTTATTAGGAAGACAGACAATCAAATGCAATGTATATTAGTGTGGTCAGCTTTGACTATATTACCGTTATCAATTAAAACACAATTACAAAACACCCTTGGCATATTGAACATGTCAAGAAATATAACTATTAAATTAGTCTTAATATTAAAATAACTATTAAGAATGTTTAATGTGACACAAAGAAGTTGACAGCTCCAAGCAAAGTGTACTAGCTAACCTATGAAGTAATAAATATGGTCTGTTTTTTGTACATTATATGCAAAAATGTAATCAGAATCACAAAACAACAAAGTGGTTCCATGTCGGTTTAAAAACAGAAATGCTAAAAATCAACTAATATTTTGTACAAGTAAAAAAATATAAACTATTATTTTCGCGTAAATGTTTAACTAAAATGACAGCTGACTAAATTTGAACTGTTGAGATCAGAACCTGTTGTTTCTTCGTACATTGGAGTTTTGATATACACTGAAACAAAAATTACAAGTTAAATAAAAAAAACCATTAAACAACAATAATGTTAATACATTGAACCAATAGTATTGAAAGTATTGTATAAATTATCTATTTGTTAAAAGATTTATTTTATGTTAGATTAGAAAAACTAATATTTTGTACAAGTAAAAAAATATAAACTATTATTTTCGCGTAAATGTTTAACTAAAATGACAGCTGACTAAATTTGAACTGTTGAGATCAGAACCTGTTGTTTCTTCGTACATTGGAGTTTTGATATGCACTAAAACAAAAATTACAAGTTAAATAAAAAACCATTAAACAACAATAATGTTAATACATTGAACCAATAGTATTAAAAGTATTGTATAAATTATCTATTTGTTAAAAGATTTATTTTATGTTAGATTAGAAAGTAATAGTGGATGTCGATGTGTAGGTTAAAAAACCTCAATAATATAGAGAAAGCACTTCCTCTTAACAAAACATATATTACAAGAATGCACATTTTAAGCCTAAGGAAGGTGCAAAGGATACAAAATTTGCATTTTTAGTAGGCCAATGCTTGAAAAGGTGTGGAACCAAAGAAAAATGTCATCTGCCAAATGCTAGCTAGCATCATTTGACACGTATGTAATAAGATGAACTCACTGCTCTACTCCACGGAATACAAATGAGCATGAAATTATGTAAACATATTCTTATATTTACTTACCCTATATCTGTTGACTTGCTGATGAGTTCTATAAGACATTAGCAATATTATATGTTATAAGGGAATTGTACTACTACAGGCATACATGTACAGTTTACACAAGTACAATGATAAACAATTGTAATGTAAACAGTGAAAGGAAAGGAAAGCAGCATTCCAGGTAAAGTTAAGATTACACACTGACAACAGGAAACCAGACATAGCCTGTGAAGTATTTCAGCGTCACTAGTCCCATCACTCACTAGACAACTGACAATGTCAAGACCGAAAAAAAAGATGCATACAAAAATTTTCATCTAGTAGATAAGTGTTATTTTACATATATGTACTGTAACAAAAAAACTCACCCTAAATATTGTTTGACTGAGCATCAATTTAAGTAAATTTACTTTCAATCTCACGTATTGTAAATGCAGTAAAGGGAGGTTACTGATCTAGACTTAAAATGGTCATTAGTTTTTTATTACAACAATTAACACAGTAAACTTATATATATAAAAGAATTCAATACAGAATATAAATTTTAAAGTGTTTCTCCTTCCTTACAATAAATATTTAGCTTCTTTTTTCAACCTTAATTACGGATTTTCTTGCCTTCTTGGCTAGAGAGTTAGTAAGATAGAGAGTGCCTTCAGCACAAGAGAGGGCGAGAAGAGATCATCAGAGCTGTTTTAATCCAAGTCTAAAATTGAAACATTTTAAATGGGATATGTATTTAGTGACAACAATGTGACATAATTTTTTGTATACCTGAATCCTGATAACTATACATCACACTTTTGTGTTTTTAATTTAATAAAAAATAAAAGTTTTTTACTTGATATCAGGATGCTTCTTCATTATTTTCAAGAAATTATTTGAAAATAAAAGTAAACTTAAAAATCAATAACGCCATAACACTTCACACTCTATATCTGTTTTTTTGTTGTTCTTAAACATCACTGATTTCACAATAAATGTCAGCAGCTTTTATGTCTTTAACGTTACAAAAACTTATCACAACACGTACTTCAGTCAGCGGCATTTTCAACACTCGTAAGCAACTTTAAATACTGTCGAATGGATCCATAATGGTAGCTGTGGCTTGCTAACAGATAGCGATCCATAGCCCACATGCACCAATCGCAGCGCTATAACGGTGAGTATTCCAAAACTGTACTTACTTTTAAAATATGCCTCGTATATAGTTCCAAGTATTTGGCGTATTTTATATTTTATTTCAGCTATGTTTATTTTAACTAATGAGAAGTTCTTATTTATGTTAGGATATTTTCAAAAAGCTTCTAATTAACTTTTTACCTCTAAAAACGAATACTTAACAACTAATAGTCTCCAGCTTCCAAAAATAAGCAACCAATAAATCAAGATATTCTAGTTTGTTTAGTAAGTCACATACACTATTATTTCCCATTATTTGACATTGTAAATATATTAATACGAAATTTCAGATACAACTGTATATTAATGTTTAAGCAACATGCTCATGCGCCAGAGATTAATTGTCATGCATAGTATTTTCTCAATTTCATATGCTTCATCGTCTCTCATGTAAGTACAACATTTTTGATATCTAGGATGAAAACAGGATTTGTATTTTGTTAATGACGAGGCTGTATTAATGAAAACATTCTTTTTCTGTAAGCCAGCTGACAAAACAATTCATATGTTTGTTTGTTAAAAAAAGAAGTAATATGCTGGCTCGTACAATTTGTGATAGCAATATTCCTATATCTACCTGTTACTGTGACTAACCGATAAGAAAATGGCAAATGACGAGTGAATTTGTATATATTTCCTTAAACATTGTTGTAATGTCTATGAGTAACATCAACATAGTTTCAGAGCAAAGTTTACAGAGAAACATAACAGAATAAGAAAGTAACTTTGAGAGGCTCAGAAATATGAATCTGACTAATTCTATTTTTTCATTTAATATCAATGAAATTTCTTATTATGTAATATATTTGATAGTTTGAGTGTATTTTTAGTCATACTTAAATTATCCTTTCCATGTCCACTCAGAGTGACGTAATAATGTCTTTGATGAATATGGATGACATTTAATGGTGTCATCTGTGTATATATTACCCACAGATTCCATTATTAAGGTTCAATCTTTGAGAGAACTGTTTTTATTGCTTTGCAACTTTTTCTTAACGTGTTTAATCAGCAATCCTTCTTCTTATATATGAGTCACCTACATAACTTTGGGCGTATTTGAATATATGAATGTAGGGTGAGTGTCCATACCTGTTGTTACTAACCGAGTTCAACTGTTCCTCTGACAGGGCCATTTATTAACAGCCCAATAGCCAGGGTGACTAAGGGACCTACAGCTTTACATGGAATCTGAAGCACATAGTTTTTATCTTATTTTCAGCTAATTGACAAGCCTGATAGTATCTCTTCCTTTTCCCCTGATAGTAAAATTCTCTCCCTTACACAAAATTTCGGACAATAACTACCACCCAACATGGACCAACCCAGACTTTTTTAGAAGTGGCCACGCCGATAGCAACCATTGAGCGTATGCCATGTTGGTATTAGTGGGACTGAGCATAGATCTTGGCGCCTACAATCTCCACAACACTTAGTCCCTATCACTTACAAACTGCTATCAATGTTTGGTTATTGAGTTTTATCAATATTTTTTAAGTATTGACAAAAATTACCTAGTTGTTCCTATTACAGGGTGGGGCAGAATGGACTCCCTAGTTTGAATCAGTCACCGAAGAGCACGCAGGTCAGTTAGCGGAGTGGGAGTAGTGGCGTTTGGTGGGGGAGAAGACGCCATTTTAGTTGTCACCATACAGTGGACTGGCGAGCATCGTGGTTTTGTCGTAGAAACGTTTTTTAAAAACAACGATAGTGTAGTGATGACGCAGAGGGCATTTCGTAGGCGGTTTGGTTTGACTCGTCATGACAGTGTTCCTGATGCTAAAACCATAAGGAAATGGATTGCAAGTGTACGGGCAACAGGATCTGCACTTCCTAGAAAACCAGGCGGGCGACCAAAAAGTGTGAGGACCCCGGAAAACATTGTGGCAGTGAGAGCGTCTATTGAACAATCCCCATCGCGCTCTGCACGGAAACATGCTGCTTGTTGGGATATCGCCCAGAACGGTAAAGCGAATTTTACGCTCTGACCTTCACTTACACCCCTATAAGATGATGGTTGTTCAAGAGTTGGGCCCAGAAGACTGGGTGAAACGTACAGATGCTTGCAATGCAATGTTAGCCTCTTTGAAAGCCGGCGCTATTCTTTGGTCTAGCGATGAAGCCCATTTTCACCTCTCCGGCTCAGTAAATAAGCAAAACTTTCGGTACTGGGCAGCTGAAAACCCACACACTCTTCACCAAAGATCTCTTCATTCACCAAAAGTGACAGTTTGGTGCGCTGTGTCCTCCATAGGCATTATTGGCCCATACTTTTTTGAATATGAAGGTGCAACTGTTACTGTGAACTCTGTGCGCTATTGTGAGATGTTGGAGAACTTTTTATTTCCCAAAATTGAAGAGTATGGTGAGGAAAATGATATGGAAGCCTTTTGGTTTCAACAGGATAGTGCCACGGCTCATACCGCCCGTCATTCATGCCAAATCCTGCAAGAACAGTTTCCCGGCCGCCTGATCTCGTTGCGAGGGGATGTTCCATGGCCCCCTCGTTACCCAGATTTGAGCCCATGTGATTATTTTCTTTGGGGTCACCTCAAATCTGAGGTTTATAAAGTCGACCAAGGACCTTGGAAGTCCTTAAGGAAGCAATTGCTGATGTCATCGCTGGAATAACGCCAGCTATGCTGGGCAGTTTTTGAAAACTTTTTTGAACGACTTAACATGTGCATCGCTCGTCAAGGTCGTCACCTGGACGATATCATTTTCAAAACACAATGAAAATGAAATGGCATAATATGTAGTTTTCAGAAATAAAAAGCTTTTTTAATTATCTTGGATGGGTTTTTTACAATTAACCTGTCAAATCAGGGAGTCCATTCTGCCCCACCCTGTATATTGAACTGGTGACTCCACAGACTCTGATATAGAAGGACTAACATATGCATGGTGTATATTATTTGCTTAAAAATAAAAATAAATCATAGTCACACTATTAGTCAAAGACTTGAATTTATTATGTTTTAACAATATTCATCACTATACTAAATTATTTTACAAGGTCTACAATAGTATAAACAAAGTGGCCCATAAGTTAGATGTCATTAGTATTGCTTCTCTTCATATTTTGACAACTGACTCTTCAGCCACCCTGTATAACAGTTACATTATAGCAATGTTTTTAAAGTCATATGATAATAACATGTCCAAAGTGTTAGTTACTAAAAAAGTATTTCAGCATGGCCAGTTCCCAGATAAGTAACATTAAAATCAATAAGCCAAACATGTAATGATTAATAAACATGCAATGATTAGTTCACTCAATATAAAAACATTATTTATTTCCAGTACAGGAAGAATAATTTACAAATAGCAAAGTAAATCTTAATGTACACATACATACAACTAAAGCTAAACTGTTTGCCCTAACTACATTAATAATAAATTAAGCGTATAGTTTAAACATTTCATATAGTGTACGTTTTCTATTTAAAAAAAATGAAGATAATTATCAATGTAACTCTGAAAAAAAATTAAAAAATTATGAACTATTCAACTTTTATTGAAAACTTTTTGAGATAGCTAATTTATTAGTGGCAAGATTCAGTCGGTAAATGAATATAATGTTGTTAGAATGAATCCTCAGCTGATGAGTTATTATTACTGCATTATAATGTTATAAGTATAAATATTTTACAATCTAATGTTCAATGTTTTAAGAATAAAATGTCAGTATTGGAATGTATTTTAAAACACTTAAAATTGGATATTTTGTGTGTTTCTGAACACTGGCTATCTACAGACCAGGTTGATTATTTTTGCCCAATGGACTTTGTAGTAGCAGATTTCATGTGTAGTTTTATATAAAAAATGGTATAACAGCTCTTTTTGTTAAAGAATCAATTAAGTTTGAGAACATTGATGTAAGTTCAACTCTGAAATCAATACTGAAATAAGCTGTATTAAGCTTACTGAATATAGCATAACCATTATTAGCATCATATATAGTCTCCTAATGGTAATGCTCAAACATTTTTCAACTTAATTGGTTTTCAGGAAAATTTGTAAGAATAAAATAAAGGTAACAGTTTTTGGACATTTCAATATTAATATGTCAAACTTAAATAATAATTTAACAGTTAACTTTTTAAATCTCTTTAAGATCTTAAAATCTAACATGTACCAATAATTATCCTACTCGACTGAATTCATGTATTGATAATATTCTAGTGAACTTTTCAGATCAATTAATACATGAGGAAAGTGTTATTTCAGGCTATTTAGCAGATCATGAACCATTATTTTGTAAAATAACAATCCCACATACATATTCCAAACATGAAAACAAAAAATCTAGTGTCTTTTCGCAGAAAAACATATGTCTTGATAGATAAATTCCTACACGTGTTAGATGTGGAAAAATGGGAAATATTTTCAGAGTATGAGCTGAATAATATTGACTTGGAAACATTATATCGTTTTAAATTTTTTTTTTATTTATGGCATTTCTGCTCACCAGTTATTGTAAAGTCTAAATGGGAGAATGAATCACATCCTTTAAAAAACAAACTGAAAACTAACTGACTTAGCGATAGTTTAAGACATGATAAGAAAAGGATGTTGGCACATTATATTTATATCAACTTAAAAAGGATAGGATCAGAACATACACAAGTTGCATACAGGGTTTATACTGAATTAAAGAAAATATATAGATCAAGTATAATAATGCAAAAAAACAATCTTCTGAACGCTACATTGAGGAATCAACTAATAAATGCAAGGCTGCATGTAATACATAATAAAAAATCAGAATACCAGCAATTAAACAAATAGTGCAATTTTTTATTCTGAAAATGTTAATCCTTATTTCCTAGACACAATTCAGGAATTAGGGAAACATTTCTATCACGAGGACAGTTAGACTGTCACTTGTCTTATGGGCCTTCCTTAAAAACATTAACACTTTCGATTGGAACAAAATTTCACCATGGGAAGTAATTCAGACTGTAGCTAGGTTTTCTTATACTAAAGCTAGAGATTATTTATGGCTCTCAAATTTTATATTAAAAAAGACGATTCACTCTATTAGTGAACCATTAGCATATATTTTCAATGAATGTTTGGATAAAGGATATTTCCCTCAAATTTTAAAAGTATCTAAGTAATTCCTATTTTTAAAAAGGAAGATAAGAATTTGTTATAAAATTATCATCCTGTTTCAATTGTGCCAATTTTTTCGAAGATATTTCAATCATCAATTCTCAATCAGGTCAGTACATTTTTTAATCAAATAGTTTACCTACTGATAGCCAATTTGGGTTCAGAAGTAATAGATCCACTCAACGACTCAAGTCGTACAAGGGCTTGTGGAGGAGGTCTTGAATTTGTGGAGGATGGTCTTCGAGAGCAGTGAATCTGTTTCTTTGTCACTATTTGACCTATCAAAGGCCTTCGATTGCATATCAATAGATATTTTAATAGATAAACTTGAATTTTATGGTGTCATATCTCTTCACCGGATTTTATTTTTATAATAAAGCACAGTTTCAATTTCTGATCCCAAACATATCTTTCCAATGCAGTTCTATTAACCTTGAATGTAAGAAAACATAAGTTTGTCGCAGTCACTCAAAAAATATTTCCACTTTGGTATGCATTGTGTCAACGAGCTGTAATTTAATTTCTTGCTTTATTTTTAATTTTGCTTAGTTATGTATTGTACAATGAAATCACAACATTTTGTAGGACTATTTTTAAGCTAAATTACAGAGGTGTGCCAACGATAGTGGGCCATTTGGACGAGGTTATACTATACCATTTTATATAACATGATAACCACTTAATAAAAAATAAGATGCAACTTCATTAGTTCTGAAGATAAACTCAAGAGATTAAAAATCAAATTCAGAAAGATATCAACAAGCTGGAAATGGTATAGGAATTGGAACTAAACAAAGATGGCTGGAAAGCAGTTATATACAGATAGCATAAAATGCCAACATTACAGTAAGTAGTTAACCCTTTAAGTGCCGACGTGCGCCGTGAGCGCACGTCGCTATTTATTCGAAAAATCCCGGCGTGCGTCGTGAGCGCTCGTCACTACATTTTACTAAAAATACCGATGTGCGCTGGGGGCGTCCGGTTTTTATTGTAGTGTAAATTCAATTATTGACCAAACGCCACCAAACTTTGTGTCCTGTATCTAGATACTATTACTATTGTCAAGAAAAAATCCGTTTTACTCTACGCTCAACAATGATGACGTAATAGCATATGTTTGCCGCTACATTTCCGTTTCGTCATTCAGTGAGTGTATGTTTTGGTTGTTGTTATTGTTTTGTTGCTAGGTGATCGTTTTGTCTAAATTTGTACCTTTTTATTCTTTTATTTTAGTTTGTATGTATTATTTATAAGTTATGTAAATAGATTGAATCATGAGTAAAAGAGCGAGATCGTTTGTAAGTGAAAATACAATCCTAGATAGTGTTGCACCACAAAGTGGTGTTCATGTTTATGATGAAGACGATCTAAGTGATACTTTTGTGTCTACTTAAAATAGATAATTTTAGTTTTATGTACCTTCTTTATTATTTTTATAAACTATTTAAAACATTGGACTCAAGAACATGTGTATAGAAATATTTTTTATGGATTCAGTGCTAAGTATGTCATTTTGGATTTTACCAAGAATTTAGGATTTTACATGGTTTTTGAAGAAATACAATACTTCTCCATTTTTCAAGGTAACTGCTTCAAATTTTTTGTGTGTGTGTTAACAATTAGATTTACTACAATCTGTACTAAAACCATTTTAGTGTAGGCTACATATAAAGGCAGTTATATATGGTCAAAGTTAAAAAGGAAATTATTTTTTTTATTTATTTATTTTTTTACAAACACAAATTGTAAAAATGTTATCCTAACTTCATGAGTATTTTTTTTAGGTACTACACATAATTACCTAACAAACAACACCTCATATGTTAATTTATTCAAATAAACAAAAAAGATATGATTTTTTGTTTAAATGTTGTCAAAATCTTGAAAAATGGCCTGGGATTTTTCGCATACACCTTTATAAAACAGGTTGGGATTTTTCACATGTACATTGAAAAAATGTCTGGCACTAAAAGGGTTAAGTGTTCCACGACCATTCAATGGAGCAGGACACTCTTTCCACAAGTGATTGTTTATCTATAAATAGATCACCAAACATACTGAGGTGGGTTGAAAAACTCAAAAGACAACTAAAGCACAAATTATTGTGAGGTGGGATGATACAAATATCCTCCAGCATTAGAGTAGAGGATAAACACTTGTTGCGGAACGACCGCCACAGCGATAACAAAGGCGACCGGTAAGGGCCTGAGGGAGGGGAGGATATTTCGAGTTCGGACAGTGCGTCGGAGTCCGTCCATGAAAGAAGACCACCACTTTCCTTCTTTATGTTTTAAATTTTAATTAATTATAATATTTAATCTTTTTTGGGGGGACCTCAAAATTATGATGGGCTAAATTCTAATTTTGAATTCTAATTCTAGCCTTGGTCTGCCAAGGCTAAAAGCCTTGGCAGGCCAAGACTTATTCTAATTGCAGGGGAGGGGGTCTAATTTAATCTAGTATGAGGACTTAGCCATTTAGTATTTTTTCACAGCATTTGCATTACATTTAATATATCATTGGCACTCCTAGGCACCATCTCGTAGCCAGCTAATTAGCATTGTAAATTTAATAAATATAATTAATTTGTAGGTGGGATATCTTATTTTTCTATTAAATTATTTAAACAAAGCTGGCTGTGATGAGATAATTAAGGATCTCATAAAACAGCACTCTCATAGTTTAATAATCGCTTGAATTTAATTTTAATAAAATTGTCTAGCTGTTTCTTTAAGACTGTGTGGGTCGGCCTAACTTAATTATAATATTTTAAGATCCATGGCCATCGGCCAATTCCAACATTCCGAAATTTGTTCCGAACGGCCATCACCTAAAATCACCACCTAAAATCTTCAGGTTAAGTAAAGGACGAAACAAATCAATTGTTTGAGCAACAGAAGATTAAATAAGCAAACCTCAGCCTATAATACATTCATTTTGGATATTAATTAGTGATGAAATACTGTATTAGCCACATACAAAGATTTTGTTACCATACTGCTTGGTAAAAATGAATGAGAACAATTGTCAGTCAGTTGAATTTGATTCAAGAAGGCTGAGATTCTCTTGAACCTTAAGGTACATATAGTCTGTCATCACAGTTTTGGTAGATCAGAATGAGGTACTTACAGTGTTATCTCTAGAGAAGCAAAGGGCTACCTTAAAGTACAGTAATGAATTTGTAAAGCTTAGAATACAAACATGTACAGTTTTTGCTCATCTTTTAAAGATTGTTTCAATAATACAGCAAATACATAAACATTAACATTTTAAATACCCACAGAATACAATGACGATAATAACAATAAAAAATGAAAATAATCTGAAATGCTACCCATTAACACATTCACTGCAGAATATATTGTAAAGGCTATTAAAATAATTTGAACAAAAATGTTAAAACAAAAATAATTAATTATTTACTAATGTACACAGGGGTAAACCTTGATTTTCTTTATTCTTGACTGATGATGGGGAAATAGAACTTTATTTTCTGTAAGTAGTAATAAAAAAAAGGAATTAATTATTGTAAAATTGATAGTAAATGGAGTAGGAATCAGATTTTCAAGGCTCATATCTGATTTTCATGCTTAACATGAATGTAATGTAAAGTTATTATTAATGTATTTACATTAAATTTGCCAAACATAAAAATAACATTCCTTATCACTTAAAAATGTTTAGTCAATGTACCGTACTAAGTTTGTTTTAAATTGTTGTATTCTCTACCAGGAAAAATTACTCCTGGAAAATTTCCCAAAATCTGAAAAGAAATCAGTAGTTCCTGATCCCTTCCTGAACCTTAAAATCTCTTCCCATCCATTCCCAGTAACATCCCAAGCATCTCTATGTAAAACCTAGGAAGGGAAAAATAACAAAACTGAAAAGTTCAACATTGTGCCTACTGATCCAAACTTCTTGGTCACAATCCTGATCAACACTGATCTATGGCATGCCATCTGCTAAAAGAACATCCCATAGATACCATATGTATTTCACAGTGAATGTGTTAACTGTTCACAATTAATTCACTTAAACTTAACAATACTATAGATTCAAAAAAGAACAATATAATGAAAAACTAACATATTAGTGTTAATGTAGCAAGGCATAGCAGAAATCCTGTGTTAGTAGTTATTTGATGCGAGTTTGTAGGATGACTAGAGATTTTTTGTTTCCCAAAACCAACAACAAAATCACTAGTCTTCCATACAACCAGGATCAGGTTAGTGGACTCACAGCAGTAGGCAACAAGCATTGAAGATTCCTTCTGCTCCAATGGCACAGGACAAAACCACTAAATGAATACAATAGTAACATTCACCAACTATATGTTTCTTTAACAATGCCAAAAATGTATAAAACGTTGTAGTTAGGGGTGTGCGATCGAAAGTAACGTGATGCATCGATAGATAGCGCCACGATGCATTACCAATATCGATGTCTCAGAATTATTCTGACGCGCCAAAATAACTAATTATTAAGAGAAAATACCTTTCTAAATCAATGATATTTACTGGTGTGTCTTGGAACCAGTATTTCATGTTTTGAATTAAAGGTTTTACAGTAAAATAGTTGTAAAGTTTCCAATCAAAACACAGTCTTATCTTGTTTTCTATTATAATTTCAAATATTTTGTATTTTTAACAATTCACGTTGAATTCGTCAATTTTTATTTAGTTAGTCCGTTGGCACTGTGTTCTAAAATACATAACTCAAGATTATTTAAATTAAAAAAAAGTATAATTAAACGTTAATTATTAAAACCGACTCTATTAACATCTATTTTCAACCTTTTTATAGGAAATTATATTAAATTAAAAGCAATATGGAAACCCTCGATGAATTCATTAAATTACATTTTAATGCATCATATGTTGATACAGTTTTATTAATTTTAAAATTGCTGATGTAGTATATTTTATCTATCTACACTTATGTAACGTTACATTAATATTTATTTCAGTTAATTATTGTTAGTTAAATAAACAGTTATATTGCCGTCATAACTTTCCAAAAATGAAAGTGAATAACAATAATTAAATTGGTTTCTATTATTTTATACATTCTTCTTTTTGCCTGCGAAATATTATTTTTCTGTAACAAATTAAATTTTTATCATTTTGACCTGTTAATCTCCCACAACAGTCAAGTACAACAATTGGCATTTAAATTTAATACAGAGCTGTCGACTTCCTTTATTACTAGCTTTTCCTATATTATTTTTGACCTTTTTTTTATTAACCCTCGTACCGCGTTTCGACAAATAATTGTCGACTTGTGTTGATTCTGTACCGCGTTTCGACAAAAAATTGTCGACTTGACATCACTCGATATTATCACTTGTTATAGTATACCTATTAGCGCTATGGACAAGATTCATATACCCCTGGAAACGGGAAGAGTTACCGATTGTAGTGGTATGCCTGACTTGGTTCTAAGACGACGGGAACAATTGAAAATAATATGATGAATATTCGTTGTCCAATGTGAAAGCGATTTTCAAACTGACGCTAGCCTTGGAAGTTTTGTTTACTTGTCTTTCAATTGTATTTGTAAGTCTTATTATACGTAATTATGGTGTTATTATGATATAATTGTGTTTACATTACTTTTGGTATATACATACAACACACACAAAATTATATTGAAGCCTTTTTATAAAAGAAAAACAATTGTGAACATGAAGAATGTCACATTTGTGTGCGTACGCCGGATAAATTTCATCATCATCTGTGGACAACTACAAGCTCACAGCCAGAGGATACCTAGGAAACCATTTTACAAATATATTTTATTTATAGAACAAGTAATTCTATAAGTTTTAGTACTAGTTAGAAGTCTGTACTGATTATATAGAATTTTTAGCAAATTTTTGAAAATTATGTTACCACAGTAACAAATGTTTGTATATATTGTACTACACAGGGTTTTGTAAGTATAATTACTTTTATACTATAAATAACATATAAAACCTTTATATATCCTGAAACTAGATGAAATTTGTAATATTTAGGCTATCTTGGAATTTTGAATTTAGCTATAATATATTATTTTCAAGGTGACCCCCCCCCCTTTTTATGTTTACAAAAGTCATTGTCCGAGATATCATGAGTCATAAAAAATTTTTTTAACCCCAAAGATGTAATATTTTATTATTATTAGATAGCCTGCTTTATTAGGAGTGCAATAATACCACATACAAGTAGGGTTATATAATCTTACTATTTTTTATGATTTTTTGAAAAAATGTCTGCAAATGCGCTAAAAATGATGTGGCGGTACAGGAAAAAGTATGACCCGGTTCGAGGGTTAACCCTCTTTTGACTTTATTAAGCCCTAAAATTCTATTTCAAAATAATTGTGATTTATTGTGCTTTTAGGCCTACTGCATTTTGTGAATCCCAGCAACTTACATTCCTTATATTATTTTAAACTGACCTTCTTATTTTTATACAGTTTATTTTTATATTTTTTTCATACAGATAATATTAACTAGATTAACGGTAACAAAAGGTATTATTGTTACTCTACTGCTTCTAAAACTTAATAAAAACCATCAATTCTGTATATGTGCATCGAATCGAAATTTTTTTGAATCACATCGTACACCCCTAGCTGTAGTATCTAGTAACTATTTAAAAAAATTATATTTTTTAATATTTTTAAAAATCACTTTTAAGTGAAAGGAAGCAAATGTATACACTTATTTTGATTTGAACATGTTTTTTACCCTAACTAAAAGAAAGTGAGTGTCTTTTGTTATTAAATTGTATTTCATAAGGTTTAATTAAAAAATATATTATGTCATACTTATTCAACTAATGATATTTACAAATGTCCTTACCAAACCATGAAAAGTAACATAGATTGTGCCACATAAAAGTTGACTTCTGAAGTAGATTAAGTATGCAAGCAACAACTAAAAAAAAAAAAAAAAAACTTGGACTTGAAAGTTTTAAATGTAACATGGAAAAAGTTGTTGGTAGTATATTGTCCCATGTACATGCAAGATATTTTTATTGCAACTAAGCTACATTACGTTAATTAATTGGTCACGCCAGCCATTTCCAATACAACACGTTAGGTCAAATACAAGCGATGAATGAACATACCATCACACATTTAAATTGCAAACATGAAATTAACAGATTAATTTTAGGCCACTAGGCCTAGATTTCAGTACAAAATGAAAGGAAAGGAAAGCAACATATCTGCCAAACTATATACATTCAATCACAAAAACAGAACTGGTTAGTGAAATATTTCAGGGCTACTGGCCCCTTCTTCAGTTGGTAAAACAACTTGTTTGTAAGCCTAAAATGGGTTTCGAAACATTTTCTGAGCTTAATACAAAATATTATTTACAACTTACCAATTAATTTTAGGACACCAGGTTTTTGATTTAAGTAAAAAGGAAAAGGAATACATTGTGTGTGTATCACCAGTTTATTGGTACACTGCTTTCCTTTACCATAATCAGTTAGCAATCACGAGTGTGAGAGCATCGATCAAGGTCAAACATAACAAAATTTAACTTCATTCAATTATATCTTGACATTCACATTTACAAATATAAAAATTACCATAATTGATTTGTTTCCAACTATGAGTCTTGGTAATACTGAACTAACCTTTGCTGTAACAGGTATTGTGCCATTTGAATTTGGTTGGGCTGACCGGTGATGGTGATGATCCGGTCATTAGAGCCCGGAAGGGGCTCTTCAATCGTTATACCTGCGCCGGCCTCCGAACGAATTTTCCGAATTCTGGCCCCTCCCTTGCCGATTATAGCCCCTGCCAGCTGAAAATATAAATACATAATAAGGAAATAAAAAATATATTCACTGTGCGTAAAATACAACAACCACAAATAAACTGCAATTGATTATTCAAACCTCTAACAATGCTAATCATCGCATTTAGTAAATGGGTAATGATAAAAAAAAAAAAAAAAAAAGTCGAGTATTATCAATATTAATGAAGTAACTTAACTACAGAAGAGATTTTCTTGTAGCTAACTCCAGTACTATCTTTTTTTTTTAATATTATACAGTGTACTGAACATCTTTTTCATTATTAATTTTTTCATACTGCTTAATAGAATTTCAAGCAGTTTCCAATAACGAAATATTTGAAACTTTGTTACATGAGGCTTTTTGATACCAATGTTATCATCACACACTTTACATTAAATAAAAAAGTATACATAATTAATTTAAAACTAAACACATGCTTTTAAAATGCAACATACTTGCCAAAATCAAAATTAAAATTTTGTTAAATTTAGTATGATTTTATTTTAGATTGAATTTTAAAAATTTATTGTGTTTCTAGTTTCTAGTTCTAGTAAAATATAATTTTTAATTGGCGCATTTTCTTGATTTAAGAAATTTTTGGAATGTGTTATATTAACTAACTACTATGACCCAAGCATTTAAATATATGGTGTTTTAATAATTTTATATATTAAAAAAAAATTCACTATGCCCAATGTAAAAGATTGTCAAAACACAAAAAGGTTAGGTTAAAGGGCACTAGGCCAGGAATTATTAGTATATTGGAGAGATAGGACATCAGCAAACTTACCTTAGAAAACAAGTTCACTAACACCAGAGTAGTAGTAACATACACAAAAGTGTGATTGTGTGATTCTGTTATGTGTTACTACTACTCTGGTATTAGTGAACTTGTCTTCCAAGGTAAGTTTACTGATGTCCTATCTCTCCAATATACTAAAACACAAAAAGAAATATTCAAAAACAAATTGCTGGTTCTGTTTTGAATGTCGATGGTCTTCCTGAGTAATTCAAATAGTTTCAGCATTCCTGAGTCTACCCACAGCAGCTCCGATTCAGAAATCACCTTCCTTTTGGTTGACATAAAACTGCAGAATGGGTACATAGACACTGGTGTACTAATTAAACCCAACAATATCTCCCTTGATCAGCAACCATTCAACTAAAAATAACATTTATTCATTGCTAAAGCCTCCTGAGCTGATATATATATATAACAAATAATAAGGTTAACGTACCTTTGTTGTCTTCAGCTACAAAATCCTATTTATTGGATTACCGGTTTCAGAGTAAGAACTCCATGTTCACATCCATTGTACATTGTCAAAACAGTCACATTAAAAACATAATACAAAAATTACATATTTACAAAAATAAAAATAATAAAACATATGATAACATTGCCGGTTGGTAAGATTGTTAGATCTGGATTGAGCGTGCAGCTGGAACGATGTTATCTAATGCTTACTTTACTTTGAACAATTTTATTTCTATCTGGTCGTCTGCCTTCTTTCATTGGTTGATTCAAATTTGTAATCCGATCAAATAAAATATTTGTAGAGAATTTTCATTTTTCATTAAGCACAGTAATTGGGTTGCTCTTTATGGTTTTGTATATTTCATAATTCTCTAGAATATGAAAGCCATAAAGAGCAATCCAATTACTGTGCTTAATGAAAAATTAAAATTCTCTACAAATATTTTATTTGATCGGATTACAAATTTGAATCAACCGATGAAAGAAGACAGACGATCAGATAGAAATAAAATTGTTCAAAGTAAAGTAAGCATTAGATAACATCGTTCCAGCTGCACGCTCAATCCAGATCAGCTAACAATCTTACCAACCGGCAATGTTATCATATGTTTTATTATTTTTATTTTTGTAAATATGTAATTTTTGTATTATGTTTTTAATGTGACTGTTTTGACAATGTACAATGGATGTGAACATGGAGTTCTTACTCTGAAACCGGTAATCCAATAAATAGGATTTTGTAGCTGAAGACGACAAAGGTACGTTAACCTTATTATTTGTTAAAAATAAAAGATCTGTATAGTTCATCCAAGCAATGAGAGGAAAACATATCTACTTCAATAATGAAGAGCTAGCTAATTTCAACAACAGGATTTCTGACGCTTTTGTCATAAGACAGTATTGTGGTAAATTAGTCAACAACAGATCCGATTAGTCAATCTACCAAAACCATCACTGCGAGAAATAAGACAAAGATTAGCCTAATAAACGATTATTACAACAGATATCAGCCTCTCACCAAATTTCCAAAAGAAGGTGTGACATTTCTCCACAATGAATTAATTAATTGTGTGGATGCACTAAATAAAGTTGAGTAGAATAGAGGACTTAATAGTCTTAACTCCACCTTTTAATAAAGCCAGTTTCATTTCATTTCACACACTGAATATTTTCTTGACACTGTTCCTTTACCACATTCAGACACACACAAAACTAAGCAAATTCTCGTTTAACAAAAATAACTGATCCCAACAAAGTAAATTCTACAAGATTACATCCCAGCTCTTTCCAATGCTCTTAATGCAAATGCAAAACCTGTGTAATAAATACCTCTTCAAAAACTTGTACAAGATCAAATACCCAACTGTAATGTCCAGCTACTGAGCTATAGGAATTTACTGATATAGGCTTATCTACTAGTAGTCTCAGAACTAGAATGAATGGTCATAGATAGGGTGTCAAAACAGGCTTCAATGATAAACCTACTGTAAAATATGCTACAACCCATCAATCAGCAGATTTCACCAGTATTACAGCACCGAAATATGAAAATCCCTACCTCCTAATTATAACAATTCACATTGGCAATAAATAAAATAAATGGGAATTTCCCATCAATGGTTCACTAAATAAATATACCCTTGAAATCAGATTTTTGTTTTTCCCAATCCAAGCAGGCTTAAGTAAGCAATATTTAGCATAGTTATGGTAATATAAAACTATAGCTAAGCTGATATGAAATGGCAAATAACTCATTATTTTATAGTAATCTGTTATATGGCCTGCTGTTATGGGGGCACTACCCCAATAGTTCTAACATCCTTAGGCTCCAAAAGAATGCAATACGTGTGATAACTAGAAGTGGCAGGATAGCCTACTGCCGCCCATTGTTTCAGCGCCTCAGAATCCTACACTCTACAGACAATTCAACCTTGATTGTTTGGTGTACATTAGGGCTCACTTGGATGGTTTCCAGACCAGAGGTCAACATTATTACCATGAAACAAGAATGCGGGATGACATTGAAACACCATTCTCTAGACTTAGCCTAACACGAGACAGTTTTCCAAATATTGCTATCAAGATGGAACTACAGACTTGAAGAATGTCATGAAGGATTGGCTCAGAAGACCTCTCTCCATCTTTTGAAGAAGATTTGGAAGCGCTTTCAGCGTCCACCGCCAATTTGTAATACTTTTTTCTTCATTTGGTCCTTGGTGGAATTTAGATGGATTTAAATGAAAAATATTTAATAAAATACCACAATTTTTAATTGTTTAATGAATGCATTTTCGCCAGTTACAACAAAAATGTATTTACAATCTAAAGATCTGGCAAAAATACATTCATTAAAAACTTGAAATTTGTTGTTATTTATTGTTGTTATTATTCACAGGTTTTATTTAAATTCTGTGATGGACTTAAGATAGGGCGAGAGGCCTTGGCAAATTATAATTATTGCTTCATTATATTTTTGTGTATGTGAAAATGTGTTGTTTCTGTGGTGTTATCTTCTTAGGTAAGTTTGAGTGTCCTATCTATCCTATGGGCTAGTGTGCTTTAACCTTACCTTATTTTTATTCTGCATTTTACCATTTTTGTATATGTAATATTTACCAAAGTAATTTAAAAAATGTAAGCCTACTTTCCTTTTTCAACAAACCCTAAATAATTCAGGCATTTGCCTTATTGTGACAAACCAACCTTAAATTATAGATATTTTAAAATCATAACCACTGTTAAAAAACAGAATTTAAAATGATGTATCATAAATAATGACAAGACAATGCTATATGTATATATATATATATATCAGCTATTATAAATGACGTTATATTATCGATTCAGTACGTTTTGAACTACATTCAACACAAATAAATGGTTTCTGGGAACACATATTTATATGTTTAAGCCTAAATCATATTAGAGGCAGCATTCAAGAACCTAATTTGGCATGTTCTTGACAGTAAAAAAATTTGACCTTTACATTATAAGGGAGAAGAAAGGGATGAGGCAGCTTATCACACACAACAGAGGGGGGGAGCAAGGATTATTAAAGCATGCATTGGCAATACAATGTCTGGTGTGTTGAAACTGACTCTCCCTTTCTCCACCCGAGCAGCACAGTGTGTACTTACATCTTTAGGAATGGTTACTTGCGCTTGTGACGAGTTATGGTTTGGTCCAGAATCGCTGTTTTTCACAACCCCCAACCTAAATCCCATAGGTGAGTCATCGTCCATCCCAAAACCATTCTTGGGGCCTACAAAGCGACCCAGAGTCAGTACAACACACCAGCCATTGCAACTAATATTAAATACTTATAAAAAGATATAAATAAAAAAACCATAACTAAACAATTTATAACTAAAAAGATGGAGCAAACATTAATTAAGTAGTTAACAACAATGTCACTTATGTATGAAAAACATTGAAATAGGGTTTTAAGTTTTCCTGTTCTGTTCACAAGGTTATTTAATGTGTCAAGTCTCCTGGAAAATATGGTTAAGAAATCAGATAGTGTACTTTAGTTAATTAATATTATTTAATGTTCATTATATAACTATATTGAACTGTAGATATTACAATCAAACCTCCATCTGGCTAACAACTAGTGATTGGTCATTTTAAGCACCCCCCACTGTCACTAGAGTTTGAGCAATTTTTTTTAATTGTAAATTTAACACTAAAATACTATTCAATTAACAGCCTTATATACCACTGACTATAGAAACAGACAGACTAAAGGAATGCATTCGATAAAGACGCATACCTGTGCGTTATATATAAATTATGTTTTTTTCTATAGGTCAAAGTAGGTTTTTCAGTAGAATCATTGATTTTACTATACATAGAAGATAGTTCCATCCAATGTTAAATTTTGAGGCACGGAATATGGGAGCGACCGTGCTGCAACCTGTCGTCAATCAAGTTAAAGAGGTCGAAATTGCCTCCAGTTTCGACTGTTCGGTTGCACAACCTGTGAGCAGTAAAGGAAACTAATCACTCCCTCCCATTCTCTCTTCTTTCTTTTAAGACGCTCGTCCGGACTGTCGCCACTGCACCTGTCTACTGTCGCCGATTGGCCTTGATAGTGGGTCAAAGTGGGATATTATTCCTTGTTGTGCTGTGTCTTGCACAGAATGAAATCGCGATCTTTTATTTAGGCCTAAAGGGTTTGTGAATATCAAAAATGTTAGGGGACTTTTTTTTGTTATTTTATCAATGTAAATAACAGTGTGTTACAGATGTTTAGTTAAAACATTATGCATTATCTAAAATGATGTAAATACTACGTATTGTAAGTTTATTGATATTTTAAGTAATTGTATATTTAGAAGTAGAAAGAAAAATGGTGGTAGTTCTAAATTGTTAGAGGCTAAGTTGTTAAGTCCCTGAATAACACCAACATTTTATATGAGCACATACCAAACATTTTATATAAATTTGAGACGTAAAAAATTATATAAAATTTCTACGAAAAGACCATATGACAGTTTTTCAAAATTATTTTGCAAAATGTACTAATGAATTAAATAATGTGATCAATTTTACAAAAAAACAATTATTATTCAACATTATTAGAAAACTGTAAAGGTGATGTATCTGAGCAGTGGAAGGTAATAAATAACTTGACAAGTGGGTTGTCAAAGAAAATAGTTGAGCTAATTGAATTGCCAAACGGCGAAGTTATGCTTGAGCCTTCGTCATTGATAAGATAAACAATCACCTTATCACAATCCAGTCTAGCCGTCCAGACGTTGTACATTCCAATACCCTTCCACCTTTACGTACTTACTATCAATATTCATTCCTTATAACTCCAACAGATTTAAATGAAATTAAGAGTATTGTTAAGCTTTTAAAAAATTAACTGGCTCTGACCAAATTAATGTACATTTACTGAAAAATATAATTGATAAGATTGTTATCTGTATTCTCTGAGGTTTTTGAAAAAACAATGATTAAAAGATTCCATAGTTATTTATCGAAGTTAAATTTTCTTAATCCACGTCAATTCGATTTTATCAAAGGAAAGTCATCTGAGGATGCGTTATTAGAAGTATCAGAAATAATTTATAACAATTTAATTATTCATTAACTTATCATCTGTCATATAGTTCACATTTAATACTAGAATTAACCCTTTATATTATTGAAATCATTATTCATTTTTTATCAAGTAATTAAAGCTTCTTGTCAATATTGCATTGTATAATTATTACTGTATTTTTAACTATAAATGAATATTCCTTTTTGTTTAAAAGTAAATTGAACTATTTGTCATAAATTCCACAATATTAAAATCTGCTTCCGGGTCACGCCGTGGACAGTGAAATGTGTTTGGTAGGCCTACCGAAAGTTTTAATATTCGTTGTTTTCCTCTTGTGTGAACTGTGTTTGTTAACTTTTAATTTGTGACGCATACCACTTGGACTTATTTGTTTTCTTTAACCTCAAGATGCCGTCCGTATTCACGGCGGAACATGTAGTTGTTATCACCATCACACGCTGTGAACTGTTTGACGGAAGGTAAAGTAAACCTATTTTAGTCTATACCAGGATTGGCATTTTTTTCTTTTTATTTGATATAAAGAGATGGAGATAAAGAGAAAATATTTGCTGTATTGATGATTTCATAAATAGTGGCGGCCTCATAAAATGAAAAAGAAAAAAAACATACACGCACACAATTCAGTTCTTCAGTCGCGTTGCCGAAAATCGTGTAATAGGCCTACCTCACTCTTGTAACAAGACCTCTCTTTCAGGGTGGCCAGCAAAACTGGATTTTAAAATTCATGCATAATTCCAGGTTTTCCAGGATGTTAAATAATAATTTCCAGGTCACTTACGGTAACTAAAAAACACACATAAACGGTATAAAATAAACATATTTATTTAAAAAACAATTGTTTCTTGTATGTTGAAAAAATTTAACAAAAATACAAAACAAAATACAAATTTTTTACTGTGGAACAAGACTATTTGAATTTTTCACAGGCACTGATAACTATAAACATTAACTATTTACAAAAAAGCCCTCATTCATAAGAAAATACAGACATATTTGTAAATTAACAGCAATATATATATATATATATATATATATATATATATATATATATATATAAATTACATGAAATATGAAAGCAAAAATGTGACACATAAAATCATTTGAAAAAGGACATATTAATAATCTATGCAAATATGTAGTTAAAAACAAGAATAATATTTATAACAAGAAAACTCTACATTAAGTACACAGTTTTGTATAGTTCTTAAAACTTACTACTATACAAATTTAACAATTTCTAATAGACAAGTAGGCCCACTTGAAATTTTTTTGTTACTAATTAATTTTTAAAATCAAGCACGTGACATATATTTAATTAAAATTCCTGCATGAAATAAAAATTTGCACTACACAAAAGCTAATGCAGAGATAATATTAAACTAACATATTTTAATAAATTGATGGCATTGATATGAAATATTAGAAATGAATAAAATAATATGAGCCTAACAACATTCAACAATAATCAATAAAATAAACTACACTTTTCAAATAAATAGATTTCAATAATTAATTACGCATTCGCCATATATACATATTATAACTAAAATTCCTGCATGAAATAAAATTGAACACAAAAGCTAACACAAAGAAAGAAATTTAAAATAATATAAACTTAATAAATTGATGGCATTGACATGAAATATTAGAAATGAAATGTAAAATAATATAAGCCTAACAAAATTCAACAAAAATCAATAAAACAAACTACACTTTTTAAATAAATAGATTTTAATAATTATGCACTCGCCATATAAACATATTATAACTAAAATTCATGCATGAAATAACATTGAACACATAAGCTAGCACAAAGAAAGAAATTTAAAATAATATAAACTTAATAATATTGATGGCATCGACATGAAATATTAGAAATGAAATGTAAAATAATATAAGCCTAACAAAAATCAATCAATCAAGTGTAGTGCAAACTTTTCAAATAAATCGATTTCAATAATTATGCATTCACCATATATACATATTATTGCTAAAATTCGTGCATGAAATAAAATTGAACACAAAAGCTAACACAAAGAAAGAAATTTAAAATAATATAAACTTAATAAATTTATGGCATTGACATGAAATATTAGAAATGAAATATAAAATAATATAAGCCTAACAAAATTCATTAAAAATAAACTACACTTTTTAAATAAATAGATTTCAATAATTATGCACTCGCCATACAAACATATTATAACTAAAATTCCTCCATGAAATAAAATTGTACACAAAAGCTAAAACAATGAAAGAAATTTAAACTAATATAATCTTAATAAAAATTGATGGCATTAACATAAAATAATAGAAATGAAATGTTAAATAATATAGGCCTAACAAAATTTGACAAACATCAATGAAAATAAACTGCACTATGGTACTATTTACAAATTTTTACAGCTGTTTACTAAGTTCTTTTATTTTAGCATCCAATGCTTGGCCTTCTTTAAGAGCTTCGTCCATCAATCTTGCTTTCTTGGATTTCAGCTCATCCAGCTCCTTTAACTTCCGTTTTTTAACATCTTCTTTTTGATTCCTACTGTCACTTTGCTCCCTAGCTGCCTGAAGAGCTTCCTTGTACTTGGCATATGAATTTCTTACTGAATTAATCATGGATTTTGTTACAGTTAGCTCTTTCAAACCTCCGTCAGCTATGACAGCATCATAGACCGTTCGTAGTCCTATGAGAGATTTTTCCTTTAAATTGTCCACTAAACATTCTTTGTTAATGGAGAATCCCCTCTCCACTTGAGCATTTCCATGAGATAGTGTCAATACTATTTTTAAAAAGTCTTTTAAATTATTGAATTTTTCATTATCTCCGATAACTACCATCCAGAAATTGTCAAGTCTTTCTTTACAGTTCTTGAATGAAGCAGATGCTTTTACAAAATCTTCTTCTTTGGTGATTTTTGAATATTCACGTGAAACAACATCTGCTTTTGTTCCACTGATCCAGCTTTTGGAGACAAAATCCTCTACAAGATTATTAAACAAGGATTCTCCTTCAGGTGTACAAGCTACTTTTGGATCCACACTAGTCAAATGTTTTGTTATAGAAAATTTTAGGGGGGGAGCGCTCTTCAATTTTCTTTACAAAAGCTTTCATGCCAGCCTTTGCTTGTCTGCGCAAAAGAGCTATGTCAACATCTTTGACAACAGACTTAGCTATTTCTGCTCGAGTTAGAAAACCCAAATCCACATGTTTGAATGATAGTAGGTTTTCTTCATCGTCTAAGTCAACACCAACTCGGACTTTCTCTGGTTTGACAAATCTCTTTTGGACATCTTTTGTCATATCTGATAGTGCACTATACAGAAACGGTACAAAAGGCCAGTTAGTTTGAAACGTTTTTAAGAAAGGTTCAGTGTCAGCACTCAGAGTTTTGAAAAATGCAAGTTTGGAAGATAGTAGTGGATCTTTCAAACTGTCAACTATTGTAGTATAACTAGCAGAGGTTTTTAGTGAGTTCCTTCCTTTGCTTTCTGAAATAGCCGAGATGTACTTTTTAATATTAGGGATGATGTCAATTGCTGTTTGTGCCACCTCAGAATTGTCAAGCCATCTAACAGCACAAAACTTCTTTGGAAAAAGACTTGATTTTGTATTTCTAATGTACTCACCTCGCCGGGCTGGAGACTCTTTAAAATAATTATAAAGAGCTCTCAAAAATTTAACCAAGTCCCATTTAGTAGCTAACATAGCTACTTTAAAAGCATTATGAACTGTGTGAAGGCTACAAGTTCCAAAATCAATCAATGTCCTGTCAGTAATTTGTTCGCCTAAGTAAACCTTTAAGTCTTTTAGTAATTTTATGTTTACATTAGGCCCATCCATTGAAACTTGGAGTAAGTTCTGAAGTTGAAAAGGTTTCAAGGCAGACATTAGGGCTCCTTGGAGTTCAACAGCTGACGCAGAGTGTAAAAATTGGGAAGTTAGATACCTGGTTACCACCTCATTTTTACAACTATCCCAAAACCTAACAACTATGTCCATTTGCTGTTTTATTGATATTTTGTTTAGCGATTCGTCAAATGAAATGACAAAACAAGGGCATTTTTCCACTTCTTTAATTAACTCATTATTGAAGTAAGGTGCCAAACCAAAATTGATAATGTAAGATAATTTAGTTCTGTGAATTTCTATTTTTTCTGCAATCTGACTATCTGGAAACATCATTTTCATGGCTTCTATGCCTAAAGCAGCACTTCTAAATGATGTGTGTGACATTACTGACTGAACGCACCAAATAATTTCAGCTTTAGTTATACTTTCACTTAGAAGATACTGTTTTATGCCATGCATTCCCAATGGCTGAATACTTGATGAAGATAACTCACCTGATGAGGTAGATGGTCTTACGTCTGCATGATGAGAAGGCGGATTGAATGACTGGTCTACAACTTGTTGGTTTTGTTTAACACCTGAATCCTCTTCTTTAAAATAAGTGCCGATTGGAAGAGAATTCTTCATTTTTGAGGCATTGATATGCTTCTTCCCCTTCATGTGACTTGTCAGTGCCTGTCGACCCATTGATGAAAGGGATATCACTGCAGCAGGGCAATAGCGACATCTTGCTGCATGGATATCGTTGGGAGCTTTCAGTAGCCAATGCTTCAATTCTGGGTCAGACAACCAGTCCTCTCTGAAGCTCGTTTTCCCATGAGAGTATGTCTTGGGCATATTGCTTGTAATGTATAAACCTGAAAATAAACAAAAACAAAATAATACAACATCAAACAAAATTATTTACTGGAAAATATACAGAAACTGCATATTTAGCTAGAACAAGACTGACTCTTTTATGTAACAATGTTTTTTCTAGTAAAAAATAAATAAAACTATAAACCTAAAATTTTGACGTAAATTAAAAAAACTAATAAAATTATAAAAAGGAAGATTGGTAATTTCTAGTTTGCTATTTGAATGTATGAAGCATCTTCCCAAACTAGTAGCTAGCACTTGTGACTTCCGTGCAGGGGGTCTTGGTTTCAAATCCTAGGAGGTCCAAATAGATGAAGCATGTTGGGTTTAGATTGTTGTCCATAACTGGATGTAAAAACTAAATTAAAAATGCCACTACCATGGAATGCCGTAAAAATATGGTAATTATGCATTTTCTTGTCACCTATGAGAATATGATTTCTTATTGAAAAAACGGTGAAATGAGTTTATAATTCTTGAGGAGGTTTATTTCATCTGCGGAAAACTTGTTTTTTATCTAAATGTAAAAAACCAACTTTTTTGACCAATGATTTCTTTTTTCATTTCATGTGTTTTTTTTTTTTTTAATATTGAACACAAATAAACAATTAGTTTTGCAGTTAAATTATTTATACAGTTTCTTGTAACCAAACAAAATTGGAAAATTTTATTTAAAACGGGTATAGAATTAGCTGTATTTTCATAAGATATGCTTTTTATTCTGCGGAATCATGTATTTTACCATAAAATTCGAAAAACCAATGTAATAATTTTTAGTATTTCTGTCATATTTTCTTTAATTTAAATTGTTATTTAATAATTTTTTAGCGCTGAATACAAATTTGAAAACTATTTTGGTCTATTACAATTATTTCTTGAGACATAATGGAAAAACTACTTTCACTGCGATTATCGGCCATTACGCGATCATTTTAAACAACAGCTATTAATCACAAAATCTTTATCACATATATTCCGATGACGTAGGACGTCACGGAGGCCAAAAACTCTAATTTAACACAAATTACTAATTATTGTTGAAAAAAATAGACAATTAGGATAAGTTAGGTTATGTTTGGTCATGTCAATAAAAAAAGCATTTTTAGAGCTGAAAAATAATTTTACTATAAAACCAGTTATATATGTGTTCAGCATAAAAAACACAAAAAATAAAAAAAAAGTAGTCGAAAAAGAGAATTGGCTGTATTGTCATGAGATATGCTTTTTATTCCGCTGAAAAAACGTATTTTACGAAAAATTCTTAAAAACCCAATGTCACAACTTTTAGTATTTTTGTCATATTTCCGTTATTTAAACTATATTGGCATTTTAATCATTTTTTTTATTTTGATGTGTTTTTTGCGCTAAATGCAAATTTGAAAACTATTTTGGTCTATTACAACTATTTCTCGAGATATAAAGGAAAAACCACAATTGCGGCGAATCGCGATTAGCGGCTATTATACGCGATCATTATATACAAAAACTATTAATCACGAAAACCGAATTCACCTATATTCCCGCCGGAGTGAAGATCGGCAGGCCGCTGAACATAAAACCATTTATATATTTGAGTTCAACATAAAAAAATAAAAATGAAAAAAGATTTTAAAAAGTTGTTTTTTTTTTTTCACTATCAGATAAAAAACTAATTTTTAGATTTTTCGGTGAAAACGAGTTTTCCGCGGATGTAATCAAACTCACTTATTACTGACGTAACCAAACATAACCTAACTTATCCCAATTGTCCATTTACTCAACAAAAATTCGTAATTTGCGTTAAATTTGGGTGTTTGGCCTCTTAGGCCGTCACTCCAGGGAGAATATAAGGGAATTCGGTTTTTGTGATGAATAGTTGTTGCAAATAATGATTGCGTAATTGCCGCTTTTCGCGATTCGCCGCGAAAGTAGTTCTTCCGTTATACCTCAAGAAATAATCGTAATAGACGATATAGTTTTAAAATTCGTCTTCAGAGCAAAAAAACACATCAAAATAGCCAATTCTTGACCCCATTTCAAGCAAAAATTTTGAATTTAGTTATGTTCAGAAAATTTAATTTCAGGTTATCAAAGTCAAATTCATTATTGAAGTTTTATATTTAACAATTATATTGATTTAGTAACTAACATATTATTTTTATTAGTATATAATAATAACAATAATTATAGTAAAAGGTAAACAATCTTGTCAGTAGCAACTTACCTGTTTTGTGAAAGCAGACATGTAATTGATGATTCTATTTCTTCATCACAGTTCGCCAAATCTACGAACACACTTCGACATAATCAACGCTTACGAATACGGTATTTGAAACAGTAATAAAAAATGCCTTAGTTTTGATTTACCGAACTTATATTAAAAATGAAGAATAATCACGCCCACGCAAAATAACAGAATATGGTCGCCTAAGATGACTAATATGAACGCCGTAGTCGCAGGATGGAGAAGTTCCAAATGACTGCACAGTATTTGATGTGAACAACTTTGGGTCACAGGACGACGGTCAATACGAGAATTTCGAGAATGCCAAGGTCAGAGTCCGTCCGCCCATCCGTCTTCAGTCTATTGTCCTATAATCGCTTGTTGTCATAACGACGGTACGTCCGCCCAACTTTCTAATTTTGGCTACTTTCAAAAGTGCCTAAATAACCTGCGTTTATGGAAACATGCCGATTTAGTTAGACATGACTAACTATTTTAAATAGAAATGATACGATTGGTAATAGTTTTTCACAAACAAACGATTTTCGTAAAAATTCCCGGTAAACTTCAAAATTCATGTATAATTCACGCTTTTTTTCCCGGTAGTCGTAATTCACGCATAATTCCCGGTATTCCCGGTTTTCCCGATAGCTGGCCACCCTGTCTTTGCTATGTTACTTTAAGTTAAATTTCTTAATAATTTGATAAAATAATTTATGCAAAATTAAAATTATTTATTTTTTCTTTTTTTTATCTCAGGGTCGTTTATGTGGGTAAATTGGTGAGGCTGTAAAATTACAATAAATTGAAACTTGTTTTAAAAAGCTATTTTATTAACATCATCTTTTACTTTACTTTATTTTATTTTTATAATTTCAATACACTAAAATGAATTTAATTATGGTTTTACAGATTTCAATATGATTAAATTATTTTATAGCTAAGACTTATCTGATTGTCCTTTCTTGGTCTTGATGAAAACCCACGTGGTCCTTTTGACCATACCGATTTTTTTAGTGCATATTAACAACGTTTATATTAAATATGAATCACAAACTATTTAATATTATTCAAAATGGACACTTTTACTTTGTTTTGTCTAAAACTTTAAAAATAAAAAAAAAAAAAAAAAACTACATGTCTTAACAATAATAATTCACTCCTGCACACAGGCAGTTCAAATACGTCGTTCTTCTAATCGCGCATCCTAGAGAGTGGCTTGAGTGATTCGAACACTGGCGTCAGTTCCCCCTCCTACGTTGTTTTCCGTTAAAACTAATCGTATTGGGTCAGAGACTCCGTTTCCGCTTATGCCACGCGGTCCTGACCCCAGCAAGTGCTGCTCCCACCGGCTGTCGTTTTAAACTAGAAACGTCTTCCGGACTCGACCTCTGCTTTGTCATAGTGACTCCCCTTTGGGTTGCCATGTAGACTCGTCCAACGATGCGACGGCACATGTTTTCTGCGAGATTTTCCTGGAACAAGCCAGCCCATGTCTGTGTTGATAATAATGAGAAGGAATGTTGTTCACTGAATTCTCAGAAGACTGCCCTAGAATAAATATCTCTACTCACTTCCCTAGCTGGCTGGTTATTTACTTACAACGATTTCCGAATATTATCTGAAAGTTCGGTCATTGTTTTAATTAAATGTATTATTTCTTTAGTAAAATAATTTATCATTTATTTAATTTAATTAATTTATTCGTCAATTTGGTGGACCTTTTACACTCTCTGGCCGTTAACGAGTTGCACGCAATCCTACCTGCGTTAATTGCGATGTCCCAAGAATGCCCCAAACCAGTACTCGAGTTGCGCGCAATACCGATCTAAGGTAGTCTGTCCAGTCTTGGCCGCTCAAAAATGCAACTTAGACCTCAAGCTGTGCTATAGAAATATTTCCGTAAATATCACGCAATATATCCGCCAAAAATAACTTGAATTTTCACTGTTCTGATTCCGAATAGCACCAAACTTATACTACAAAATAAGCACATATCTGCTTATATTCTGTTACTATTAAATTACAATAATTTTTAAACATGTATAGCCTATATTACTCCCCACGGTCCACAGTTCTAGAGTTTAAGTGTTTGGTTATTAAAAAAAGGTCTCTGTTCTTCTACTTAGGATTAATTTATCTCATTTGAAAGTGTATGCTTATCATTAATACGATATATATATATATTTGTTTCAATTTGAAACCATACTATTACAGTTCAAAATATGCGCAAAACCCAAATTTACATATTATTTTTTAACTATATTATTGTTTATTTGTAATAGTTATTTGTTTATATAGTTTTGTTAGTTCTTGGCATTGTTTGTTCTGTTCATTCTCAGTTGTGTAAATAAGTCATATTCGAATTGTTACAATTAAAAACGCCACAGAGTGCAGCTATAGTTAATTTTGTTATTATTTAGACTGTGGTTACTTAAAATTAGTTATTTCTTATGTTATTGCTGGTCACGCTACTTGTGAAGTGTTACCAGTGTAATTCCAGAGTGTCTTTTCCAGAGAAATTGAAAATATAAATAAATTGCAGTTTATCCATACTTTCACATCTAGTAAAATAATAGTATGAAAAACAGATGTGTTAATTTTAATTATATTCACCTTAGACATACTTTTTACAATGGTCTGATTAAATCAATGTTTTCTGCTGTATATGCTTGATGGAATTGCTTTGGTTGTAAATTAAGTCATTTTTTTAAATAAATTCCACAAATTTTAATTTTTATAAGAGCGCTTTCACCGGTTAAGGCATCTTCAGTTGTAATACATTATATACAGAAAACATATGTGAATAAAAATAACAAAAAAAAAAAAAAAAAAAAATCACATGTAAAACATTAAATACTAGTTAAATTAAATTTAAGTGGCTAAGTTTGGTAAGAATTATTATGAATTAAAATATGGCTTAGAATTTTCAATTTTCGATGATATTTCTTCTTTAATTAAAGGTAAAAATATATTACTAAAATTTAGAGACGGTTGGGAAATACATTCATCTTTCAAAACTGCCATACATGCACTTTCAATTTGGTTTCTCTTGGTCCATAAAGGTTCTTTTAGAATTACACTTGTAGAATTAAAATTGATATCATGTTTTTCATTAATAGCATGTTCAACTAATTTTGATTTTTCTGTATTTTCTTTTTTATAATTGTAAATGTGCTCATTTATTCTTTTTGAAATTGGTCTTGAAGTTTGACCTATATAGTTTTATTGCAATCACAATCAATTTTATATATTACATTCTTTGTTTCTTGTTGTTTATTTTTTGGTTTTAATTTAGTTAAATGGCTTCTTAGATTGTTGGACGAATTAAATACAGTTCTGATGTTACATTTTGAATTAACTTTACGAATTTTTTCAGATATTCCTTTGACATATGGAATCGTAACTGTTGTTAGAGGTGTCTGTTGTTCATAATTTTTATTTGTAATAAAGCTTTTGTTTTTTCTTTTTGCTTTTTCAATAATTCCTCTAGGATAATCATTTTTAATCAACAGATCTGTAGTATCTTTTTCTTCAAGTATTTTGTCTTTCTTATCTGTGACTAATGTATCAATCCTTTTAAATAAACTTTGTACAAGACCAATTTTAACATGTTGAGGATGGTTTGAATTATAATTTAGATACTGCCCACTGAAAGTTTTTTTGTGAAAAAGAGAAGTCTTAATTTTGTTATCATTTGTCTTAGTAATTAAAACGTCCAGAAAAGGAATTTCTCCATTAACTTCATTTTCAATAGTGAATTTTACTGTCGGTCTTATTTTATTTATATACGTTAAAAATTCATTCTGTATTTTCAATTTTTCTTCCCAAACACAAAAGATATCATCAATATACCTCAACCAAATTTTGGGTTTAATATTTTTCCATTATTATTTTTCCAATCTTCAAAAACAATGTTTTCAAAATGATCCATAAAAATATTACTAATTATAGGACTGAGTACACCACCCATAGGTAGACCTGAAACTTGATTGTAAAATTTTGTTTCTATTTGAAAATAATTATGGTTAACACATACAGTGAGTAGTTCCATTATGCAATCGACAGAGAGGTTTGTTCTTGTTTTAAGACTATTGTCATTTTTTAGGAGTGTTTTAATCAAATTTAATGCTTCAGGGACAGGTACATTTGTAAATAGACTATTGACGTCATAACTAACCATAATGTCACTGGATGTAACAGTAACTTCTTTGATTTTGGTAATAAAATCCTCAGAGTTTTTAATGTAAGATTGAGCTTGTCCAAACAACGGATTTATGATTGGTAACAAATATTTAGACAACTTGTACGATGGAGAATCTATGGAACTAACTATTGGCCTTAAGGGAATTAGGTCCTTATGAAGTTTTGGTAGTCCATAAAAATGAGGTGGTTTTGAATGTTGCGGACTTAACTTAAGAACAAGAGGTTTACCAATTTCATTTTCGTAATTTTTAAGTACATGTTTTATGTCTTTTTTCAATTTTAACTGTAGGATCTTTGTTTAGTGAAATGTATTCATCACAATTAATGAGCTTTTTAATTTTACTATCATAATCTTCTTTTTCTAAAATGACAGTAACTTTTCCTTTATCAGCAGGAACAATAACTATGGACTCATCCGTTTTTAATGATTTAAGAGCTTTCAGCTCTGTAAGAGTTGTTATTTTTAGGTTGTTTTGAGTTTTCCAATGTTTTACGGATCAAGGAACGATAGTAATCTTTGTGTTCAGGAGGTAATAAATTAGCAGCTGAATCAATTGGCATAACCATGTCAACATTTGAAAAGTGCGTATTTGACACAGAAAAGTTAAGACCTTTGTTTAATAAGTTCAACTCACAATCTGTCAAATCTTTTTTAGAAAGATTTACAACAAATTGATTGGTTTCTGATTGGTTTGTGTCAGAGGATGATGAATTAGTTTCAGTAAAAGGGCATGATATCTTATTTATGGTACAAAGCCTCTGAATTTTTAATACTTGTTTAGTAAATACATTATGTATGGTATCATTAACCATATCAAATGTTTCACTTTGAAAAACATCAAACTCAATAAAATGTAACCTTTTAGAAAGTAATCCATGAATACATTTGAGATATCTACTAACATTGTCTCTAAGTTGATGCCAATTTTTAATTTCTTCTGTCAACCAAACTTTTTTAGCTTTAATGAGAGCAGTATTTGATGAACGAGATTTTGAATTAATTTTGATCTGAATATAATTAGGAAAAATGTTTAACTTACGGCATTGATTATTGTACCAAATATGTTGTGTACATAGCCTCTGTTTAGTTTTGAGTTTTCTGTATAAAATACATAGTCGTCCAGTTTCGCTTTTTTCTAAGAGGTGTTCATTTTCTGCTGTATATGCTTGATGGAATTGCTTTGGTTGTAATTTGTCATTTTTTTAAATAAATTCCACAAATTTTAATTTTTATAAGAGCGCTTTCGCCAGTTAAGGCATCTTCAGTTGTAATACATTATATACAGAAAACATATGTGAATAAAAATAACAAAAAAAAATCACATGGAAAACATTAAATACTAGTTAAATTAAATTTAAGTGGCTAAGTTTGGTAAGAATTATTATGAATTAAAATATGGCTTAGAATCATCAATTTTCGATGATATTTCTTCTTTAATTAAAGATAAAAATATATTACTAAAATTTAGAGACGGTTGGGAAATACATTCATCTTTCAAAACTGCCATACATTCGCTCTTATAAAAATTAAAATTTGTGGAATTTATTTAAAAAAATGACTTTTAATTTATAAATCAATGTTATAAAACGGTATTTTTTAAAGGGGGACATAAACAAAATTTACAATAATTTCACAACCTGATTAAAATAATGAAAATTGAATCTAAATAATCAGTAGTCTAGTTATATTCTATCACGATAATATTTCCCAGTATTATTCTATATGAATATCATAGGCCTATTTCAATATTTATTTTGTCAAAGAAATAAATAATGTCACATTTTTTAATATTTCACTATATTATATATTCCTGGAATATTTGCAGATTAATTTCATAATTGAAAGGAGAGTCATTAATTGGATTTGAAAACAATTTATTTTTTAATCAATTACCGAATATGAAAAAAACTAATGATTGAGTACAACAGTCGATTTAATCACCTAATCGATGGTTAAAATGCAATAAATAAATAAAGATTTTTCAGATGGGCTAAATAATATGAAAATGTTTACTTAAATCAGCAGTAATTATCTCCAGCATTGCCGATAAGTTGGCGGTCTATTCAAGTGAGTCTATTTACAAATACACGGTGTGTTAATCATATAAATCAATATGGTGTTTTAATTTATTCAGTTATAAATATTTTCTATTCAATATGAATGTCACACTGAGTTTTACTGTAATAGTATCAACACGGTATTCTTTATTATTCGAAAGAGATGCAAGCAAATATAAAAACAGAGAACCCTGATAAACGTTGGCAATATGGAGTAAACAATTATCTAAGCAGGATGTTGTTTGTGTGTGGGACCTGAGGAAGGAGAGGGCGGGGCAGCTGTCTGGAGAATGGGAGAGTGGGTTAAGAGGAGGGAAGTGAGACAGAGACGGAAGAGCGTGCGAGAGAGAGAGAGGGAATAGGGCTATGCGCAGCGCAGCGTGGGGCCTCAAAACAGTTTTGGGGCCTCGCCACAACTCTCCCATATGGATGGAGTATCTCTTTATATAGTAAAATCAATGGTAGAATATATTGTGAATAAAAAAAATTACGCCTAAGAGTTTTTAAATAAATATTTATCTAGTTATATTAAAACCTTACATTTTAACATAAATATAGCTTCTTAAAGAAGAAGACATTGGTTATTTTTATTGTTACTGTAAACTCAATAACAACTGAGTTATGGCTCGTTGAAAATATACTTTTATTAATCAAACACAACAATCAAAACATTTAATGTCAAATACAGTAGAAACCTTATTTTCCGTCAGGGGTTGGGACCGCGGCCGTGATGGATTGGAGAATAGACGGTTCATAGAGAATTCACCCAAACACACTTCAGGGTGTCCAGTAAACTTCCTTTAACTCTATTCCTGGCAAGCGATTACTAGTAATCGATAAAAGACGCATTCAGGTTGGCAAGCGATTACTAGTAATCGATAAAACACGCTTCCGCAGTTTCCGTTATTGTACGAGTTCTATTCCACTTAGATCGATCGTTGAGGCATCATGGAAAACTAGAAATCCTACCAAATAGTATGATACCAAATATGGGTATGTGGAACGGAACAGCGGACTGGAACCGATTTATTATTTTCTTTGTTTACATAACCTTACGCTGGGATGTTGCTATTGTAAAGAGTAACAGAAAATTTTTGTTATACCTTGAAATGTGATATTTATGTGGTTTAGGCGTTATTATTTATTGTTATAATACACATTGAACTAGTTTATAACTGTTGTGAGTATTATTTGGTGTTAGTTTTATATTGCTTATTTATATACATTTTTTATTTACCATACTGAAATGTACCAATTCTGCTAAATAAATATATATTAGGCAAACTTAGTTTATTATCATTTTATTCCCTATAACTTTGTGAACATTTTGGTATATAACACTTTAGAATTAACTTGAAAATTATAATTGTTATAGTTTTTTTAGTGAAACTTTGTATGACATCTGATTATAGTCATTTATGACATACATTTGATTATTCACTAATAATATCAATTTTTACGCAGATAATCCAAAACATGTATATATTTTCTGAAACTAGATAACATTTCTAACATTTTGGCTATTTCAGAATTTCAAAACTCCAACTGTAAGTATATTCAAAATTGCATGTCCCCCCCTCTTTTTTTACTTTATAATTTTTGTTTGTTTGGATTGAAAAATTTTCTTTTTTTTGGTTATATTTTTATGTTTTTATAATGCATACCTGCAGATTCTACATGTATTTCTGAACAAGAAAATATATAGATGTTTACATATAACTAAAAAAATATATTTTTTATGAATTAAAAAAAAACTCCCTTGCGCGAAGGTCAAAAATGGCTTGCCAGTATTAGAAAAAATAGCCGCCAGGAGTAGGGTTAACAAATTCCCTGACTTTTCCCTGACCGATCTGTGATTTCATAGAAAATTTCCCTGACCCCAAATCAACATAGTACTATTAAGTTAATATTACTATTTAACTTAATAGTAATATTATGTACTACCATGTACATACATTATGTTATTTACATCAATTACAATTATTAATAACCGAAAAATCAATATTTCACAAATATATTATTATTGATAACCGTAATAATTAAATTCAAAGCTATTACCTACAATAATTATTCTTTTTAAACTACAGTTGACTCTTGATAATCCGACAGTCACGGGACCAGTAGGGTGTCGGATTACCAAAAACGTCGGATTACCAAATGTACCTCCCATCATGACTGAATTAGATGTTTAAACTTAAAACAATAACAAATACGATAGTTTTAAGCAATAGGTATGTACAGTACTGTATTAACAAACCTATTTCACACTGTTTGTGAATATTTATGTGCATAAAATAAATACGTACTGTATTGACCAAAGGTCTAGGTTAAAAGTAAAATACAGTAATTAATGCGGATAATTTTAAGAAATTGACAAACTGTATTTACTACATTAAAAGTACAGGATTGTATGTATTATAGCAAAGTTTGTACTGTACTTACACACATATGAACAGATTGCAAAACAGTAAATAAACTAAACATGAAAAAAATCTGTCATTTTCTTCTGCTTCTTTGTACGCAAACCTTCGTTAATTGCTTTTTCTTGAATGTATTTCAAAACTAAAACGTTGTTGACGTCTAGGTCACGTTCCTCACACCAGCGAATCAAAGTGTTGGCAGCAAACAAAGCTTCATCACAGCTGATCACGTATTTTTTCTCCGTCTCCACGGCCTCTTCAATTGTGTCGTTTTGTGTTATGATTTCTTGCAGAATCTCTTCATCTGTTTGTTCTGCACCCAGGTTATCGTCTAACACCCATCTTATTAGTTCTTCCGATAATTCTTGTTGGACGTTAGTTTGATTACAAAGTAAAATGGTTTCTTCCACTACACGATTGTTATCTTGGGTGTTGTCGTCATCTTCCCGTTGGTTTTCATCATCTTTATTTTGGAGGAGGGGGTTATGTGGCCAAACATTTTTCCAGGATTATAAGTGTTGATGCTGGACTTGTTGCCACGCAAAAGCTGCATTAAGAATAGCGTCCTTAATGTCAAACTTTTTCAACAGTGTTGTAATGTCTGCATCCGGTTGGCAAACAATATCCATAAGTAGGCGTTTTTTGTAATGCGCCTTTAGAGTTTTGATAACATTCTGATCCATTGGCTGAATCAGAGCAGTTGTATTTTTCGGTAAATACATGACCTCCCATCGGCTGTTTTTGCTTTTAATTCTTCTGATTTTGGATGCCCAGGAGCATTATCTAATAATAAAAGAGCCTTTAATGGCAGATTATTAGCCTTTACATGCTGTTTTACTTCTTTGACAAAATGATTATTATACCAGTCTAGGAAGATTTCTTGGGTCACCCACGCTCGACTTTGGTTCATATAAACCACTGGAAGAGTTTCAAGATTGGTGTTTTTAAACGCCCTAGGTTTCTTACTTTTACCTACAGCTAACAGTTTTAACTTATGACTCCCGGCACCATTTGAACACACCATCAAAGTGATCCTTTCTTTTAAAAGTTTCCTGCCGGCAATATTCTGTTCATCCCTTGTTACAAACGTTTTGGTTGGAAGTTGCCGCCAATTAAGGCCAGTTTCATCGGCATTGTAAACTTGTTCGGCAGTTAGGCCAAATTCAGTAATTTTTGTGTCTAGGCGCGTGATGAAGTTGTCAATATCTGTCTCATCGGCAGACAGTTTCTCTCCGCTCATCTGCAAAAACCGAATACCATGGCGTTTTTTAAAATTTTCAAACCAGCCATCGCTTGCTCGAAAATCGTCTTTATTAGTTATTGCACGATAAAAGAACTTTGCTTTTTCTTTTAAAATATCCCCAGAAATTGGGGCATTTCTGTTTCTTTCTTGTCGAAACCACGCATGAAGAGCTTCTTCAACTTGAGGAAATTCACTCATTTTAAACGTTTTTCTGTTTGAATTATCCTCGGCAGATTTTATAAAGTTTTCAATTTTTTCCCGATTTTTTACAGTGTCATAAACTGTAGGCCGGCCTATGCCAAACACTTGAGAAATTACCGAAGGGGTTTCGCCACGGTCATATCTCTTAATGATGTCCCACTTTTCTGAAATTGATAATGTTTTATGCTTACGTTTGGTTCCACTTGTGCTCGCCATCATATACCACACCAAATATACTGTACAGAACTCTTAACTACAGTATTTACACTTACATACAGTTACTTTGCACTTACATATACTTAAATACAATTACAGTTACATATTTACAATTACAATGCCACAGTACACAAAAACTGTTCAAATTTCACACACTAAATAAAAAGGAAGAAGCACTTGTACTGCACTATGCTACACGGAAATACCGATGCGTCAATCCTGTTGAGACATGAAACGAAGGTTGTTGACCGCGTCGGACTACCGAGCGTGTCGGACTGTTAAGTGTCGGACTACCGCGAGTCAACTGTAGTTTATAAAAGTAGAGGTCGATTTTAAAAAAATATTCATAATTAGCCTTGAGTAAAAAACAAACATACCTTTTATTCTATTGTTAAATTATGACAATTTTCAATACTTTGAAAAACGGTGCTAAATTATAATTTCCCCAAAACCAGCATAAATTTTAGGTTTATGACTTATTTAAAAAGTACTAATCAGAAAATTATTTCAGTAAGTTTTTAACTTTTAGCGATATTAAGCTAGTTGTATGAGGTCGAACAAGCATAAGCAACGTAATTAAGTAGCTTTTTCATAATTTAGAATATTAAATGGCATGTAAAATTAACATTTAGTACTGAACAAAGTAAAGGATTTTTTGTAGCGCACCCAAGTATATATTGACTATTACAAATCACAACAGACTTGTGTTCTTGTTAGGATTTTCCAGGTTTTGTTTCAAATTCCCTGATTTTTCCCTGACTTTTCCAGATCATTTAAAATTCCCTGACTTTTCCAAGTTTTCCCTATTTTCCCTGTTGCTGGACACCCTGACACTTATATCGCTGGAAACTTATTATTAGTGCTTATGCAAGTTAAATCTAAATGCTGTTTAGTACATATTGATTAACAATTTGAAAATTAAAAGATTAGCAAAAATACATTTTCAGAATGTATGTACTGCAGGTCACAACTACTCTTTCATTTCAGTAGGCCTAGTTTTAATGTAAAACATAAGCTTGTGCATTATGTAATAAGCAGAAAAATTAATTATCAACATTATTAAAATTAAACTGCAGTTCAGAGTAACATATTAAAGCCTAGTTCCCACGGCTAGTGTTTTTGCAACACAGGCCCGATGTCGGTACATGGGTAGTGTGTTGCCGCGATTCGCCTATATATCATGAAATAGTTCCAACGGCCTAAAAGTTTTAAACCTGCATAGGCATCGCGGCTTAAAACTCTATCTTTAACAACATGCCTTTGTAGTGCCACCTCTTTCCCCATGTTGTACAAGACCTGTTCAGGCAGCCCCGGACGGCCTGTCCATACGTCAGGAATGCACAGGCGAGCTGTTCCAACGACCTGTTATCTGTTAGACGGCAGATGAGGCCTTACAGATGGCAGGCCGTTGGAACTAGGATTATGTGGGCTAGACGGCTGGAGGGGGCATTGTCATCTTCTAGACAGATGAGTCATACGGCAACTGTCATTTCGTGGCGCGACGAACCCAGACACTGACAGATAACAGAACCTGGCAGAAAATAGAGTGACGGACAATAGGGTTTTCACTGTACCTGATAAACAGCAAATCATTTAAGGGAAATCTTAGAAGGTCTTTTATAAAGAGCTTAAATTAACCTTTAACATATTCAGTGCTACGTGGCCATTAAGTCGGCCACGCAGCCACTAGCAGTCGGATGGCGTGGTCTAGTCGGCCAAGCGGTTGTCACTGGTGGCGGCTGATGGCAATCTAGTCCACCATACTGCCTCACTCACATTATTAAATTAGTTTTCATTAAGTCTTTGCTAAATTCACTTGCTAGTAGGTCCCGCACTTCTGCGCTATACAACGATTAGGATGTGGTTTTAAGTTTCTGTTTATTTTTAGAGTTTCTATTACTGTTTCTAATTTGTGTTTTTGAGAAATTAGGAATATAACTAAGCAAAATAGATGTAGAATTTACTGCAAAGAATAAAAATTAAAATACTGTACTTATGTTTTGCAAACGCCCTGACCAACTTGAATTGTGTTCTGTAGCATGTTTTGAAAAATTTATCTCAGATAGATTAATTGTAAACAAATGTTAGAAATGGACCTGATAATAGTAGTTTTTAATCTCTTCCATTTGTTTTTCTTAATTCCTCGCATTACTAACTAGTTTATTACAAAATAAAGTGGTGTAAAAAATCTTGGACATTAATTTTTTGGCAAAGTTGTTCACCAGGGGCTGATGGCCAACTAGATGGCCATCATAAAAATTTTCGTTTTTGTGCCTTCCACATATAAAGACTACTTCTGACAGTAATAAACTGACACTACATGATAAAAAAAATGAGTTTTTGAAAAGATAAAGAATGTTCAGCCATCTGAGTGATTTTAGTTTATATATGCAGTTTTTAATTCTCATGATGAAAACGAAAATACAGCCTTAGCACTGAATATGTTGAAACAATCGTACTAGTATTAGAAAAAGCCCCTTGCATAAAAACAAGGGCAGATTATAATAAAAATAAAGCTGACTTCTATTTCTTTTTTTTTTAATTAAAGTAACAAAACCCATAACCACCGCACTTACAAAAGGTTTTCTTCATTTATGTATTAGAAATACATTTAAGAAATTTAACAGACAAAATCAGAATGACAACTCTACATTATTTTCAAATTTCTGGTTATTTACAGTTTTGATCCAGTCAGAGAAGGATCATTTATGTTCTTATTGTACAATGAAAATTACATTACCCTCTCTAACAAAGAACTATTTTTCTCTGATCTAACATATTCCCAACCTACACAGCAGTTTTATTTTGTTTCAAAATGACCGATATGTTAAGGACCTAGGCATCATGAGTGGTCAGCAAACAACAACCCACAATTAAGCAAAGATGGATTTAAGATTAGTTGTTGCTGCTCAGCAGGTAGGGCAATCCTGACAGACTGCTCCCGTTTCATCGTCAAACTAGTGAACATTATTATTCTAAGATTTTGATACATGGGACTTTTGATTGTTATACATTAGAAGGAATTACTCATAAAATAATTGAATAATAGTGTTTCATTGTTCCCCTAATGACTAGATTTTTTTTATTCACTGCTATTTTATTAGTAATTTTTATAAAGAAAATCTTCATGCAAAAAATAAACATTTATTTTAGAGAATCTTATTCAATCTGATATGAAGCAGTGTATGTGACTTGCTAGATAGTTAATAAATCTTCCTCCTACACCATGTCAAATTTGTGAACTTTACTGAATAACAATGAAATATAAAATGTTTTAGAATATCAAACAATCTTTCAAAATCATTTAACTTTATGTCTATCCATTATAAAATTTAATTAGTATTTTCATAAGTTCATAAAACAAAGGGTAGTTTCAACACTACAAAAATAATGAGAATCTGTATAGGATAGATTTTACAAAGGAGGGTAAGTTGGACTTGATGTATATTAAAAAGATATATTCTTTTTATATTTTTATTATATCTTGGACTAAAAGCAATAAGCTCAAGTTAGAACCCATTATACTATCTTAATATAGATATGATTTCTTATAATACAGATGATTTCTACAATCTGCACAGGGGGGAAACACAAGAGAAACAAATATGTTTGGAACAGATGGTATATTATAGTTGTATGCAGTGATGATTTGAGAATAATCATTAAATTAAACGTGATCTGAGAGATTAGTTATAAAATATAATCAGCATCAAATATATATATATATATATTCACAGGTGATAAACCCGTAACAAATATAGTATAATAGCGAGGCTGCTTGAGGAATTCAGAGCATTAGGAAAATCAACTAATTTTACAATCTGCCACGTGCTGCAAGACTGCAATTGACTACACACAAACAAAAGAGGAATACATTTTAATACTGTAGCTGCCGTGTTAGTCCAGTATGTCTAACGTCACTTTCTCAGCTAGATGCCGTCGGGCCACTATACCCAACATTGTTGCTCAGCATAGTTTTGGGTTTTTTTATTGTTACTCGACCGATCCTACTTTCTTAAGGAAACCAATTACACTTTACTTTAAATTTTGGCAGTTTCTATGAGCAAGTTGTCGGGAGTATCAGCCCGACTGACTTATTTTGTGAATTTTGGTATTTAAATAACGTATTACATATTGAATACTGGATTACTGGTTATATATTGTAACAAATAAAAAATACCTAAAATAGTAATTTAAAATACTAAAATTATTGTAGAGACAATGATTTTGTGGCATAATAGAGAATCAATTTGTACGCTTGGTAAAATTTAAATTTACAATATATTTTGCAATTCAAGAACCACAAGAAACATTTAGAAAAAGAGTATAAACAAAACAAAGAAATACAAATTCAAATCAAATATAAGTTCAAGGCATACAAATTTAACATTTATTTATGTAGTTCCTTGAAACATGGTTCTCAAAGAAAAGGATTGTTTGGACACTTATCACAGTACGTAGTAACTTGTGACATGTTCCTAGCCTTGTCCCGTCCTTTTTCTTGAGATGCCTTTATGTAGCATCTTTTGCAAATTTTCCTTATTCTTCTTTTCTTAATTCCTACGCCAACTTTAGATGAGGATGTAAGATGGTAATGACCAATTTCCTTATCTCTGGTATTAACTGGTCCTCTGATATTCCCATTAGTGAAAACGCCAATTGCTCCTTGAAGTGAGTGATGGATGGCAAAATTCTCCTTCGAGCACCAGCAAGTACTGGCTTAGAGTTCAAATAGGCCTTGTACGCCAACCAGCTATTTACCACCGCTGTACCAAAAAGTAACTCCTCGGCTACCTTATGGTATACCACCTTATTGTTTTTCGAACGACAGTACCATAAAAAGGCATTTGGTCAGAAACATCGATGCCTACTTTGGCCTTGTTATAATCACAAATGATCAATGGTTTCAGTACAGGTACGCCGTTACGATCACGAGTCCCAGTCCCAACATATTCTAGTCCATGATATGATGACAACATTCTTACCTCTCTTTCTTGTCACTTAGTAACTACGATGCCATCTTCATTTTCTAAACATATAATTTGTCGTAGTGGAACCTTTTCACTGAGTTCTTTATTTGGCACATTCTTTTTATTTTTCCTCATATTTCCAACCAAACGTGTCTTCTTTAGTAGTAAATAGTTCGCCAACTCTACAGATGTATAGTAATTATCTGTAAATAAAATGTGGCCTTTGTTCAAATGGTTTTTCATTAGATCAAGGATAACTGCTGTTGCAACAGACATATTTTCACTTGTGTTCGTTCCCTTGCCTATAAAGAGTTTCACAGAATATGTATACTCCGATTTGTCACAGTTTGACAGTTTTTATAACATACTTGTGGGACTTTTCTGGTATAACCTGTCTGAAAACTAATCTTCCGCGGAAAGGTATCATTTTCGTTTCGTCTACAACAATTTCTTTGTCTGCATTTTTTAGGCTACAGAAGGGTTCATTAGTTTGTTAAGCAATGGCCAAATTTTTTAAATACACCAAACCTATCCATAGTAGAAGGCCTAAAAATTGTTTCATTTCTGTAGTGTCAGTATTCTTCCAGTCATTCAGCCTGCTGTTACGGCTATTTCTTACACTAGCAAGTACTTGTCTAGCGTTTCGATTAGTTTCTTCTGTCATAAATTGTAAAATGTCGTCAGTTAGATATTGTTCATAAAAATGAGTTGGTTTTCAATCATTATGCTCAGTAAAGTTAAATTAAGAATCTATCGTAAATATGAATTGTTTTTGCTTACCATCAAAGTACTTTCAGCAACGTTCTGTGTGAAAGAACTGTTAGTTGTATAAAGAGAACTAGTATTACTCATATTACCTGTTTTATCTTCAGACGGTTCATCAATTTCCATATCTGATACAGGTGCATACTCACTTACATCACATGGTATAAAATCAGGGTCTATGTCGGCATCATCATTGTCATTTTCAGTGTCATCACAGTTTTCATCACTTTCACCCTAACAACCACTTTCCGAAAGCAGTCAATTTCTGATTTACCTAATATTTTATCATCCATGTTTCTATTTACAATACCGTAAAACTACAGTGAAAAAAAAAATAATTATTTACAACCAATCTATATTACAAGTATTTACAATATTTACAGAACCAATAATAAGTTTAAGACAAAACAGTGAAAACATAACAGTCACTACACACCACAGTTCAGACAGCAAGTGAACTGTAAACAAACACGGTGAGAAATGACAATGGGAGGGAAACGATATTTGGTGGGAAATGAAGATCTGGCGGTGAAGTGGCAGTGGTGGGGATAAAAGAGCTTGGCGCCAATCAAGAAGAAGAGAGGCTGTAACTTGGGCAACAATGCAGTAATTGTAGCCAAACCAGGAAAACAGATTTGCCTCAAAATGTGTCTGGCCGATATGCCCGAGTTTTTTATATGCTGTATACGCTACTAAAAAAACTGTGTCGGGTCAATACTCCCGACATATTTATATACATATAATGCCTATGTATGTAGTGTTTCTATACTCAGAAATGGTAGTACAACAAAAATAATGCATCATTGTTTTAAAAATTTGCATAACATTGTTTGGCAATTTACAGCAAAAATACTCATATTAAGGATGGCAGCTAACATGTTAAATATCAACTACACAAAAAGTTAAAGTTTTTTTGCATTTCACAGTTTACATTTCAATTTTACTTCGTTAAATAAATTTGGTTTTTGCAATAAATATTATTTTTATAATAAAATATCACAAGAATGTTAAGATATTATCAAACACATATCATACATTTACTAGACACAAATCACACATTTTCTTAATACAAACTCAAAAGAAATCTTTCCTTGTAAGCTTTCTTATTTCTCCTATTTATTTCTTCTTCTTCTCTTATATCTCTCAAACTAAATTAACTACTGGCCTAGTGGCAATGTTTTTTCTAGTAATTTTTGTTTCTTAGTTTACTACTTTTTCTATATTAAAGTTATGAATTTAACTTTGATTAATGATCTATCTAGACATATTCAGATTAAATCTTAAAATTTACATAAATGTTGTATAGCTACTTAGTTAAAAACCAAAGTAATGATACTGAAAAACTACAACAGTATGATTAAAACTTACCTCCTCCACCAAATCCACCCCCACTGCCGTAACTACCACCACTGCCGCGTTGTGGACCACCACTAAAAAGAAACTCAGGGTTAATAAAAACATAAATTGAATCTCAATATGGTGGTAAAAGGAACTTAACGAGGCTATATTAAAATTAAAAATATTATATTATGATAACAAAGGCGTCTTCAAGATTTCAAAAAAAATTTACGAAACACATAATCCAAAAGGATTTACAGATTGAAGGCAATTAACCTATAACATGTAAAATATATTTATCAAAACATTAATAGTAAACATTTGAACTATCCAAGTTTAACTGAATATATAAGGCAAAGGTGAAAAAATATAGTCACTAAAGAGTTATATTGGGGAGGATAAGGAAATCTCCAAAAGACTTTTTATTATTACAAATTAAAATAAATTTCATGGAAAAAATCGTTTAAGATTTAATAGCAACTCAGCACCTTCTAAAAGTATCCACATTGCATCTAATATGACAAAATTATGTCTTTGTCGCAATTATTCCATACCTGGCCTACCCTGCTGGCATATTAGGCTGAATATGACAGGTTTTACTGTAATTTTTCTTAAACATAATAACATTAATTTCTCTTTTAATATCTTAAACAGTGTAATAATGAAAATATTTGTTTAATTCAGTTAGTTATTTAAGCCCCGGACAGTTGATCAACAATAACTGTACACATATAGAAACTTTAAAACAGTTTCAGATTTAGATTAATTTTGTCATCTGAAACGTATTGTCAAGTTTCTATCTGTGAACAGATTGAGGTATTTATTCATTTTGTTTTATTAGCCTCCAGAACTGTTATATTATAGAAATAATACTGGTTAAATTACCTTTTTTCCTGTCAACAGTTCTTCAAACGTAATCTGCTATGTACATTTCGAAGCATAGAGCTTCATCATCAGGCTTTCCAAAAACGTCACTATTTACATTACACTAAACATTAAAAACATTTAAAATATAAACTATAAACATTTAAACATATTAACATAGCACATTTGCCGGCCGGCAGCTGCTCATTGGTCATCAGTTGGTGTCTATCGCCGGCCGGCAAATGTGCTATGTTAATATGTTTAAATGTTTATAGTTTATATTTTAAATGTTTTTAATGTTTAGTGTAATGTAAATAGTGACGTTTTTGGAAAGCCTGATGATGAAGCTCTATGCTTCGAAATGTACATAGCAGATTACGTTTGAAGAACTGTTGACAGGAAAAAAGGTAATTTAACCAGTATTATTTCTATAGATTGAGGTAGGCAAGTAATGAAAATACTAAATTATTTAAGTTGAATAATTAGTTTATCAAGAAACATTTCAAAACCCACATGTAAATGAATTGAAACATGCGCCATTCCTATGGTGGATATGGACCGATATGGGAGAAAACTGTATTTATTTAACATAACAAAATGCTCATACCCAAATCCTGTGTTGCCTCTGGAGCCAGGACCTCCAAAGGGAGCTGGTCTGCCACGGCCACCACCCATTTCCCTTCCCATGGGAGGACCACCACCCATGTCTCTGCCTCCCATCATTCCACCACGACCTCCACCGCTTCCCTGTCCATAGCCTCCATATTCATCCGCATACACATCATCGTAGTTCAACGGGTCGTACTGGTTCTCAACTCCCTTTACAGGTACCTACACCAACCACACCAAATCACAATCCCAAGTAATAACCCAAACATTGACACAATAATAACAACAACTGATATAGTATGCAATGCTCTTTTTACAAGGATTCTTTTTGTTTATTCAATCATCATCACGTTAATATTTTGAGTTAAGATGCATCAATAAATTATCAAATCTGCCTTGTTTTAAGCATTTTTTACAGTAATACATCAACCGTATTGACTGAAATATAATTCAGTAATAACAATCAGCAAGCATGCAAACTAATGGAGAATTTATGAGATAATAGTACAAAATACAGTGAAAATTTGCTTACAATAACAACTATTGCTGACACTACATTCAAATGATTTCAGTAAAAAATGAAAAGAAAATAGAGTTGCAAACTTGGTAAACTATAGATAGAAAAACACAAACAGCTAAGAAACTGATATGCTTCATGACCTATTTCTGGGCCACTGGCCCTTGCCCAAGTTTTGGGATTGAGTTGTTAAGAGTGAAAAAGGGTCAGTGGCTCCAAAATATTTCACGATATCTGTTGATGACCATATCAGTTTTGATCTTTAGGTTACCAGGTATACTTCTTTCCTTTTCTTTGATTTTTTTACTAAAATCCTAGACTTGGTGCCCTAAATTTAATCTGTACATTCATATAATATAATCTCCCATCGTTCGGAAACACTTAATTTTGTAAAACAAGCCCCTAGCACTGGTTGAGTAAAAAATGTAGCCTATTTTTGGTTGAATTAAAGGCTCTTGATAAAATAGTGTATTCATTTTTTGTATTCTTTATTATATTTAAGCAAAATATATATTTTTAAAATTGGTTTGGAAGCAACTTGACACAAAAATAAATTATTTAAATTAGGGGTGTGCGAGTAGTAATTATTGAGTTCGAGTCAAGTCGAGTCGAGTAGTTGGCATTTTTTTCGAGCGAGTATTTACAGAAGGATTTTCTGTTCACCCAAGAAAACTGTAAAAGGCAGACACCATCCTAAGCCTATGTTAAGTTTTGCCAGATTCGTAAATATATACATCTAAACTGAACACAATCATTTTGATTTGTTGTTTGTAACTATAACATTTGATAAATAAAACTTGTTACTTCCTGTCTTCCTACATTTTTATGTGGCATTGTTTTGTTTAACCTTTTTCTTTTTTTCAGAACTAATATTATGTAAAAAATGAAGAAAGTATATTATTAATTGAAACAACATGGGTTATAAAGATTTAATCTGTTCACTCATATCACAGATCAGATTTTCTATGCAAGCCAATTATACTGTTTCAAAGCCAGCCGATATGTTTATCTGATGGTTCAGTTCAAAGTGTACCGCAAAAACTTAGTGAAGCTTGTTGGAAAAGTTGCATCCAACCAAACTGATGCTAAAATTCAGGCATTATCGCCAAATGTGGTCATTAGCTTTGAGAATTGCCTCCTCTTTAAAAAAAACATTGATTATGTACAGGCCAAGAAGAGTGTATCTGTATTCTGTGGGTATTTAATTCAGTAATAACAAGATTTCAACTAACTGGAAATAAGCTGTGAATTATATAATCAAATTTGAAAATCTGGATGACAAAGACTGTGGTTCAGCCAATTGATAATAATAACTAAGCAGGTTTACTCAATATAAATAAAAGTCACTTAGGATGAATTAGTTTTTAAATTATGATCAGTAATGAAATATGGGCAACTTGAATACATGAGGCTACACTGAACAACAGATAAATAATTATGTCATAACGAGAAAATCATTAAAACCTGGTGTAATCAAATGAAAACCATAGACGTAGACGGCTAATATAATAGGTCTACCCGATATTGGTGACGAAATGCAGTCTGAAATATCAGCAAAGTGCCAACTAGTGATACAGTGAAGATTTTGGGCAGCTAAACTATAAACTTATGAATAAAAAACGAGACGTTTGATAAGGCTTCGGTTCAAAAAAATGATTTTCCAAATCTCTAAATTCGTCGTATTTTGTTTAGAAAAAGTCTTTCAAGATGTTTCTCCCTCACTTTGGTTGATTCGTGATTGTTTTACAGTTTACATCAACATCGATGTCAAATGTGAACAGGGGACCGTTCAGTGAATTTACGAATCAAAATTATCGTACTTTACGACCTTTTAAACTCCAACTATGTTATTGTCTAACCTAGTTAGAAAACCGTTCAACAATTTGACAGGAAAAAATATCGTATGCGCAAATTTTACACACAGTTTTGGCGATCTAGACGTTTTCGGAATAATATAATAGACGTTCGCCACGGATATAAATCTATTTTTTATTTGATGGAAAATAAATCAATAATGTTGTGTCACACGCTGCTAGAACGCTATTAACATATTTTATGATATGAGACAGTATTTTCTTACGTCAAATCATTTGACTATTCCCTGCTCAGATTAAATAAACAAAATAGACCTCAATCGACTCGCAAGAAATATACGATAATTTCATTTCCGAAAAGGAGCTTTACACGTACTTATACTACAACCGAGATGAACTTTCACCTAGAAAAGATGGGAAGTTCGTTTCTTGGGATGTAAAGTGATCAGTTCTCTGGATCCTTTTGATTGAACAGTATTATTGATATGAACGAAAATATGCATAATTTCCATGGTGCACAGACTATTAGATTTGTAATGGTAACAGGATTTTTGAGCATCTTGAACCGGATCTCTCGTCCCCTTTCTTGGGTCATAAAGCCACTAACCAACACTTCTGTTTTATTCACGCTATTTTAGGTTAGGTTACAAGTGACTAAGGAGACTTGACAACCAACATGTGTGATCGCTACTATTTACAGTGATTGCTACCTTCCCAGCTCTGTTGTTCACTTTGAATTTAACTAGCTCAAATCATAATGAAGGAACTCGTTCACTACGTCAGCTAGTTCATTTGACTGTCGTCGTGTACTATCTATTCTTAGGCGTATTGTTTAGTTCATAATTACGTGTACCAAACTGATAACATATGATTAAGGGTAAAATAAAACACAAACTTTTTTTTATTGATAACTTATAAAACTGACTACCCTTAAAACTAAATTAAGATGTAAATCTGATATTTCGTGAAATACAACTACTCGATCGAACTTCGAGTAGTTTTAGGAGCTTCGAGCCAAGTCGAGTAGTAAAATACTCGATCAAATGCTCCAAGTTTCGAGTAATCGCACACCCCTAATTTAAATGATGAACGTAAGCCTATGTTTCACTATTTAGTCTACAGCATTAACCCTGCCTGGAAGGTGAATACTAAGTGACCCATTATGAACTCCCAACTGCAAAGTGCTTCTTTAGTAAAAAAAATTTTTTTGTAAAAATCATAAAAAATACTAAATATGCTCCAAATGTCAATTTTGTTAAAACTTACAAAAAAAAGTAAATAATTATTGTCTAGAAAAGATTGACAACATTTTTTAATGTTGTACGTTAATTATAACCCTCCTTAGGAGCCCTAAAAAAAGTTTGTAAATAATTCCAAGATAGCCAAATTGTTCATTATTTTGTGCACTATAATAATTTGTTGTTACATTTTATATTAACTACCAATTTTTTTTTTAATTTTTTGTTTACATAAAACGCAAAAATGAAAAAATTTGCAAAGCTGCAGTATGATCATTGTCGGTAATCAAATAGTACATTTAAAAATTCTAAAAAATTCCATTGAATAGACAAGAAAAAGTTGTTTGGGAAAAAATTGTCATATTGTACCCATATACAAAGTTTTATACTTTTAATTTTGTTGTGGAAAATAAAAATGTTACCAAGGAAACAAAAATTCTGTGAAAAATTATATAACAATCCATATATAATCGGTATGTATAATTTTTGGCTACATGTACTTTATTAGTACAATCTATTAGTTACAAGAAAATGTAAAATAAATGAATATATTCCAAAAATTAAAATTTATAACACCAAAAGTCAGTATGCGCAAATTGTGTAAACGGCTCTTGAAAAGTTGCACATATTGTAATCATAGTAAAAAAATATTAAAAATGTTAAAAGATTTTTTCTGAGAACAAAAACTGTAAAACAGATATTTTTGAATAGAAATATAACAAAATAATTATATTCGTGACAAAAATAAAGTTTTAACGTTGGACAATAACATAATACATTATATTGTTGTCGATAAACAAAATGAAAGCGTCATTTTGAGCGAACACAAATAATACATATTATTTTTTTTCCTCAAGATCTTAGATTATTATGAGAATGCTAAACTAATAGCATATTTCTACATATCTTATTTGATCAAATTGGATAAAAAATAAATGTTTAGGCTAGTACCTATTTAAATATATACATGGTTGCAAAATTAAAATACACTAAACAAATGAAATATTTTACTCACTCTTAGTGCTCCAGCCTGTTTTAAGCCCTATATTGCATTATTTGTATTCCACTAAAATATATTATATATGAACTACAATACACTATTCACTACACTTTCACTTCATTTCAATTCACTACACATATTATGGTAAATACGAGCAGTCGAGAGTGTTGTGTATAAACAAAGATGACTAAACGTAAACTGACGGCCGCTCTTCTACATCATCGTTGTCACGTGACCATTGCCAACGTACAGCACGAAATTTCCTTGAGACGGTACCAACCGACGGAAGAGCTTTTTGGCTTTCTACCCAATGTTTTATTTGCTTATATCGCAATAAATAATTTATTTATTACAACTTTTTACAACAGCTTGCAATGCGCCAATTCTGGCTTTAGAAAGAACACGCAAACAAGGGTATACAAACACATTTTTGCTAACAACCAAAGCACCTACAACATTGCAATTTGTTTTGTTGGCTAGACTATTTCATTCACTGCAGACTGACAGTTTGTACACCTGATTCCGACTATTGGTTATAGTACAGTTATGCGACAAACATCGGCCATTTTTCCCATTCCCGACCCCTCCGCCGGGAGGGAATTCCAAATTGCACGCTTTAATTTTATTCCTACATTTAGAAAATTGTATAAAAAATTATTAAAAATATGAAATGTACAGAACAGAACATTCTGCATCGATTGGTACCAAGTTTGTCGAGCTTGCTTTATGATAAACATATGTTTTATTGAGTTTTACAAAAGAGCACACGACGTGCCCACTTTTGGGATCGTGTACGTTTGAAAATAACACATGAAGCCCCAGGACTCACAATCTAGGGTTAAAGCATTGAATAACATTTCTAAGTGCTCCTCCACACAGGCTTAGCATTGGAGGTTTACTCCTTTGTTTTTCTCTGTTTTTATCATTATTTATCTATTTCTTTATAATATGAAGGTCAGACTTGGCATATATATCATTCTTAATTTGTTGTGGTTGTTATGTATTTTATTTCTTATATTGTCTATTGTAATGACTATGTTTGTAGATGGTTATGTTTTGCTATGTACAATATGTACGCTGTATGAGAAAAATAAAGAGTATTATTATTATTATTATATAATTGATCAATAGCCTTGTATGTTGAGACGGGCAATATTAAGTTTGAACACGTTCAGTTGTATCAGCCATCTGTCTGACGCTTAAGTGAGGTTGTGTTTACCAGTCCTTCATGCATCATGGACTTGAAACAAAACATTAACCTAATTTCCATGTGAGTGCCAAAGAAGCTTCCGAAATATCAAAATTGTTGTATAATCTGCTAACGCTGAAGGCTTTTTATAAGTTGTTTAAACAAATAAAAGGTGGAAATAATGCTGTTGAAGGCGAACAGCATTCAGCACACACATTCATCTTGAAAACTGATGAAAACATTTTTGTTAAAAGCGAAACAAAATTAAATACTTTTATGCAAGGTACCTTTAAAAACTGAACAAAATATTTTTGTTCCATACACACAGAAGTAAAGTAGTATTGACTGCTGCTCTTCAGATTCATAAGTTTTTTGCAGTAAAAAGTGCTCCTTTCAATCCATATCTACCATACTCACAGGATTTAGAAAAATGAAATTTCCACAGAATTAAAACTGTGCTTAAAAGAGAAGTTTTGATGCTATTCCTGAAACTGAGGAAGCCATGACTAAGGCAGCTGAAAGCCCTTCTAAAATGGACATTCCATAAATTCCTTAGTCATAGATTCAGCTTTTGGAATAGTCATGAATTATCCCAAGAGCAGAGCTCAAAAGGAGAATATACAAAATTTTGTGGAAGCTTACTACTGTTTTGTTACACAAATTATCTAAATTTTCTTACTACATAACATGTTATGTAGTAAGAAAGTCTGTTGGTTCTATGATTGTCTTTTCACTACAGGTCCATATTTCCACATTGAATATGAAGCTGAACTGCAATCAACCATTAATTGATTAAAACATAAAAACTACACGTACAGTAATTATTTAGTAACTCGAGTTGTAATGATTCAAATCGCCTATTAAATTATTTCTGTACTGACTTACACTCTTTAATAACTCTACCATCTCCTGGATACAATCTGTACACGTGTTGCCCCGACCTGTGATTTGCACCACACGATCTGTACTCTGAGGGCAGCAGTTTGTGTAGATCTTGATGCGTGCTCCTGTTTTCTGCAATAATAATAGGTGAGTTAAGATCAAAAAGTAAATACACCAGTTGAGTATATAAAGTTAATCAATTTTGTAAATTGGGGGATATTAAAAAGCATAAGATTCCAAACATGCCCCTGTATTTCTTGTCGTAATAAAATATAAACAAACACATAACATTAATTATTTTACGATCAGATTTGCTAGTTTGTAGTAAAATTACGTAATTTAAAAAATATGTAGATCAAGACCAGTCCTGTGAGGGTGTATGTACAAAGAAAGCCCAAATATGCATCTATGAGGTGATGTATTTAAAATTAAAAACATAATTGTAATTAAAGAGCTATTCAGGAGGTGTTTAATAGCTGATCAAGACATTGCAATTGAAAAAAAACTTTTGATCAAACAGCCTTAACGATCTATACTAACTAAATACCTTGACAATTTAAATCTTAACCCTTATCACGCGGCATACGGATATATCAGTACAATGAAAATAGCTCTAAACGTGGCATACGGACATATCCGTATTGATGTATTTTTTAGGTTATTTTTATTTAATAGTACACTACATAACCGTAAATGGGTACAAAAGCCTTTAAATGCTTATTTATAGCCAACCGGATGCAAGCTGGTTTAATTTCACACAACAGGAAGTTAGAAACAGGTGTTATGATATTTTCGTTGCCGTGACGACTGACGCATAGCGCGGAATGCGGATATAACCGGATCTCGCTAGACAATTCGCCTGCCAGTGCCAGTGTCGCCAGTCACAGCCAAGAGTTTGTCTAGTTGACATCACTAAGCTTTTGTTTACATCGTTGTAGTTATTCTTTGGTTGGTTTGTTTCATTTTATTGTTGAGTTTTTGTTTCTACGTCGTTGTTGTAGACCTGCACGGAACATCCCACACTTCACCCTGACGGATGTTTTGAAGTGTATCATACTGTCCAAAACTACTAACTAATTCAATTACTGTATTATAGTTTATTTGATAACATATAATGAGATTGTTTTTCATTTTATTATATATTGTTTAAATTTAGACTCAAGTTATTGTACTAACTGAATATATAGCAGCGTATTCCATAAAATTGTTTTAATCATTATGTCATATTACAAAATGTAAAATTAAATAAATTTTTATGAAATGGCTATTTTTTATTACTTAAAGGTCCATTAAGTGGAAAATAAATTAAACTTTTGTAAAAAATAAAATTAAAAAAATAAAGTTAAATGCACGCTATTGAGACTTAGGCCAAATTTTATTCAGCGCTTTAAGGGTTAATGATGAAAAATCAACTGAGACGGGAAATTTCACAGAATATTTCATGAATTTTCAGAATTTTTCAGAAATTTCTATACAGTACAAAATACATACAGAAATATAATTTAAATATGAGCATTATTAATCTAACCTCTCTGAGTTCTTTGACTTTGAGTCCTCCTTTTCCAATGATACATCCAGCTTGACTTTGATGAACAAGCATCCTAATGTCTGCATCGTCTCCATTTTTGTTTCGTCCGCTTGTCTGATTAAAATACTAACATCACAATCTCATTAAATACATTGTTGAAACAATAAAACAAAATAAAGCTTATGTTTAAGTATAAAAGTCATGCCTTTATTTTAAAGTGCAGTATAATCTCGCTCGACCAGCCCACATTGTAATTAAGCCTAAAAATAGTCCTAAAAAATTTGTTATTCAACTGTACAATATATAATTTTGCAAAATAAGAAATATAGTACGAATTATGAAATAGTAGCTTTGTGGAAATAGTTTTAAGTACCGTAACGATGACAGATAGCCTGACGTTTGTTTTCCTTCAACAAAGCTAAATATAACACAACTGCATTGGAAAGATATGTTTAGGATTGAAAAACAGGACTCGCAACATAAGATCAAGGTACAAGCTCTATGCGTTGACTAAGAAAACATGATCAGTTAAGTGAACGGATATGACAACAGTTTATGAAATCAGTGTTTGATCAACTACAAAATTGCAAAGCTAATAGATAAAGCAGTTTAACACAAGACCTTTTAAAAATAGTTTTGTATATACTTTTAGCAGTGGCTCATTACGGCCCAAGTGCTAATTTAAATGGCCTCTTGTTCGTCCGGCTTATCCCTAAATCAGGTCTACTGGTCCCCACATTAAGCCGGACCAGAGAGGTTGTACTGAATATACTTTTTTTTAAAATTTAATATGACTTAAGTTACAAATACACTAAATTTAATTTAGTTGCTTTTAAAACAAAACATTGATAACAATTTTATTCAGATATTTATTTTATAAGCATTCTTGAACATGTAGCACTGAACAACCACAATATAGATAATTTACAAATTTGCTTTATAATTGAAACGCACAGTGGAACTAACATATAAGAAATCTACAATCACCATGCAAATTTTTCATTGCATTTATTTAGATTTGCAACCTGTTATGTATAAGTTTTCATGAGAGCTAATACAATAATTTGAGGTCCACTTTAAAATCACTACTACAATAACATCACTTCAAAAGAAATCTAATCGAGCAAAGAACACTTAAATCCATACCATAATCTGCCCCGAGTGATGTAAATAAACTACATATATTCATCAAAATCCAAACCAAGAAAAAGGGAAAAACTGTCAACACAGGTTGTTAAATAGTAATTAGCATCCCTACTCAATACATTTGAACTGTACAGATTTATTACAAAAGACAGCAAGGTTTCAATCAATATTATTGTTAGCACTAGCTGTTTACCCGTGCCTTGCTACGGGATTAACATATAAACTGTAATGTTTTAGTTTATTTATGGTAGCTTTGCATGCCAACCCTGTTACTCCCTTTGCTTTTGAGGGAAGTTTGGCCTAAAGCCTCGCTTGGGAACTCTGCCTTTAGCCCCTTGTGCAACTTAGCCTGCGGCCTCGTAGGAAAGCTCGGACCACAGCCTCGCCAAAACACTATACAGCCCCGTTTGAGGATCTCAGCCTGCGGCCTTCTAAGGAAGCTTGACCTATGGTCTCACCAGGATATTTGCACTGTATCACAATAAATTTTGGTTTTTGGGGCAGTGGAGCCATCAAACATAGTCTTTTATAGAATCTGATGGTTTATTAGGAACCAAGAGAAAAATACCTTTAAGCTCTTGGGTGCGTTTTAAAATGAATTTTTTACAGCTCTATCAATTTAATAAAATAACTCCATAAGCATAATATTGAAACTTAAAGGGCCAGTGGGGCGAAGCCCTATAGTCGGATGTAAATAAATCCACATCAGAAACCTTTCCCTGGATTGAACTCTACAAAATTTAACCCATACGATGAATGGTGATTGTAATAGTCATAGTCAATATAAATAGCACTGACATAACAATTAATATACTGCATGAAATGTTGGTAAATATCCTACTATAAAACTAATTTTCATACCAACATTTCATACAGGAAATTGATTTTTGACTGAATGCAAAAGTGTAATTAAGTAACCACTTAATCACCAAGAAATAATATATAACAGATGTTTATATTTTTATTTTGAGATGAATTAACACAAATTCATCATAAACATAGTTTCAATAACTCACTATACTAACAATGTGTTCATCTGATGTGGTGAAGCGGCGACTCCCCTGCTGCAATTGTAATACCACTAATAACATCTTTATTAGTTGAGTTATTTGGTATTTAATCAAGTATAAGCATTAAAAGGACTCAAACCATTAGCTTACTATATGTTTCAATAAATTATTAATCAGTAGATCAAATTAAATAAAGTTATAAAGTTTTGCAATATCTCTTTTTTTATTATTGAAACCACACTCCACTGTCTACCATTGTTAACCTAAGGAAAATAACATCACAACTATATGCAATTTTGGTTCCTGTAACCAAAATAGTATCACCAAATAATTTTTGGTACATAAGATTAATACTTTATATTACTTTATTCATTTAAAGCAATATTTTAATACAAACAATTTTGTCAAAAGTAGGTATGTTTAATATTAGCTTATTTGTTGTTTTGTGAATTCTTCCAGTAATATTTGGGAAAACTCTGTAAACTTTCTAGGAATATGGAATATGGACAGTAACTTAGACTGGAAATTCCATGTACAACAGCTCAAATGTAAACTAAATGCTGCTTATTTTTCTATTTGTGTTTTGCAGGATTTTGTAATTTTCCAACACTGAAAATAATCTATTATAGTTATTTTTTTTCCTTTAATGAGATACTGACTGATTGTCTGGAAACAGTCGTCCTATGCCATTGAAGTATTCAGATTGCAAAAAAGGGCCTCAGAATTATGACCAATAGTAATTTTTGTAGCTTTTGTAAACAATTTTTTAAAAAGTTTTAAATTTTAACCTTAACCTGTTTATAAATGTATGAGGTTATTGTTTTCACAATGAAAAATACACAGTCTCTTGGAGATAACTTTTTAAAGCATAAATATAGTACTAGACACTTATTTCAGCAAAAACTTAAAAGAACTTCAGCTTTCGAAAAAAAACTCCTAATTAAACTGGTATACAGCTCTGCAATAAATTATTACTCCAACGTACACCTATTTTTGAATTATTCTATTCAAGAATTTTAGAGGACAAGGAGGTTGCACTTAGTTATGATTATTACAACGAGTTTAAACTAAGGTTCTTTATTTTTAAGTAAAATTATAATTTGACAAGTCACCTGTTTGCTACAGCATATCCTGCAACAGTGCAACTGTAATGTTGAGAATAAAATGATTTGATATAGTGATTATCAGAAATCAAGTGATATAATTCATTTCAGAATCCCTCTGATCTGAGGATGTTAAATGTAGTTTACCAAAATAGATCACTAAAATAACTATACGTTTTGTATTTTTATATTATGATACATTTTTCAGAATTGTTATCCTTTGGTGACGTCCTATCAGGAGTTGGTCATAAATATATGCAATAAGCATATATAAGTTTAGTATGATAATAAAGGTCTATTTATGCCACAAATCTGATTTCAAAAGGTTGCCTCTACCTTGAGTAGGGGGCGCAGTTAACAAATTTGCAGCGGGATACAAACTGCTGCGGCGGCGTAGTCTGGCAAGATGCGAGTCACCAGACTAATACCATTGTCGCCTGTAGTATAGCATTCAAGTTATGAAATAACAAAAACCATGATCATTCTTTATTTGTTATTTCTCGAACTTCTTTTACTTCTTTTCACCATTGCAGAGTATGAAAATTGCAAGAATATCACGTCCCTAACTATAGTAAATTAATTTGCATAGAAACTTAGTACTATATTTAACAATTTATTTCTTTTGCTTTGGAGATATTTAAAAATATTTATCTGTAAACATTCAAAATAATACTTACATCTTCCAGATTTGGTACTACTTCACCGATAACTTTGATAATTGTCTCCACCTCAGGGGAACAAACAGTCAAAATGCTGCAATAAGATAAAACACCATTAATGGGAGTACTTTTGCAAGAATAAGATTATAGTTAAACAAAATTAACTTTAATTAGCATTACTGGTTAAACATTTTTTTATTTATTAAGAAAATGAACCAATTATACAGTCAAACAATCTTTTTTTAAATTCTAATTAGCTCAGAAAATTATTTAAAGAAATAAAGATTCTCTAATCTTGATCATACAGCGAATCATTTAATTTATTTAATTATTAAATTAGAACAACAAAAAATGCCAAAATTGAAAATGCCAAAACTATAATTTTCATTTTATAAGCTATACAGAAAAATTAATTTTTAGCACATTAAGTATGTGTTGGTACAGATTAATAACAATTGAAATGTTACACTCAAGCTTAGTTCAATAGTTGTGGTAAGTAGTAAATTTATTATCATCAGACCAGAGGGACTAATGAGAAAGAAGATACATATCTCTCAGCTCCGATAATGATAAACTTAATTTACAAAAAATTAAGCACCATATCATACATATACATTCTTTTGTTGTATTAACTCGGTAATGTTCCAACATTTTAATTAAAATTAACTTATCACCAAATCCAGCTTGTGTAAGAACCAAACAAAAAAAGACTGTCTTATTTGAAACAATTTTCTTAAAACAGTGATATTTTAAACGTAGATTTTGAAAGCTGTCTTTAACGCAAAAGGGACAATGAGAAACTATACAGTCAGATTCCAATGAAACACAAGCATATGTATAAGATGATATATTTTACCTCCATTAAAGAAATTAATTAAATACAGTAAAACTACAAGGTCATTGGCTTATTTTTGGAGCTTCTGATCTGAGGTAATTGTTACCATAGATTGATAAACTGAAAGTTATTTCTATATTTTGTAAAAAACTTAACATTTTTTTACTTTCCAGTAATTGTACTGAATCCATTATCATCCATTAAAGAAATTAATTAAATACAGTAAAATTACAAGGTCATTGGCTTATTTTTGGAGCTTCTGATCTGCGGTAATTGTTACCATAGATTGATAAACTGAAAGTTATTTCTATATTTTGTAAAAAACTTAAAATTTTTTTACTTTCCAGTAACTGTACATTTAAACATTTTATTTGCTTTACTCTACAAAACTGTAATTTAGCAAGTTTTATATATAATATAATATATAATAGCTTAATAATGTGTCAAAACTAAAGTAGGATAGCTATAAGTGCTATAAGTAAAGAGTGGTTATGATTGCAGGGAGGGGACAGTGGCACAGAGGTTTCCTTACATCTAACTGTAATACAATGCACGTGTCGCACAGCGGCACTACATGCGAGGGGTATGGGGTACCCGATATTTATGTAGAATATATTAGGGTATTACCGTTCCGGGCCAGGGCAATCTGGGACAGTAACTGAGGCTTTGTACTGGAGAAACGTCAACAGCAGGGGCAGGGCGGGGACAGGGCAGCCGACACCGGGTCAAAAACATAAACATTAAGTAACCAGGGCCCATGGAACACTTGTCCAGAGACATACATATTACATACTAGAAGACATACAAGGCCTAATCCATTCAGGGCAGGGACGTCCTTCCAATGGGGTCCTGAATGGGATTGGCTGTTACACATTTCAAGGCTTTAAACAGTAATGGGTGATCTGTCATTGTCTAGCAAAAACATATTCAAGAAAATAAATTGATGAAACACAGAATTATGATGAAGAATTTTTAAAAATGTTTCTAGTTGTGCGAAATGTATCAAATGTAACTGAATGATAGATAGTAAACTCTTGATTAAAAATGTCCAATTCAAAATTATTTGATTTAGGCCTAAATGAAAAAGATAATCACTTAGACTAAAGTATTAATTTAGAATTTGGGTTGAACAATTTTGCCCAAGAACGGCTCTTAGTAAGTATGAAACACAAATCATCAATATATTGTTAAGACACCACCACAAGTTACTTAAACTAATGAAGGTTAAGCATTTAGCTTTAGTCAAACCATTGGAATCACATCCATTGGCAAAAATGTCAAATTTGAGTGCCAAAAATGTTAAAAACTATATCTAATACAATAACTGGCAAAGTTCTTTAGGCCATATTTTAATTTAACTTATGGATTTTGAAGATCTAGTATATTTCCGTGTTTAAGTGAAAAAAACTGTTACTAGAGATCAATAATTACTTATTCCTCAGCATATTAATACATATAGAAAATAACCACGCATAATATGATAATATGATGCGCACGTAAATATAGACCCTTGAACAGCATAAGCTTATTATCATGGCATGTTTTATACCAATGCTTGCAAACCATTTACCAAATTAGAAAAACAACCTACAATTATTCTTAAAGCCAGTTATTAGGTTAAGCACAAACAATAATTTTAGTACGGTGACTCATATGGTTTTACTTAGCCCTAAGGCTGATTTTTTTATAAAAGACAAACAATTTAATTGATTTAAAATGACAGTTAATAATGGGAAATGCATTTACAGGTAGTTTAAGCACATCTAAACAAGAATGTAATGTAAAATTACATTAATGTTCAAACATGTACATCACAAAAGATAGATTTTAAAATGTCTCGGGTTCCATTGGTATGTGTTAGTTTAATTGTTTCAATATCACTTTATTGAAAATTTATATACAGCACCTATTCAAAAATAATATTTATATGAAACAATGATTTGTCCAACTGATAATGCACCCCAATATATGACTGTAATAAAGAGTATAAACAACAAATTGTCTGCCCTTTAATTAAAATAACTATTTAATCAAGAGTTTACTCTTTGCAATTCTGTTAATAATAATAATAATAATAGTAATAAAATGTTGCTTTAATCTATCAAATAAATAGATGTAAATGAAAGAAATATTTATTTCTTTAAGAATAGAGAAACGTTAAAAGAATGATTACGGAACATAAAAGATTTTGTTTGGAATTATAAAACTACACATATTTATATAAAATAAAAATCTATCAATGGGAATATGAACACTAACAAACAAAATGTAATAAAAATAAACTTAAACCAAACAAATGTTTCATTCAAAATGAAATAATTGCGAAAACACAGATTTATGTTCTAGAATAGCGATGTTGGACACTGGTACAGGCTTCCCCGGCTGGGCATGGGCTACTATATGGGCCTGATTCACCACAAACTGTACTGTAAATACAGGGGCAACTATCTCCTGGGCTTCCCATCTCTGTAACGATAACAACACTGGGTTCACATATCAGTAACAATGGCAACTCAACAACCCCAAGGGCTTCCTCTCTCTGGACCTTAATATTTAAATTAAAAGGAATCAAACTAATTTGAAGCAAATTAAAATTATAATCAAAACTGTTGTCTACTTGTTAAGACAATGATGAATTATAAGGTTTTAACCCTCGAAATGCCATAAGAAATAATCAGCATTTAGATATTAACCGATCCTTACTTAATAGAAAACGTTTTATGTTATAAAACTCAATAGAAAACGTTTTATGTTATAAGTTTACCAAATTTTAAATGCAAATAGCACATTACAGTAATACAAAATTTCTGAAAATTTAGTTTTTAGAATTTAAATAATTTGTCTAACAGCATAATAAGCAGTTTTCACTTGGTTATAGGAACACTTTAATAAAAAAACAAGGTAATAATTTTAAAACTTTCTGAAACATTTTTTAAAAACTTTTTGTCTCTGGAAAATATTGGTCATATGACCTGATTAATTAAAATATATTGTCCATACACTATTAACTCATGAAAGTAAATTAAATGTAAATAAAATTGACCTGTTTAGTTTTTATCTCAAACAGATTTAATTGTGTGGATTACTTAATTTATGTATTTGCTCTTTATATGCTCTATTACTGATCACATAATATAGTTCAGAAAATTTATTTAAAAAAAATACAATAGTGTTGAATTATACCAAGTGAATTTGTTACTGAATTTATAATGTACAAACCTCAATAGGTGTTCACATACATTTCGAGAGTTACATCCTGCCCCATACATACTGAACTTATAAAATAATAACAATGACCATTCATAAAACATTGTTGAACAAAAAAGTGGCAACTCCATTCCTTATCTCAATATTATAATATAAAAATTTTTCCGTATGCTTAGTTAATGTTTGAACCAAAAATGGAGTCAAAATCAAAATAAATTAAAACAGATTTACTTGAATAATAAGATAATCATGTAACTACAGGACAACAGAGTATTGGTTTGGTATTGTCAATTTATCTACAACCATTTTATGAACTCAAAAATAAGGGGTACGGCTATACTGTATGATATGTTAGCTTTTGACGGTATGTGGAAACATTTTTTTGTGACAGCTGAATAAATTACCAAGGAGCCACTGCTTTAGTTTTTCTTGTGAATATATATCTTGCACTATAAAATGAGTTGAAAACAATTTTCTATAATGTTCTCTGTTGGGATACTACATTCCATTATGTAATACTCACGTCTGAACGAAGTCGGGAAATGTTCTTCCCACCTTTGCCAATAATAGATCCTGCAACCTAAAAACAACATCTTTATTAACAATGTGCACTGGAGAAAATTAGTAAAATCTGATAATTGTTAATAACTTATTCAACTTTGCTTCAAATTAATATTGTTTAAAAATTACAATAAGACCTGTCGTGTCTGGCACAGGTAAGCTGGATTACTCTGAAGCCAGATATGAAGTTACCATAATAAAGGCGTGGTTTTCATGTAGCGAATGCATTGCGGTATTGTGGTTATGCTTTGAAGGAACTACGCAATTAATGGATTGTCCAATACTGACCCGTGTTTTCCAAAATATTTAGTAATAATTGTATAAAATAGCACATATTTTTATTTAACAAAAACAAAAATAGGCCTACTGTTTGCTGGCAAATATAAAATTTCTTGATTAAGGTACTTTCTGTTCACTTAATGGTAATTAAAAATAAAAAAAAAAAACAAAGAATAAAAATTGGATTTTATTTTTGAACATAGAGGAAATAAAAAAAACAGTGGAACAGTATAATAGAAAAATTCTTACTAACGAAAATGGAATGTCGATACTATAAATAGCAAATGTTTGATCTATCCCACATGGTATCCCAGGACAACGTTCCCAAAATAGCTTAGGCCACGTTTGTTGTGAGGAAATCGCTCATTATCTTCCTTACTCCTCCTTTACCAAGGTCAAGCGGTGGAAACTAATATTCCTTCTCTTTGTCACCGAGCCGGTTAGCAGAGGTTTCTGATATTCCTGATACAGAGGTTTTACTGTATATGATGTTATAAATATCGGGACTAAAAAATTAATAAAATACAACTAAGTTAAATATAAAATTTTAAAAAGTTACTTAATTTATGATGGCATTTATAGAAGTATGTGCTTTATCCTTTTTACATCTAGCAAGATGTTATAAGTTAAAGCAAGTCTTTTTATTCCAGCGAAGTTTGGGCTAAGAAGCTCTCTCTCTAACACTTAACCAAGAGAAAAACAGCTTGACTTCCGGACCACAGGAATAAAAACTGTTATGGTCACACTGGAAATTGAACCCAGACCGACTGTGTGGCAAGCCACCGCCTTAGCCTCTTAGATTCTATCGCTCCAAAATGTGACACCAAATTTACCTACTTTGAGTTCATTACACACTTCACAAACATGGTTGTTGAATGCCTCATGACTAACAGCATATTCCAAGAGTATTTGCTATGCTTTCAGCCGCCTTGTTACCCCTGGCTTGCCAAACCGGTCCCAGCACCTCAACCAATACACTGACACGAATTGCGAGCACCTCCAGAGCCTTCACGTAACTTTTGATCTGGCCAATCTGTTACTAGTTATAGGAACTTGTTTGGGCTTTAACCCTTTGAGTGCCAACGTCCGTATATACGGACGTAGGCGATTTATGCGAGAAATGCCAACGTCCGTATATACGGACGTCGGCAATTTATGCGAGAAGTGCCAACGTCCGTATATACGGACGTTTCGTTTTCGATTTATGCTATCATTATATATTATCTAAATCATTGCATTCTGGGTCCGTTGCAAAGATAAAGATGTATTTATATCGAAAAAAATAATGTTCGAATATTATTTGATATTCTATGCAGTAGCTCTGTTGACGAAAATCAAGTTGCTTTTGCGTCATTGAGTCAGCTGACTGGCTTTGTTTATATATATTGCTCAGTCGGCATTTGTGTTCTTGTGTAAACAGTATAAATATCACTCTTTTTCTTTTATTTGTTAGTTTTACAGTTGTTAGTTATTTGTGTTTAGTTATAAGTTGTTATTTACATTACAAAATGAAAAGAGTTAGACCTAATTCACAAATAAGTGATGGAACAGTAGGTCAAATAATGGCATATATATAAAATATAATGTGTAGATATTGTAAATAAAGGGAACATTTTATATTTTCTTAGATCTAAATATGTATTAGGTTCATAAACTTTATAAAAGAAAGTGTTTTTATTCATGTATGCTATTTTTAGAAATAATATTCTCTGAGTACCTACAGGACACAAAAAGTGTGACTTTGTGAGTTTTACAGTTTTTTGAAGAACGGCAATAACTTTTTTATTTTTCAGTGAATTTCAGTGTGTTTTTTTTATTTTGTTCATGAACATATATACTTTGACACCCTGCTTACTAGTGATGATTATGGAATTTTTTAAAAATCAAAAATGATGCTCAAACTTGGAAATTTGAAAAAAAATATTTTTCGTAAGTAGTTTTTTATGTTATAAAAAGTTTTTAATTACACATAATGTTGTCTAATGTAACATTTCCATTTAAAGCAGTCTTTATTGGTTATAACAAAAAAAGAAATAAGTAATTTGGTTAATAAATACTTGAGAAATAACCGTTTTAGCAAACTTACAAAAAATGCAAATTAGGCCTGGCACTTTATGCATACTCATATAGAAAATACCCCGGCACTTTCAGCATAGCAAAATGAAAAATGACCTGGCACTCAAAGGGTTAATCTTCAGTATTATTTTTTTGATTAAGACACACTCTCTTGGGCCTTGTGCTATTCTATATATGAGAATTATATGAAACTTTTAAGCAGCTATCAACCCACAGTTTAATATACATTTTTACTAGTGCCTTTCTAATATGTTCTGCATGTTCTACCTCTTTTATTTTTTGGACGGAATCCAGTATCTTTCAAAGCAGCATTTATTCATTCAATTCTTTTCTTCCCTATTCCGCACATAGAAACAAAAGCCTTTATACACATGTCATATTCTTTTGTTTAATCATCAATTCTTCCCCTTACTCTGTACTTGTAAGTCGATTCTTTTTTTCTCGCCTCTTCCTCCGGTTCCCTGTTTCACAGACGAGCAACGGGTAAAACAAATACCAGCCCAGGTAAGTAGGAGTCTTGTTCGTCAGAACTACCCATCAAGTTAAATGCATTCAAAACTGATCTCTTTACATCATCTGGAACAATCTCAAAACATTTTAATCTGCACTTATAGTCATCTCCTAACTCATGGACTCGAAGCTGATCTTTTTCATTACATCACAAATTCTTTCATGAGCCTTTAGGTTTTTACTTCCCGTACTGACTCCACTTTGATAATTGCCACAATTTTCTTCCATATCACTAATACTTTACTATTAAAAACACATCACTCGACACAATCGCTTATGGACTGAAACTCACACAATCATAAAACATCCTGAATCACTACAATATACAATTTATAGCCAACTAACTAAACTTTGCAAAAAAATCGATAAATCAGTGTTCTCTACAAAAGTAAACAGAAAACTGACAGTATTTAAACAAATGTAGACAGGACTCCACCTGTGGCGCAGCACTGTAGGAATTAATGCCGTGAGCTATTCCTTTTTGTGTGATTCAGTAACAGACACATACTGACAGACAGCATTAGATTTTTATATAATAGTAAGATGTTTTATATTAAAGGGCGATTCTTATAATATAAGACATCTGCCTTATATTGTAATTACCACTGTACGTAAATGGGTGGGCAAGTAAGTCATTGCCACTGTACACGTATAGGTGGGCGAGTTGGTAATTACCACTGCTCGTGTATGGATGGGCCTTTATTACACATTATACGATTCAAAGTAATTGTAATGTAGCAAATTGTATTAAGCGTAATTATCGAGGAAAACTTGAGAAATCCGAGGGATTTCATAATAAATTTTTATTATAATTGTCGCTAGGAGTATTCAACAATGTCAAGGAATGATTAAACCCTGACTACGCTGTGGACTTTACTTGAGTTTCCCTTCTGCAGAAACAGTGTGTGAGAATAATGGAAGTTCAGGGAAGTCATGAATTACTAAGGCCACTCTTTGAGGCTTTGCAGGTGTGTGTTTTTGTTAGGAAACACAACAATATCTTTATTGAGAATGGTAGATTTCACCACTATTCAATATGGAGCTTGTCCGATATTGGTTGAAAACTAAAAAATTAAAATTGTCTTCATACTATATGGTGAAAAATAGCTTTGAAAACATTAATTTTTGGGGTATCATTCCTTATTCTTTTAATAAGTCTTTGTCCACAATTACTTGATAACAGTTTGGTCATGATATGTTTAATCTCCACGATCTTAATGATTTAATTGTAAGGGCTGACATTATTAAATAAACAAGAGGATATATAATGCCTGATTTGTTATTTTGGCATAAAATATTCAAAGAGAAAATAACCTTTAAATATGAAAAAAAAATTGAGCAAGTGATTAACTATGTGTAAGAGTACAAAATGACATTTAGACTTAAATGTACTCAATTGGCTAGGCAGCACATAAAATCACTTACCTTGCTAGGAATTAATAGTCGCACTTCAATGTCATCAGGACCCATTCGTGAGCGTTTAAACGGCCCACCCATGTTGCCGTCCGAGAAACGCTTCATCCCTGCAAATTACATACAATAATTGGATAGATATATATGAGTATGATACAGATTTCAACACTTTTTATCTTCTTACTATCAGAATTATTAAGATATTGTGAAGTACCATTAACAGAACCAGCTTCATTAAAAGTAATGACCTCAAAATGTCCTGTAAATGTGTAGGGATTTCACTAACTTAAGCAAAACATCGTACTAGGATTTAAAAAATGGAAGTCTTGGAGAAGGTTTCTAGATAACTTATCACCCAAATGATCAAATGGTGTGTCTTATATGTAGCTTTATTGGCTTGGTGGATTTTTAAAAACCACGGATGCTTCATGCGTGATCCGTCAATGGGTCAATTGTGCAACAGTCGACTATGTATGGAGACGTTTTACGGCATTCATGGAAGAACAGTCCCGCACTTTTTGGCTGCGTAACATGCAAGTCACTGCCTCATCATTTGCCTCCTGGTCAATCTGGCCCTTGACCGGATCGCAGTGGGAAATAAAGTTGAAGTATTTCGCAAATGAATTAGATGTTCATTGCTTTAGTTTAGGAAAGCAAACTTATGTGATTTTACTGTTGTATTATTGATAGATTAGTTTTGTTAGAATGTGTTAAAAATGAAAAACTGCTACTTAATCTAATACACTTCCAAAAATTTGGCTTACCATAGAAAATTAATTTCAAAATTGTTATATTAATGTAAAAATATATTCTACGAGTTAATTTGTAATTGTGTAAATTTGTAACTGTACAAATGATAAATCTTATTTTATAAATTTTGAGTTTAGCAAAACTTTTAACTATAAGTGTATTTTTCAATCCAAGTAATATTATATTATTGATGTTTGTTTTATTATTGGATGTTGGTTGGTTTAACTATAAATTACTATCACAAAAAAAGAGTAATTTGACACATAAAAATAGAAAAAATAACCTTAAGAGTTTTTACATTGGAGATATTGGTTTATGAAATGTTTGCTCTTGGAGATTGAAATGTTCTCATTTTTAAAGATCCAATATGCTATGAAACAGTTGAAGAGTCACTCTAAAATAATTTCTAGAAACATTTTTTTATAAATAAAGAAGTGCCTAATAATTAATACTATAACAGCATTCTTCATCTTTCTTCAAAAATAATAACTCTCTTTCTTCATAGGACATTTAATACCTCCTTAACCTATTGAGGAGTATGCAATTTTGATCCCAATAGAGTACGGACGTCTTTGGACGTCTGGGCTCGGAAGAGGAAGGACGTCCTGTGACGTCCATTTTATTTCCGTACCAATTCTGCATTGCTACTCATTCTAGCGGCACTTTCTGGCAACATGTTTGTTATTGTTACTTAGTAGACACATTACAAAGAGCGCCTGGTGGATTGTTTTGTAATTAGCTTATGCAAATCAGCTGTGTAAGAACAACACTCAGCTGAGTATCGTTGGCGCAAAAATGTTTTGGCGCGAATATTGTCCCGCATTGTAATACATTGTGTTCATCTGGCTAGAGCTGTTTGGTTATTGTAGATGAGTCGTTTATTCCTAAACATTAATTGTACATTATGTAAATAGCTTTTTATTTAGAGTTTTTTTAAATAGATGCCTAGATAGACACTCGGCAGCCAATTGCCAACCAGCTGTCGCGCGACTAGTGGGCGGGCCAACACGCCTATCAGGACGCCATTTCATGCAGCCGCTTCCAATGAGAGACGGTAATCAGAAAAGAAAGCAAAGGAAGTGTTACATTTGCGCTCACACCGTAAAACGAGAAAGGAAAAGGAAAGACACAGCATAAAAGGAAAGACACAGCATACGAATGCAAACAGTGCCAAATTCCGCTTTGCGTGTTTCCTTGCTATGAAGACTATCACACTACTGACAATTTTTAAAAATAAAATAAAAGGTTTTAGGGCCTGGACTGTACAGAACTGTTATTGTATGGACATAATAATATGTTTTTAGTTATAAACTCTGAGTTGAAATAAATTAAAAATTCAGTTACTTAACTCAAAATTGATAATATGAATATTATTTTATTTTATTTAAAACATATGTAAAAAATAGTAATAAGCTATTAAATGTGTATTTATTAGTTTATTGTATCATAATAAAAAAGTATCAAACAAAACTAGAAAAAAAATTTTTCAACTCCTCTACCGTCAACAGGGAGTCTTTGATAATACTCATTATGAAGCAACGAGCAGGGACGTCTTAAGACGTCCTTACTCCTCAACAGGTTAAAATAACAATGAAAAAGCAATATCTACATCCGTCTTAACTACTACAACTGAACGGACTCAGACTTTCACTGCATTCTCCTCCAAAATAGGGCCAAAATCGTGCAGCCTTAAAAAACGTATACAGCATAGGTTAATTCAGCTGCTCTGACAATTTTGCATTTGTGTTCTAGGATGATGCACCACACAGTTGTGGTTCTTAAAAATCAAAGTTTAAGACTGCAGAGGGCAATGTTAAGGTTGGAATCTTTGAGCTAACGGTCGTTACTTCATTGTTGAATAAAGCTCGAGCATCCATCAATAAAGGACAGTCTCCTTGTCCAGCATCAAACAACTGCCTATTCAATGATGTTGATCAAGCTTATACATCAACTGGCTCCCAATGAGATCAAACAACTGAATTACCGGTACCCCCAAAAAACTAAAATCTTGTTTTATTATTTTTATGACTGAAGTGTTCTCTCCTGTAAGAAAAATTTTGATTTGTTTGATCCTGTGAAAATCTATAAGAAAAAAAAAAAAAAAATTATTTATGACTTAAGTTAATTTGAGGCAAATTTACGTTTGCTTTATCCTGGGGCATAAGGCCTTAGCATAGTGAAAAAAGGTACTCCCAATGAATTTAAAGTATCAAGCAGAATGTCCGGTTATTTTAACATGCATGGTACTTAATTTAACATTTTAAAAATCTAAAAATTTATTTGTCTTTAAGTTGCTGCCTCTCGAGAATATAAGCATATTAACTATTATTTTTTTTCTAAACAAGACCTTTACACAGTCAATTTCAAATTAAAAATTATCATTTAATTTAATAAGCTAATCAAACATTGAGCACGAGTTAATTACTTTTAGAAAATTCCTAAAATTATTGTTAATAGAACTTAAGGCAATAATTACAATAAACTATATTTAAGTATGCTGGATGTTACATACTTAAATTCATATTACTTCAATTTAGAAATTCAATTTTGAGAAGACTACCATTTAAAAGTAACACAAGTTCATTGTTATTAGAAAAATGTATGATAAAATATTTACATAGGATGATCAATCCATTCCTCAAGCAGACAACGAAATTGGAAATAATTCCAAAAATTTAATTACATTAAATTACTAATTACATTTAAAATTATTAAATTTCTTTATAAGTCATCAATCAAACATTACCAAATTAAGATACAAATTTAGAAATCGCCTAGGATCCTACTCCGATCGGCACTTCCACGCTAATAGCTCTTTTTACCTGCCGAAACTAATTTGGACTGTCCAAATCGCTTCCGTATTGTCACTGACCTCCCATCACTTGCCGCTAGCGTCGTCTTCTGATTGATTGACCCCGTTCGGCTGATATCCAGTTGCACCGGCGGTCAAAGGAATTTCCACGGGTCAAAACATTCCTCCGTCCGAAAAGTGTCCAGATGCACCGGTGGTCAAAATCTACCCACCTCACTTATCCCCGCTGCAAATTCCTTCGACCGCCGGAGCCGGTGCAATTGGAAGGCCCCTTCCTTCCCCACCCCACTACATTTCTTCAAACATAGTTTATAAGTGTTTAACAATTTCGCAATGGAATATTCTATCAAACACTTGCCGATGTTTCGTGGCACATATTAATGGTAGACCATAGCAGGTTCTAACTAATAAATATGGTAACTATGTATTTAATGTTTAATTTTGTGTTTATCCGTGGCAACACTAACATCTAACCTAACCTAACCTAACCTAACCTAACCTATTTGGAAACCTGGTTGGACTTTCCCGGCTCATGTCATAAACAAGGGCCTCTGGTGCAATTGGAACACCCCCCAAAAGGGGCTCCGGTGCATCTGGACACATCAGTTTGGGGCCGATCCCTGACCCCGGTGCAATTGGAAATCTCCCCCCCGTTCTACTTGGAGTTTTGTTACCATATATGCTAACAATTTACGCACCACGTTACGTCTCGAATATTTGGAGGGTCATGTTTACTTCCACTTTTTATGATTTACATTTATAAGCTAACCAAGCCTATAGGGCCTATTCCAAATGAGAAACCCTTCATATGATAAAAAATTATTGGAAGCAAATAACATTTCGAAACCAGAGAACCTGCTAAATTCTTAAAAAGTTAATGCCAACTGTAAACTGAGCAATGTATAATGGCTTATGTAACACTTAACCCTAAAAATTAAAATGACCTGCTACAAATTTTAATTAGTTTGGTTCATGGTAAAAAATAAATTCTACTATTTTCTCCTGGGCTTTTATCAATTTCAAACCATTACCTCAGAATCAGACTTTCTATCTCTAATCAAAACAGATTAGCCAGTTCAATATAAAAACAGTGACTGAAAACTGCCACAAATTTGTTTTTAAAAGTATATATTTAAAAAGTTACCTATAAATAGCCTTGACTTTGTTGTAATATACTTATAGACCCAATTCATTAAAATTGGTCAAATTTTTTTACTATAATCGTTGAAAACAAAAAAATAATAAAATACCGATTTAAAACAGAGACTTCAAGGAGACTTGTATTTGCTTAATATAATTATTTAGTGATTATTATTTGTCTAAGCTTTGTTCCTCATTGTTGTTTATATTACTACACTTTAAAATTTGGCCAGACAAATAGCAATCCGCCACAGCAATTAGCTGTAAAAAATAACTGTATAAGTCTGTTCTGTTGTTATTTATTGTTTACATTATTATTAATTGTAATTTCAACACTAAATAATGATTTTAATTTAATTTAATCATTATAAGTTTGATTTGTTAGTTTTGATCAAACCAACAAATGAGCACTACTGCTGATAAAGTAATGGGTTGTATACCTAGTTCCAACGACAATTTTTAAATGGAATGACAAAGTGGGAGAAGAGTACTTCTCTATTTCACTTCCACCACTCAGTGAATTTTTCCTGCAAGAGTGCTTTTAGTAGGTTACAATCTAAACATCCTATCTGTACCTGTTTAGCAATATAATGGTCAATATTCTTAACATTGTTTCCCCTAAGAATACATATTATCTTGTGGAGGCTAGAGTTATAATATATGCAAACTTGTCAGTCTCTAAAATTAAGATTTTTAATTGAATCAAAACCAATAAACTAATATTTAGTTAATATGTGCTTGGTTAAATAAATTTATTAAATTTAAGAAGTTACTAGTTGTATCAAAAGAATAGAGCAACTTATCTCAAACTTAACTATAGGAACATTAGAATGAGAATTATTGAGAAAAAGGACAATCAGGAAAATTTTAAGCAGAAGCAATAAAAAAAGACAAGGGAAGTCGATATGTAATTAAGAAGATCAAGGAATAGCATGCACATGAAATTATAATATAATAGTTGGCGGAAAATGAACAACAAGAAATCAATACAGTCATTACAAAGGATGACAGCAAGGAAATTGATAATACAATCACTTTCCCAAATGAGAGTCCATAAATAACAAGCAGTCATGTCAAATGAGGAATCAGTCAAACTGAGAACAAGAAATAAATAACGAGCACCTAGTACAGTAATATCAAATGATGAATGAATCAAAGTGAGAACAGGAAATAAACAGCAATCACCTACTACAGTATTGTCAAATGATGAATCAGTCAAACTAGAACAGGGTATAAATAGCAATCACCTACTACAGTAATATCAAATGAGGAATCAGTCAAACTGAGAACAGGAAATAAATAGCAATCACCTACTACAGTAATGTCAAATGATGAATCAGTCAAACCGAGAACAGGAAATAAATAGCAATCACCTACTACAGTAATATCAAATGATGAATCAAAGTGAGAACAGGAAATAAATAGCAATCACCTGCTACAGTAATATCAAATGATGAATCAGTCAAAGTGAGAACAGGAATTAAATAGCAATCACCTACTACAGTAATATCAAATGATGAATGAGTCAAACTGAGAATAGGAAATAAATAGCAATCACCTACTACACTAATATCAAATGATGAATCAGTCAAAGTGAGAACAGGAAATAAATAGCAATCATCAAATACAGTAATATCAAATGATGAATTAGTTAACTGAGAACAGGAAATAAATAGCAATCACCTACTACAGTAATGTCAAATGATGAATCAGTTAAAGTGAGAACAGGAAATAAATAGCAATCACCTCCTAGAGTAATAGCAAATGATGAATCAGTCAAAGTGAGAACAGGAAATATATAGCAATCACCTACTACAGTAATATCAAATGATGAATCAGTCAAAGTGAGAACAGGAAATAAATAACTGGTCGGTAGCGTAGTTGGTTCAATCCCAGCTTCATGTGCTAAAGGTTCTCAGTTCGATCCCAATCAGAGTTAATACATTTTGAGAAGGATCAGCTGATAAACACCGGCTGTTCATTTGTCATTGGGCTATTAATCAATGACACTTTCTAAGGAATAGTCGGCCTTAGTTTGTAACAATGACTACATTCGCTCATATACACTCATCACATTCATTCGAAATCCTTATTCGCCCATATCTTGATGATCGGCGTCTTATGAATAAATAAATAAAAAAATAAATAAATAAATAAATAGCAATCATCTACTACAGTAATATCAAATGATAAATCAGTCAAACTGAGAACAGGAAATAAATAGCAATCACTTATTACAGTAATATCAAATGATGAATCAGTCAAAGTGAGAACAGGAAATAAATATCAATCATATCCTAGAGTAATAGCAAATGATGAATCAGTCAAAGTGAGAACAGGAAATGAATAGCAATCATCTACTACAGTAATGTCAAAAGATGAATCAGTCAAAGTGAGAACAGGAAATAAATAGCAATCACCCACTACAGTAATATCAAATGAGGAATCAGTCAAACTGAGAACAGGAAATAAATAGCAATCACCTACTACAGTAATGTCAAATGATGAATCAGTCAAACTGAGAACAGGAAATAAATAGCAAAATCCTACTACAGTAATATCAAATGATGGATAAGTCAAACTGAGAACAGGAAATAAATAGCAATCACCTACTACAGTAATGTCAAATGATGAATCAGTTAAAGTGAGAACAGGAAATAAATAGCAATCACCTACTGCAGTAATGCCAAATTATGAATCAGTCAAAGTGAGAACAGGAAATAAATGGCAATCACCTACTACAGTAATATCAAATGATGAATCAGTCAAACTGAGAACAGGAAATAAATAGCAATCACCTACTACAGTAATGTCAAATGATGAATCAGTTAAAGTGAGAACAGGAAATAAATAGCAATCACCTACTACAGTAATGTCAAATGATGAATCAGTCAAAGTGAGAACAGGAAATAAATAGCAATCACCTACTAATATCAAATGATGAATCAGTCAAAGTGAGAAGAGGAAATAAATAGCAATCATATCCTAGAGTAATAGCAAATGATGAATCAGTCAAAGTGAGAACAGGAAATAAATAGCAATCATCTACTACAGTAATGTCAAAAGATGAATCAGTCAAAGTGAGAACAGGAAATAAATAGCAATCACCTACTACAGTAATATCAAATGATGAATCAGTCAAAGTGAGAACAGGAAATAAATAGCAATCACCTACTACAGTAATATCAAATGATGAATCAGTCAAACTGAGAACAGGAAATAAATAGCAATCACCTACTACAGTAATATCAAATGATGAATAAGTCAAACTGAGAACAGGAAATAAATAGCAATCACCTACTACAGTAATGTCAAATGATGAATCAGTTAAAGTGAGAACAGGAAATAAATAGCAATCACCTACTACAGTAATATCAAATGATGAATAAGTCAAACTGAGAACAGGAAATAAATAGCAATCACCTACTACAGTAATGTCAAATGATGAATCAGTTAAAGTGATGACAGGAAATAAATAACAAGCACCTACTACAGCAATGTCAAATGAAGGTTCTCTTGAAAAAAACTATGCACAATTTTAATGTCATGTGTAGTGTATTCAATACTATTCAGTGGTTTTTAAAAACAAAAAAAGATTCATGATTCCCAAGATTTGAAGACTACGTAATAAAAATGCTGAAAATTCTAAAATATACATAACATGCACCTACTACAGTAGTGTAAAATATGAGTTTTTAAGAATGAGGTCAGGAAATAAATAACATTCACTTCTTTGGTGATGTCATATTAGTTTAAATGAGCAATGGTAATATGTAACAAACACCTACTAAAATAATGTAAAATGAAAAATTATTTGAATTAGCACCACATGGAAAAAAATTTAGTAAACCAAATTTATTGGCCATAGTGTAAAATTGTAAGAATAATGATATATTATGTATAAAAAATTACATTTTTAGACATTTTTTAAAGTAACTTAAAATAAATTTAAAATCCTACAATAAAACATTGCACCTAATATTTGTAATTTATTATAAATATTTGTTAGACAAAGATCATATGACTTGTTCCATTTGACAGACGGGGATGGCGCCAGTGCGAGCCAATTTAGTATTTAGTGGATGGATGGCGTGGTAGTGGTGGTGTCGTGCAGTAGGAGTGGCGCCCAGCAGGCCGCCGTATTGATCGACGGACCGCGGCGGCACACAGTCCATAGTCATCGCCACGCCACGGCCCATAGTCATCAGGAAATGGGTGTAAGAAAACTGCGTTTGAATTGCAAAATTTGTGGCAAATTGGTTGACACTGTTAAATGTATATTCGTGGATTTGTAAATGCTGTTAATGTTCTTTACACATCCGGGTATGGTAACCTAATAATTTTCGACTAAAATTTTAAAATCTTTTGATAGGTTGGTTCTCTTAATTACCTAACTTAACCATTAATGCTAAGGTAAACAAAATGTTAGTCTAATTAAACAGCAAATAATTGTGCCTACTAGTCCCAAACAAAACATATCACCAGAACAATGAATAGAATATCATACTAATTCAGAGGGCTACTATTTTCATTGAAATGTAATTCATTAGTAACTGAGTACCCTTTGAAAATTAAAGTAACATTTTAAAACAACAAATCACAAAAAGAAAACAAAAAAATGATAACATTTACAACAAATTAACAAAATCGAATAAACACATCGATCAATTTTATGCTGAATAAATTGGAAGACCATTTAAGATAAAGCTTCAAGAACAAGTACAAGCTACCAAAATCTACAACGATTCCCCCATAAAATCCAACTCCATTGAACACTTTCTCTCCATAAAATCTTACACTAACACGAAAGAAAACAATAACATATTAAATTGTATGGAAAAAGGTAAAAAAAATATGTAACTAAAGAAGAATTGTAGTGTCATAGGATGCAACAAACATGACGCAGAACGTGGCTGCAATGTGGAATCTTGGTGATTATTCTATCCAGGGAGAGTTGAGAGTGGAGCTCCACCCTCTGCAGGTATGTCCTAGGCATTGTAACAGGTCCACCAAATTGATAGATAAATTAATTAATTCAAATAAATAATAAATTATTACGTAAAAGAAAGGGATATATTTAATTGGAATAAATAACGAATGTGCAAATTATATTCGAGAATTGTCGTGAGTAAATCACCAGTTAGATAAAAAAGGAGACAGAAATATCTGTCCCAAACAAAATACAGTCCTGCCTTTGTTACAATTCAGACATGGGTGGAGCCCTTCTAGGAAACATAATCATAAACATGTGGGAACGCCTGAGTGGCGACAGTCAACAAAAAATAAGACGAAATAGTGTGTGACAAGAGTCAACATGAAAGTCAGTTGGAATTTTCCATAGCCCCCACCCCGGGACTTAAATAAGGAGAACGTACAAGCTACGTTTTGAGCAGACGACCTGTAGGCAAATACTAAAAAAAAGGAGAGACGCTATTGGTTCACGCGATGCAGGAAGGGGTCTACCATGCGGGTGACTGCTAACAAAACCTGCTGGCCCTAGATCACTTCCCAATAGGACACAGTACTGTACACACAAACAGACACCAAGACATACATACATACTACTCCGACATTACAAGAAATTAATTTGTGCGGGAACTTTGATAAAGATGTAGAATCATATCATTCGATTATTAAACTAGTTCTTATTGAAGTTTATTTTGAAGTATTTAAATTCAGAAAGTAAATTGGTCCGTATCGCGCTCTACAAGAACTTCATTGTTTCCAGATAAGTTACATTTAAGAATATTATTAAAATATTGTTTTGTAAAATAAGTTGAAATAAGTAAAAAACTTCATGTTATAACCAATTTTATTTATGAGTAAATGTAGAGTCATGTTGAAAATAAGATAAATAATAAAAATGTTTGTGTAAAAGAATTTTGGAGTACTTGTATTATATAGTCCTGCCAATTTACCCAATAAAGACCCTGAGATTTTTTAAGAACAATCATGCTCTAATTTAAATTAAACTTTTATTATTTAGAAGATAAAAAATAATAAAGAATAATCAAAGTAATATAACAACCTCATAAAGGTAGCACATTACAGATTGTCATCCAAAGTGGTGACCAATTATTGAAAATCAATAATTCTAATTCAATTAATTTTATTAAATTAATTGCAGATTTTAAATTAGAGTAACATCAAAAACCACAATGTTCCAGCATTCACGATACATAGCAGAACTTATGAACAAACTGATTACCAGAGTCTGACTGACTGACTAGGGAATGGGAATGCTAATGAATTATCTTGTTGTAAATAAAGGATCCACGTGGACACCCTTTTCTTATTGGTAGGCACTCTTGAAACGAGGATAGTCTAGGCGAAGTCTCACTCTCAACTCTCGTAGAATAGAATATAGAACGTAAATATGAGTCAACCCTGTTCTCACGAGACGGCTGGTCACCAACCATCAAGGCAACAACATTACTAATACACAGTTGATTTTGAGAATTGTAAGCTATAAAAATAGATATATTTATTGAGCCGGAAGTGTACAAGCTTAACTACATTAAAAATTGTGCTATGGGCAAAACCATAATCGGAACATTCATTGGAACGTTATGCTGATACAGTACACTGCGTATACTTAGTCAGAGAAGGTGAAGCACGGTATCCTGTCACATGAGACGTGGGCGTGGCATGTTTCGAGAAGACCAATGACCTTATCTACTATCACGTAATCACTTACTGACTCAAATTCTTAGTCACTTCCCGATGAGCTGGCTTGCACTGTTGGCCACACAACCAATACTAATAATTCAAACATTTCTCTTTTTGCTTGCTTTGAATATAATTTAAAAAATTACGAAGAAAACAAACAATTCCCAATACTTACCCTCAAAACTACAATTGTAAACATATTTGTATATTAATTATAATCGAGTCCATCGTACGTATTTGATTTTTTCCAACATTTGGTTTAAGGATACTCCACTTGAGTAAAAAAAATAGATTACTGTTAGTAGAACTAACTCCAATTATCCGAAACGCCGATTATCAGAATGCTATCAAAGTGTAATGAAATAAACCTTGAAATATTTAGCTATTTAATTTATTCTAAAAATATTAAAAAAAAGCAAACAACAACGTAAAGTAGTATTTTTAACATTAAAAAAATCACAATAAATAATGCATAATATGCTTGAATAAATACAGAACTATTAACTGTAACACCATCATAAAACAATAAATCCAAATTTTTCTTGGAAACGTAATAAGATAATTAAACACTTTCTCATTTAAAACATTGTTTTTTTCATCTCATTTCAATTAAATAAAATAGACTATTTACTGACAACACTTCAACTATCAGAATATTCGATTATCCGAATGGGGTCTGGTCCCAATTCATTCGGATAGTTACAGTTCTACTGTACCGTACTTTCACAAGCAACATTTGAGTAAGTAAAGACAATCAAAACATTAAAATTATAACGAGAGGGAGAAGCTTAGGTTTTTGGGAGACTTTTGGAGCACATGAAGTTTGTAATATTCCTTCAAAACATAATAAAATTTTGCATCTATAGGATGCAAGTATAGAACGTTAGACTCTAAAATCGACCAATTTGGGTGGGGGAATCAACCGACTGACTTATTTTTGGAATGGCTTCAAGTATGAATCAGTAAAAATATTGTAGGTTTCCACCCTAAGCGAGTTGTACTTCGGGGTTGGGGGGCTAAAATGTGGCCATGGAAAAATATTTTAGACGGTTTTTCATTAGAAATCACAATAGAATGAAAATGTCGAAGAAACGTTCAATGTAAAAGTTGTAGAGCAATTAATTCTGCATTAGGCCTAAGTGAGATCAAGGCCGTTACAAAGTCATCAAAGCTTGACAAATATTTCAGAATGATTTAAAAATTCGTTTTTACTATCACTTTTTCTCAAAAATCTTAGAAAATAGCTTAATAATGACTAGAAGACATGTTATAAGAGTTGTAAACCAGTAAATTGTGCGTCAAATGGGATCAAGCTTGGTTTTTGGACCACCTGTTTCTCTGTACATTTGAATTTCGAAGTTGGGCTATTTATGAATAGAAACTGCTGATATCAACTCCAAGTTTCCTCGGGGGTTGTTATGAACTATTATACGTATAAAATTGTGCAATATAAATTTGTTACTATATTAATATTTACCTAAGTAATATTTATAATATTTATCTGATCTAGTAATTGTGAGTTATAGCAGTAGGTATTTTGTTTAAAACAGAATCAAAGGTAAAGCATCAAACAAGATAGAGAATAAAATGGTGGCAGTAAATCAACATTTCATTTTAATTACAAAATGGTGAACGGTATACAAAATTGTGTTTGAAAATTCCTATTTACACAATCGTAATCCGGGTTGGACCGTGTCTGGTTATTATGTACACTATGTACAAATTGCCGACGTTTCGAGCACATTGCAGCACTCATCTTCAGGGCGACACACTCTGATACTAGATCCACAGAGTATATATACTCTGAGACCCTTGCAACTTGCGCAAATAGTTGGCCGTTTGATTCCGGCCTTCCAGTATACACAATCCCTGCACACCTTTTACTACATTTACAGGAGATGTTGGTAAGCAGCAACTGAGAAGCTGCTACCTTTGAGGTAGGCGGTAGGCAAGAGTTGATTCTGAAGGATTACATAAGCTGACCCCACTGGAGTGTATTTATCTCATGCCTAGCCCGATTTGAACCTGTTGGCAATCTGCTCTTATGTCAGGTGGTAGGGACGCCATAATAAAATTTGGAGATCAGGGAGAGACGCATATTATCCCAATTCACAACAATTCTATTGGTTTTCTCTCCATAGAATGATGCTAAAAATCTCTGCCCAGCTTAAACTATTGTTTTGGGTTGCTATTATGATTGAAGAAGGATATGACTTCATCAAAAAGGTTGTGGTTGTTGGAGACCAGCTTCACTACCTTCTTTTTACTATGCCTCAGCAGGAATTTGTATCACAACCACAAATGGCATGGAGGAACCATCAGATAGTTTGCAGCTCCGCTGACCATACACTTCAGGTAATGTTGTTTCACTACCAGGCTTGAGGAAATATGTTGGCTGAAGGTGGTGCATGTCTAGGCTTACCATACGTCCGGGATTAGCCCGGACAGTCCGGGATTGAACCATTTGTCCGGGGAAGATTCCGGGATTGAGAAAAGTCCGGGATTGTCCGGGATTTTGGGAAATTTGACTTGCGTTGTCTAGCCGTTGGCAATAGTGACGCTGCTATTTTTACACTTTAAAGTCATGTGAAAACAATAGTTCTTGAGTACGATGTCTGACATGTGTTTCTGAATTTAGTCTTGAATACCGAGGACGACTCGACATCGAAGATCATGTCAAAAGTGAAAAACACAAGAAAGCTGTAAGTGCAGCTTCTTCCTCAAACATTACTTCTTTTTTTAGTAATAAAGATTCAGGAGACAAGGAGCTGCAACTCGCTGCAAAAGAGGCGGCATTTGCCTACCATACTGCACAACATGAAGTAAGTTTTAAAACTAATGACTGCACCAGTAAACTAGTAAAAAAGTTGTTCGAACCCAAGTTTTCATCAGCTTGAACAAAAACTGAAGCCATTTTAATCAATGTTATATCTCCGTACATTTTTGAAAAATTGTTAAATGATCTGAAAAATGCTACATACATTACAGTTTTCATTGATAGTTCCAACAAAAAAGATGTTAAACTGACCCCAGTTGTTGTCAGGTACTTTGCTCTAAATGAGGGTGTTAATGTTAAACTGCTTTATTTCGAAGAAGTACCTGGTGAAACAAGTGACATTCTTCTGGACCACATTTTGATAGGAATCAATAAATTGCCACTAAATCTTGAGGCTAAAATAGTAGTTCTATGTGCTGACAACACCAACACAAATTTTGGTGGTGCCCACATACGTGGTCAAGGAAATGTTTTCAGGAAACTCCAAGCCAAATTAGAAAGGCCAATTCTTGGAATTGGGTGCTCAGCTCACATCACTCACAATGCGGTACAAACTGCATGTGACGTTCTTCCTGTTAACATTGAAGCAATGGTGGTCAAACTGTACAAATATTTTACCAGTACACTGTCAGGGTGACTGAAATGATAGACTTCTGTGAATATGCAAGTGTAGAGTTTAAAAGACTTTTATCTCACGGCAGCACGAGATTTTTGAGTTTGTTGCCAGCTATCGAAAGAATTATCCATCAGTACAAGCCACTGAAGATGTATTTTTTAGCCAACGAACACAAACACAGTCCAAAACTGATGGTGGACTTTTTCAACAACCCAGTAATTGAGCTCTTTTTTATGTTTGTCCATGGATCGCTGCAGATGTTTCAAAAAACTATTTTAAAATTAGAACGAGAAGATATCAGTGCAGCAGAGGCAGCACAAGTCTACCATCAATTGGTAAGGCAGCTGGAAGAGAGAAAAGCACAGAAATTTGTTCCTTTTGCTGCTAAACAGTTATTAAACCAACTTAAGACAGAGGGTGAAGTTGAAGAAGAAATGTTTTTTGAGAGCATAACAGGGTTTTATGACGCTGGTATAAACTACTTGAATCTGTGGGGATCGAGTTTTGATGGAGCGGACAAATTTTCATGGTTGTCCTTGGAAACAGTAGACGTTACCTGGGCAGAGCTAGAAGAGAGCGGACTGACTGTCAACAAAATAGTATCCAATTCAGTTGACATGGATCAGTTGTTTGATGACAAAACAGGTTGCTGTGACGTAATTCGTACATTGGTACCAAAGTGGAAAGCCCTGCCTGAAGAAAAAAGACCCACGACACAAGAGAAATGGAAAGAAGTATTTCAGACTATGTCGAAATGCAACATCGACTTCAAGAATATTTTCAAATTGGTGGAATTTGGGATGTGCTTGCCAGGCACATCAGCACCAGTGGAGAGGGTATTTTCCATAATGAGCAATGTATGGAGTGCGGAAAGAGGACGCATGTCAATTTCAGTGGTAGGGGAACTCCTTAATATTAAAATAAATTCAAAGTTGTCTTGTGTGGATTGTTATGAAAACATCAAGAATGATAAAAAGTTTCTACGTAAGGTCCTGTCATCTGAAAAATATCAACATCGTCCAAGTGAAGTTGAAGGCGAACAATCAGACTATCAGCAGAATCCAGTACAGATGATACAAATGGACTTTTTTTACTTTAGTTTATGTTATATATCTTTAAATAAATTATACAGAAACTTTGAATAGTGTGTTAATAAATAATTAAAGAAGGTTGAAATTGTAACTAAAATGTTGTTTTATTGAATTATTAAACCATGATGATTTTTCCCACCTACCAATACGCACTTAAAAATGTCCGGGATTGTCCGGGATTGACTTCCAGTAGTTTATAAAAATGTCCTGGATTGGTGGTCAGAAATTATGGTAAGCCTATGCATGTCCTGTGTCCTCACCAACCAAGCCTTCGTGCGTTGATACTTCACAGGCTGTGGCAATATGCTTCCTTGCTTGTTTGACAGATATGCTGTCCATTTCCAACCTATCATTAAGCAAGGTTATGAGGCGCTCTTTATTCTTATCACTGGATGGTAACTGCTCCTGGGCCATCGTCACTAGCATTGTCTTAGTAAAAATGGGTTTGGAAGTTATGTTCTACTTTATTCGGTGGAGCCGCTCAGAAGACCTTTGGTAGACAGTTTCAAAACTAGTATTGGAACAGGAAAGTCTGTCAGGATTCGTTCCATAGAAAACTGGCATTTTCCATGCCTTAAATGTAATTGCAGAGATGTTCAAAAGGAGCATTGATTTTTTTCATCTTGAAGCATATCTCTGTTAGTTCCTTAGTTTGTTATCAACAAAAATTGAAAATAAATTCATACAAATCGTTTGTAGTTATTTTTCAAAACACCAGCAAAACTGTGAAAATCGCCTGGCATATCATGCTTATGACTTGTTGCCATGGCACTGAAAGGGTTCATTTTTAAAGGTGGATTTTACTGTCTCTATAAAGATGTGATGACATTAAAAGCCATCTGTATATATATATATATATATATATATATATATATATATATATATATATATATATACAAAATGTTAGGTTAGGTTAAAGGGCACTAGGCCTGGAATTAGTATAATGGAGAGATATGACATCAGTAAACTTACCTTAGAAGACAAGTTCACTAACACCAGAGTAGTAGTAACATTCACAAAATAAACACCTAATCTCACAAATTTTCAATTCCACTGGCATTTCTTTCTGGTAAGTAGAGAGAGAAGAGAAGAGAAGAGAAGAGAGAGAAGAGAAGAGAAGAGAAGAGAAGAGAAGAGAAGAGAAGAGAAGAGAAGAGAAGAGAGGGGAGGGGAGAGGAGAGGAGAGGAGAGGAGAGGAGAGGAGAGGAGAGGAGAGGAGAGGAGAGGAGAGGAGAGGAGAGGAGAGGAGAGGAGAGGAGAGGAGAGGAGAGGAGAGGAGAGGAGAGGAGAGGAGAGGAGAGGAGAGGAGAGGAGAGGAGAGGAGAGGAGAGGAGAGGAGAGGAGAGGAGAGGAGAGGAGAGGAGGGAGAGAGAGAGAGAGAGAGAGAGAGAGAGAGAGAGAGAGAGAGAGAGAGAGAGAGAGAGAGAGAGAGAGAGAGAGAGAGAGAGAGAGAGAGAGAGAGAGAGAGAGAGAGAGAGAGAGAGAGAGGAGAGAGAGAGAGAGAGAGAGAGAGAGAGAGAGAGAGAGAGAGAGAGAGAGAGAGAGAGAGAGAGAGAGAGAGAGAGAGAGAGAGAGAGAGAGAGAGAGAGAGAGAGAGAGAGAGAGAGAGAGAGAGAGAGAGAGAGAGAGAGAGAGAGAGAGAGAGAGAGAGAGAGAGAGAGAGAGAGAGAGAGAGAGAGAGAGAGAGAGAGAGAGAGAGAGAGAGAGAGAGAGAGAGAGAGAGAGAGAGAGAGAGAGAGAGAGAGAGAGAGAGAGAGAGAGAGAGAGAGAGAGAGAGAGAGAGAGAGAGAGAGAGAGAGAGAGAGAGAGAGAGAGAGAGAGAGAGAGAGAGAGAGAGAGAGAGATGGCTTCCACTATTCCTGGGTAGGTGGCTGTGGTGGGGGTTGTACACCCATAGAGCAACACTCAGGTATAGATGCAGTTTTTCAGTTAGTATATATATGAAGTTTGCTGATGAGAAGGGGTTGAGGGGAAGTGGTCTATCTTATGTTCAGATTAAGTGGGTCAGGGATTTTGTTATCCATTGGTGTGCTAAAATTGACCATACCAATGGATAACAAAATCTGTGTCCCACCTAATCTGGACATAAGATAGACCACTCCCCCTCAACCTTCCCCATCAGCAACCCTTTATATATATACTAACTGAAAAACTGAATCTATATCTGCGTGTTGCGCTATGGTTGTACAACCCCACCACAGCCACCTACTCAGGAACAATGGAATATATCTCTCTCTCCTTAGAAAACCTGTGAAACCTGGCCTATTCATCTCCCAGCCACATCTTTTACCAGCTTCACTACCTCCTTAACCTACAAGATACCTGGAAACCTCTCCTGTGATTCCACCAATTTAATTTATCAACTCCAGTGCCAGCACTGTCCTGCCCAATATATCGGCCTTACCAGTGAAACCCTTTGAAAACACATGAATGGCCATAGACATGATTGCAAAGTCCAAAATCCTGAAAAAATCCTGTCTCTGCCCATACTCTTCTCCATAACCAAAATTTTGATCAGTGTTACACCACTAAAGTAATCAGATCTCTTCCTTCCCATGCCAATAGTTCCCAACTCCGAAGGATGGAATTAGCACACCAATGGGTAACAAAATCCTGTGACCCACCTAATCTGAACATAAAATAGACCACTTCCCTTCAACCACATCCCCATCAACAAACTTCATATATACTAACTGATAAAAACTGCATCAATACCTGAGTGTTGCTCTATGGGGTACAACCCCCACCACAGCTACCTACCCAGCAATAGTGGAAGCCATGCCCCCCCCCTCTCGCTCCCTCTCCTCACATGGAGTAAGTGTCAGTGGCATTGAAAATTTGTAAGATTAAGTGTTTATTTTGTGAATGTTACTACTACTCTGGTGTTAGTGAACTTGTCTTCTAAGGTAAGTTTGCTGCTGTCCTATCTCTCCAACATACTAACATATATAAAATTTTTATTTTATCATTATCTTATTTTTAATATTACTTGGAATTAAAAAAATTGTGATATAACCAATCATTGAGTAAAAATTGTTATTAAAAAAAATCATAAGAGTTAATTATAATCATATGTCAGGTAACACAATAATAGTTATACGATATATTGTAGTAATAAAAATTTGGTCTTGATATGCATTTCCGAACATAGTTGAAACTAGTAAAAAAAATCTACTTCAATAAATCAAGCTTCAATAAGCCATCCAGATTTATCAGGTAAAGCTACAAATGCACTATAGTATACGAGAGAACATATGGCCAACAACCATATGACGTAGAGGAGGGGGGAGACCGGCATGGCTCCCCCTTTCTGTCAAATTGTGCAGCCCTTGTTATAGTAGACTTGCATATATAAAGCTGAGAACTACTAATGAAACACAGAAGAAATTTATTCATATATATGGGTGAAAATCAAATTGTGGGACAAAAAGGAAAAACAAATTTTATAATTTTTTTTATAGAAGTAAATTTATTTTGTTATCAATAGTAAAAGCATAACCTTACAAATACAATATTAACCTTAGCATAGCTTAATTTTAATATTTTATATTTTTTTTGTTATTTTTACTTGCTGAACGTACACAATTTTGTCAGATCGCTAACGTTTTATAAAGTAACTATAAAAATAAATTCCTTAAAATCAGAGCACAAAAAACATAGTTTTAGAATAGAACATACAGCAATGTATTCTATATATTATTATTATATTTATTACGGATTTTGATTATATAAATTGTGTAAACAGATGAATAATTAACCAATTGCCATGGTGCATACACTAAAATCTCAAATTATGGTTCATTATTAATTTGTATTAATTTTATTTTTAAGTTATGTGTAAGAACTGGTTAAATTATTTCATATTATCAACTTTAAATATCAGAATAAGTTCATTTTACGGGACTTTAAGAGTTTTCGTTAGCGTTAGCGATCTGTCGCAGCCGTTAGCGATCTGTCGCGGCTGTTAGCGATCCAAAGTAATACGATTGAAAGATACATAAAATGAACATTGAATGACAGTTAACATTTTAAACAGTTGCACAACCGAACAACTTTACAGTTGTACCTGATTTTTGAACCTGTACAAAATTTTACCCTCCCTTGCTACAACGGAAGGACTTGGCAGAACTCCAACAATTTGATCATAAGATACATATGATACGTCCCTTTCGTCCATTATGTACACCGACTTATCACTAGAGAAGTTCTTCATGAACATCACTTTTAGTTCATCCTCACTGTCAAGTTCTGTCTGCACCACTCCAACAAAATTAACCGGTTTTTTATTTTTATTTTGGCTTGCAACCGAAACAACAACAAAACACCCTTTTCCTAATGAGGGCACAGTGTGTAAAGGTTGACATTTGACCAAGTTGTCTTAAGGGGTTTTAAGTTTCAAGTCCTCTTCATCAGAGCAACAGAAAACATCTTCAACGGATAATTTTTTCTTTGAAGATGAAGCCCAGGTCTTCTTTTTTTTCACCTCTGGGAACCACTCCTCATCTGAAGAATCGTCTTCCAATTTAATTTTCATGGATATGGAAGAACATGAAGAACCTCTTTTCTTTGAAGTGCAAGGCTTTAGAACGTTGTCTTTAATTTCCATCAAGTGATAGTGCTTGCACGGCTTCGACGTGTCTAAGCACTGGAAGCAGGACAGCTTTGACCCGAACATAAATCCCCTGCTGTTCCAGCTTACTTGCCTTACTCCCATAATACCTTTTAGGGCAATAAGATTAGTGGGAAGTAGACTTTTCATGTCCTCGAACTCGCTGTTTGACACCTCGGCGAGCATTACAGAGCTTCTCTTGCTAAGCACTCTTACTAAGTCTGAAGCCGAACTAATGTCTTTACCGTGGTTTACATAGTCGTCTGCAGTCCTTTTGATTGCTCCACCTACTCCGTCCATTGACCCTTTGCCATGGCCTGGCTCAGAGTAGTTCCAGGTGAACACTTTTAAGTTTTTAAACAACTTTGGTAGCATAACTTTCATCAAATACAGGTTTCCCTTATTCCTATATTGTGAAGACGGCCCGTCAGAAAATACGTGGACGGTGTGGGTTAAGGGAAGTCTTTCAGCTGCATCCTCCATCACTGGTCGCAGGTGGGCCCAAACACCATGACAGTGGTGGTCTAAGTTGTCTGAAACCGTACAAAACGATTACAGACAACATCTCCTTCAGCGATGTAGTGCATTACTCCGGTATGCAATGAAACTTGTTTTTTCGAAGCGCCAAAATGCATAGATTGTACTTCGGAACCCAATTTACAAATATAGTTTTGGGAGAAATCAATTTGTAACAAAAGCTCTCCCTCTTTAAGGTTTTCTCTGACCTTCTTCAATTTGTTGGCCTGGTGAAGCATGCTGAAAACATGTTTTTTATATAGGGGCAGTGTTTTTTTAAACGTGTCAATGACTTCTGAAACAGGAGCCACTATTTCCATTTTAACAGTCCTTTTAATCTTCTTAATTGTCCCCTTGATGTTTCTTTCTTCTTGTATACTTTTCCACTTAGAGTACTTCAAGTTTGTATCGTTGTCATTCACATTGAATTTAATGTAATTGTTTTTGCATTTTGTACACAGCTTTAACATGCATTTTTCATTCTTTGCCGAACAAACAAGTGTTTTCAGTACATCACGACTACTCTGTTCTTTGATCACATTTGCTGCTCTTAATGAAGAAACCAAGAATTCAAAGTTTTCATGGCTTATGCAGGCACATGTTTCTCTGTCTCGAGCTTTGGGGCGAGTCACCCAAAACGGTCTAGATCTTAAAAAAGTACTATATCCTATCTTTATGTTTTGATTTTCTTCACAGAATTTCGTGTACAAGTTGTTCAGTGTGTCCAACAAAATCCGGCATTGTTTTTTGTTTTTCCCCTTTCGAACGAAGTCTTTTTTACCTGGGCACATCTTTGAGACTAAGTCATCTTCAAAAAATCGCCTTAAAAGCAAGGCCTCTTTAACTCGTACCGTCTCATGCTTCTTTCTTGTGTACGTTAGATCACCTGATTCACCATCAACCTCTTTCTGTATCCTTTGATTGTATTTATAAGAAACAATGTTTTTCAAGTAAGTCTGGACTCTATACCGTTTTAAGATGTCTGTGCCTATTACTTTATTCATGATCTGCCTTTCTTTTGCTCTTGGATTCACTCTTGTTATCCGTTTTTTCAGTTGTTGTTGCAGAGTAAATCCAACAAACAGTTGTTTTTTAATTTTGGGTGGTACATGATCGGTTCAATCAATTCGTTTACTCTCTTATTCGGAGATGGAGAACCCGTTGGTTTGTTTTTATCTTTTAACTGTCTCTGCAGCCTTTTTTTGTATTTTTCAACTCTCCGTTTCAGAAGTTTAATTTCCTCTGCCTGCTTGTTTATTTTTCTATACGTCTTAGCCCCATCTCGACGAACCTGTTTTCGGCCTTTCTCTTTCTGTCTGGAAACTACTAATTCAGCATTGTCTTCCTCATTCTCAGAACATGGAGGAGTATTGTTTAAAGCATTTTTCAAAGCCCTTTGTTTCTTCCTATACGTCGCACAATATTTTCGCCATTGTTTTCTTTTTTTCTTTTGCTCAGACGGCTTCATTTCTTTCATTGGTTTTATTTTCTTTTCTTCTCTCAACCGTTTTAGTCTATCTTTGTCTCTTTGTCTCTTCTTTTCAAGCTGCTCTTCGGTCATTTTTGCCTTGAACCGACGCTGTCTCTCAGCTGCCAATTTCTTTTGACGCTCATATTTTTCTGAGTTCTGAACATGTTTGTTGCTCACCTTCTTCCCCATTGCAGCAAACGTCACCAGCAAGTCTGGAAAAAAGTTACAAAATCCCAATACTCACATTTTAACACTTACTTCAGTTCATTTCACCTTTTTATGTTAAACCTTTTATGTTTTTAAAAATTCCTCTAGCGTGTGTCATGTACGTCACAAATATCTAATACAAAGTATATCCGGTACAACCACCGTTAACCGAAATAAAGGGGGTGGAGTGGCTTTTACATACCTCTAAATTAATGCGTACGGATAAAGAACAGTTTGGTGTCTTTTTGGTTTAAAACGCTATTTCGGTTACAAGAATTTAGGTTAAGTGAGGTTTTATTGTAAACATTGTGTAATACTATCAAAAAGTAAACTTACTGAAACAACCCATCTTTATTTAAAACATTAAACGGCTTGTTAACAATAGTTAACAGCTCGCTAACGCCAAAAACAGCTCGCTAACGTTAGCAGACAGCTCGCTAACGTAAGCGACCATTAAACAGATCGAAAACGTTACCGAGCTGTTCGTTAGCGATCTGTGAAATTTTGTTGTCTTTGGAACTGGTGACTTGGAACGAGCCTTGTTGCGAGAAAACAAACTTTGAGGTTATGTTGCTCACTTCGTATTCTTACATTACGGCGTTTTTGTTAATGTACATCTGAAAAGTTAAAAGTTATGCACGTTAGCGAGCTGTTGCTTAATTAACATACTGTGTAGAACTTACCTGGAAATATGATAATATATTCCAAACACGAAGTTTAACTGGAAGAATAGTTGACGGGTTCACTTCAATAAACAAACTCGGATGTCACTGGCGAAGACCGGGCTTCTTGTGAGACGCGGGATGAGTAATGGCGGCAAATTGAAAAACTGCCGCCGATTCAGAGCGAGATGGCGGGACATTCAAATGTAATAAAATAATGCGGTTTCGTGTTGTTCTTTGCTTTTAAACTACTTTGTAAATTAAAAGATATATATTTGACGATTATTTTTAAGTTGTTAGAATATTTTATTTCGTGATTTTTAATTTACTTTGGTGATCTTCAATTAGCGATGTTACACTTCGGGACCGTTAGCGATCTGTTTAAAACACAGTTTATAATTTTTTTGTGCATTATTAAAACCTTTGTTTATATTTTATGCGTTTATATGTTACGTTTTATGATAAGTTATCTATGAAAAATTTTTTTATTATTATTTTGAATTGAAAAATCGTTAAAATATTGCTGGGACTCAATTTGTCCCACAATTTGATTTTCACCCATATTGAGAACTATGTTCTTGGGAAGAAATGGCTTTACTTCTGACCTCTTAATGCTAAAATACTTTTCAATGTTATGTTTGTGATTTAGACCCACATTTATTACTAGAGCAATATATTGCCTCATTTAAGGCACAGTCACAACCACTCAATTTTAGTAGTCCACATGATCAGCTGGTTTAAAATTCCTTGCACAGAACTCATCTTGGCATTGAACTCCTGTGTTAGTTCATAAAACTATGGTCCACCTAGAAGAACTGTAGAGTTAGGTTTATCAGAGCTGATTTGCCACCTATTCTGTAATTTATAGTTTACTGTCTTCCTCATAAATCACTTTTATTCGGGAAGTACTAAATTACCTGTTAAGGGGGAGAGGGATTTTTAGAATGTATAATACATAACCACCAAACATCAAAAAGAGCGCTTGACTAAATGTAGTATATAACTGATGAAAAACATAAGTTAACTGATAACACTTAACAAAATTCTCATTACTCACTTTGAATCTTCACTTCACATAAAGTTTATATGATGTCAGAATTTTACGTAAAATTGTAATTGTTTCTAACTACAGTAATATAATTTTAGAGATTTCCTTTATGAAGCTCAACTTAGATACAACCAAAACAACAAATCTGACAGACCAGATTTAAGGAGAAGTAGTTGAAATTCAGTTTCTTACTGAACCATAAAATGGTCATAACTTATGCCATTAATACAACACTGTACTTGCCCTACTGAACAGTCTTTCAGCACTTTATGCAGAGTAAAACTTGTTTACAATCAAATAATGACAGAAAATTATGCTGACTTTCTTTGTACGATGAACGTAGATAGAAAAGGGATTCTGGAGGATAAAAATAACACTGAGGGAGACATTTTGTAAGATAACACTGAGGGAGACATTTTGTAAAATCAGTCTGAATCACGAATTTGTGTAACTATAAATTTATGTTTGGAAGTTACATGACTTTTAAGGTGTATTTGTTTGTAGTTTTTATTACTTATTAGACAGTATTAAAAAATAACATATGTAGTTTTAGCATATGTTTAGTGACATAATATTTTATCAGCAGTGAACGTGTCAACAACTGTACTTTAAATAATAATCTAAAACTTTATTTTATTTCTCTGGATAAAATCCTGGCTGAAGCTTAGGTCATGCCACATTATGACATGTATTACGAGTACTCATAGCATACGTCTAATTATTGTAGTTTCTTGAAAAAGTCAAATCATACGGCAAGCACTTGTAGGGTGTCCACATAAATTATGTCACAATTTTCCCTGACTTTCCTTCGCCTTCCCTGACCATTTAGGATAATTTTTCCTGACTCTCATATATTTTTAAAAAATGCATTATAATCTAAATGAGTTGTATTATAAGCATTACATTAAAATGATTATTCTGGAGATATTAATCTTGCTATTTCAAAATGTAAATAAATGGTAGGGTAGTTGGTTCAAACCCAGCTTCATGTGCTAAAGGTTCTCAGTTCGATTCCAATCAGAGTCAATACATTTTGAGAAGGATCAGCTGATAATCACCGGCTGTTCATTTATGGCTATTAATTAATGACACTTTCTAAGGAATAGTCGGCCTTAGTTTGTAACAATGACTACATTCACTCATCTACACTCATCTACACTCATCACACTCATTCGAAATCCATATTCGCCCATATCTTGACGATCGGCGTCTTATGAATAAATAAAAAAACAAATTATAAAAGAAAGAAACAAGAAAACCCAGCCTCCTTCATACCCATAGCTGGCCTAGTTCTTTCTCCCTTTCATACTAACATTTTATTGAAAATACAAATACATTTCTATGAAGCTACATTGCTAATATTTTCATTATGAACACTTGCAAGAAGGAAACCTATAAGTAAATATATATAAGTCTCACAAAATTAATTTTACAAATGAAGAAAATTACATTTAAATACTTATTTCAACACTGGAGAATATTATCAGAACATATAGGCCTTGGTTGTACACCTACGATAGATATTTCATCTAATATGAATATTTGTGCCTGTAATTTTGTTAGTTAGTGAGGCCCGCAACCACAGCTAGTTTAAACTAAATTACATTTTATATGAGACTACACTAACGTTCCACAATGGACCACAAAAACAGCTGATGTTTTGAGACTCAAAATTTAACATTGGATGGTAAATCTATTTGTGTATAAAATCAATGATATTGGACATAGCACTATTGGCCACCCCTTTAATTAATTGTAACATAACTAGAAAAATGCAATGTTAATTGAGGTTACGGCCGACTAGAGCCTCAAATCTATCACTGGGACAGATTTTCCTGACTTTAAAGAATTTGTGTTCATTTCCCTGACCCTCCCTGACCAAATTTGTTTTCCCTGACTTTCCAGAATGTGGACACCCTGACTTGGTTAAGATAGTGAAATACAAATTGTTTCTGTTTTATAGAAAGTTTCCTAAAGAAATAACACTTCATAACACTTATAAAAATAACAAACTCTACAAAAACATGTTATAAGCTTCATTTTGTTTTATTAGCATAACTCACCCACTATTTTGCTGGATAACTGAGAACTGTTGTGTGAATATACAGAATCTGCAACAAAAAATGAAAGTTGTTGTTCAGCATTCTTTAAAAACTAAGATGGACAAAAGCAATGTATATGCTGTATCAGCACTTGTCCTCTTAGCTAACAGTGAATGGTCTCAAATACACACTCAAAAGACTGTTGTTGTACTGTACTATTAGCTCAGCCATGTGCTGGAGAGAGACAGAGAGAGAGGGAAGAGAAATAGAATTAAGACAGAACAAAAACTAACAGGCAAACCGGCTTCATTGGACCCATATGATTCTTGATTTTATGGTCAAATTTTTTTTAGTATGCTAGCTATTTTTCTCTTTACAAAAAATATAAAGGAGGATTATTATCTAAAACAAGCAACCCCAAGACAATTTTGTAGCTCCAAGGATTTTCAATTTTTAAATTTTTATAGGGGTTTTCGACCACGAGAAATTGATTGGCACCGGTCTAAACCCTGGTCCCAGAGGTTCCTAGACTTCCCATGAATCACGACAATGCTGCGCAGTAGACTTTGATGTCACAAGAGCCGTAGGCCGAGTTCCACAAAGAGGCTAAAGATTAACGCTGAAGACCTACAAACATTAGTTTTAGTAGCCAAATAAATGTTATGCTCTTTTAGTTCATTATCTATATTTATAAGAGAAGAAGTAAAAAAGTAAAAATCAATGCAGAGCCTTAACCACAATAGGTAAGATTTTGAAATTTTGACAGTACTTTTTTAGCATTTAGGTGCATACTAGGAAAGGATTTTGTGAAATTTTAATGTTGAGATGCAAAAATCATGATTTTTTTTGAAAAAGTTACACCTCTCCATAAGAAATACATAAGAGACCGATTTAAAAATCAACGTAGAGCGTAAACCATAAAAGATAGCTACTTGAAATTTGTACAGTAACTTTGTTTTATGGTCTTTGTGCAAGCTAATAAAGTATTTTTCAAAATTCCATCCCTGAGGGGTAGAAACAGCCCCCCAAAAGTTCATGGAGGCCGACCTAAAATCAACATACAGCGTAAACCGTAAAAGATAGCTACTTGCAATTTTTACAGTACCTTCATTTTAAGGTTTTACTGCGAGCTAAGAGAAAATTTTTTTGAAATTCCATTTCTGAGGGGTAGAACAGCCCCTCAAATATTCTGTTTTTTTCCATAAGAGTAATATTAGCATTAATTTAATTTAATAATTTATTTAAAACAGCTCATGTAAAAACACATAAACATGACACAATTTTACTACGGTACATTTACACCTTAATAAATTTGCAAACACATAAAAAAAAGCGTTTGCAAACATTTGCGAACAGATATTCGTCGGAACTTCTATTCACCTGAGCCAAACACTGTTTGCAAACACGTTTCGTGCATGCACAGAGTGGATCCGATCGCTGTCGGTTTTTCAACGAATCATCAAAGGTATTTGTGTTCGCGGCGCGTTCTGTCCAGACAGGCATTTGTGTTTGCAACTATATCTAGTCCAGATTGATGTACCTTCACTGACAGCTCATTTTCATTTGCTTTTTATTTTTTTACAGAGTTTACTTTTTACTATACTACTTGTAATACATATTAATACAGGTGTTTTTATTTACTGTTACATTATTGTTTTTGTTGTTATTATTTCGTACGTGGTTTTTTATTTAATCGATATGAAGTGGGAAAGTGTGAAGTGCCTACAACTAATTTCTTTGTATGAAGATAAAACCTGAATTGTGGCAACCGGATCACAAGTTTCATTATAATAAAATGACAATTTCTATGACTGAGAAATGAAGACACCCACACTCTACATCTCCTCCTTCGTTTCTTCTTTTCCAGTTCAGATAAAAACACAATTAAAGCTGCACACACGACTAACTATGATAATGCAGGTGCCATGGTAAACTGAATTCCCTACGAATGCTCGCAAACAATGAATGTTTGAACGCATGCAGGCAGTTGAAATTGAGTCGATTTGCAATCGCTGTTTGCGATTTGCGAACGATTGGAAACGTTTGCAATCACGATATGTGCAGTGTAAATGCACCTTTACATATGTGATTAGTTATTGTATTCCTGCCTTCTTCAAGAAATAGTTGAAGCTGTGAGTGTAATTGTAGACGGTGAGGATGACCGTGTGATCTTTGGGATGATGCATGCCTATTTTACTCCCTGTCTTATATTGTAACAGTTTAGTGTCTTGAGCGTCTAAGGTACGGGTAACTATTGTAAATCACATGTCTAACAACTAGGAGAGGTTTAAACAGTTCACTATGAATTGGGTAAGCCAACAATACTCCAATAAGCTACAATAGATATCCAAAAAGTCCCAATGTGAGATTTACGGTACTTCTTGTGAGCTCAAGGTAGTGGGAGTAATCTCCCCTTTCCAGTTTTGAATATATCGTGATGGCAAACTTCTGGCCAAGTATGGAAAGAATGAAAGGGATAAATGACGTCTCCAGTTCAAGAGAAACAATCTGACGGCCATTTCGACGTCTTACTTGCTGTGATATCAACATCTCCACCCAGAAGCTCCTCTGATCCTATGAACTGTCAACCATCTTGTTTATTCTACACCCATCCTACAATTCCTCAAGCTTCTCTGTCAAGCTCTATTATTATGACTGATTTTATGTGTCTGTTACAATAAAATTCTCTCTTACAAAAAATATGAGTTATCTTAGAGGTAATGAAACTGATAGAAACTTTTCTAATCTACTTTTAAGAATAAAAGTGATGGTAAATTTTCCGAATATGGAGGAAAGATCAATTTGTCCTCAGTACTAGGAGGTGTTGAAATTACTCTAAAGGAATTAATGGACAAAATATATACTAAATTCAGCATAAATCAACTGAGTGGCTTTGTGAAAAAGCAATATTAATTCCAAAAAATGAGAACTGTAGAAATTAATAATATTTTACTAAATTCTTTTCAAGAAACAAAAGTTGAATACCTATTGATAGATTCAATAAGTAGATCTATCATTAAGTTGAACATTCAGTTGAAAATTGTACAGCATCGTCTGCATACTATAACTCCACTTGGATTTCCACAAAACATAGACTCATTTTAAAAATTGGAACACCTGTCATGCTCAGAAACTTTTTTCTACCAAAATTATGCAATGGTACACGTTTACGAGTAACTGCTCTCTAGAAAAATGTTATTGAAGCAACTATAGCTAGCAGTACTAGAGGAGAATCTGTATTTATTCCTAGAACCCCAATTAATTCCTACAGACCCTCCATTCCAATTCAAAAGCGTACAGTTCCCTATTAATTTGTGTTTTGCAATGACTCAAGTCTCAAGGACATCTCTTAAAATTTGCATGCATAGATTTGAGAGAAGTGTGTTATTCCAACTGACAATTTTAAGTAGCCTGTTCTAGAGTAAGCAGTCCATCAAGTTTAGTTATTATAGCAACAAAAGGAAAGACAAATAACATACTTTATAACAAAGTTTTTCGGTAGGTTATGTTTAAAATTCTTAAATGTGCATGCATAATAACATTTATTGCATTGTAAATTTATAACAAAAAGTAATAATATTAGTTTAATTGACATATTCTTTTTTTAACCAATGTGAAAAAATTTCATTTTGGTGTTATTTTTTTAATCACTTTTGATTAATGTATATTATAGGTCAATTACTTTCAATCTGCCAGTGATCCTGTAAATCCTCTTGGATCACACGTTTCGGCTTTTATGCCATCATCAGATCCTTAAATACATACATTTGATGTCCAGTTTTTGTTTTTTTTTTTTTTATTTTGAAAGACCATCAAGAATAAATTTAAAAATTTAAAGTTTATTAAGGATCTGATGATGGCACAAAAGCCAAAACGCGTAATCCAAAAGGATTTACAGGATCACTGGCAGATTGAAGGTAATTAACATATAATAAATCAATGTGAAAAAAACAATTATTATAATTTACGCTTTAAGTATAGGTGATAAAAAAAGTAAAATAAATAGGCATATATTCTGCTTCTTACACAACTTTTTAGCCTAACTTCATAAACTAAAGTGCTTATATATTTACAAATTCTTATAATTTCAATTACAAAAATATAAGTTTCATACATTTTGTATACAATTTGAAAGTTTGCAGGCGAAGCCAGAACGGGAGTGCTAGTTTGATACTTGATGCAATTTTTAAGTTTTTTTTTACTAGTTTGCACACAAAATTAATATTGTATCCATTCATATTTGCTAAGTACTTAATTGTATTCAATTTATCTAAGTAATCATTATTCTCTTTGCCTACTTTTAAGTTTCTATTGCTTTGATAAGTATGACAGCTCTTATCAATGAGTTACATGGCAAGAATCTATATTTACCATGTGTAGGCTATATACTATCTAGATTATTTATAAGATAACTTGACTTTCACAAAGAATGTGCGAAATGTCTTATCTTGTAAATAGTATAGATAGCACCTTGATGCAGTTACTGGAAAACATAAATTCTAGTAATGACACCTGTGCTTAAGTTTAAGATCTAAAAAAGTTACATTACTACTGTTTTTAGATTCAGCTTTAAAAAACTGAAGGTTAGTTTGCCAAAGATGAGTCATCCATCAGTTATATTCCCAAAAAAGAAAATCTGTCAACACTTCAACTGGATATAAACTCCTGGACTACCGTCGAATGCTAATTTATGAACGTGCAGCCCACAATAAATGGATGTATACAATTTATAAAATAACAAAATTGAAAAGGACCACAATGTTTACAAAATGATTACGGATACAAAATATGGTATCTATTTTAAGTAAATTTTAAACCATAACCCATTTCCTTATCAAAATGCCCGAAATACAAAATTTCCAACCTGAACTACCTGAACACTAATTTTTCAATTAATCTCACAAGATTATTTTTAACTATGGGACACCCCTACATGTTTTGCGTGCCAACCTGTCACTCGCTGTTCCCGTGCACATTGGCCTTTGTAACAGGTCCACCTAATTGACGATTAAATTAATTAAATTTAATAAAATACAAATTATTTAAATGAGGAAATAGGTACATTTAATTAAAACAAATACAGAATATTTAAATAAATTTGGAAATTATAACAAATTAATAGCCAACAAGTATAGAGAATTGGGTAGGCAGATTTATTCAATGGTAGTCTTCCGAGACACATGAGTAAACAAAATTCCAAACATTGCAGTCGAGACAGATAACAGACCTGTTCAGTTTTGCGTCTGTCTGGGACAAGTCGATTTAAAGGGGAGTCCATGTATCACAAAGTGACAGTCAAGCCCAAGATAAATAAAAGACGTTGTTAGTTGTCAAATCGGACAACTGGAGGCAGCACTAACCAGAGCAAGAGCACATGGAGAGACTGGAAGTCTTGCCCTGAACCCACAGCCCTAGTTTCTAACGGACAGACACAAAGGACTCTAGCCTCGCCAACCACTCTTTCACTTCAATTCAGGCTAGGGCCGAGTGCACAAGTCATCTCGGGTGGTCGCTTGACCTCAAACCCGAATAATGTAAAAAATGTTTTTATTGAACACATTTTATTTAATATTTTAATGTACCGGTAAACTATCAAAAAAGTTATACAATATCCAAGTTAGAACCGCCATTATATCGGTTGTACTAGAATTACATTATATTCAAATAGAAGAAAGTGAAGACCACGAGGAACACCAAATGAAGAAAAAACTTAAGATAAGTTTTAGTTTGTAAATTAGTTTAATCATGTTTCTAGAAATCAGTATCAAGTAAATAACTTTCATTTTTGTACTATTAAAATTCATATATAAATTAAAAAATGTAATAAATTAGCTTTTTCAATCTAGAGTCTTATTTATTGTAATTTACAGCCTCACCGATTTACCCATAAAAAACGACCCTGAGATATCTAAATAAATTTTAATTTGAGTAATAATTTACCAAATTAACAAAAACTTAATCTAATGTAACTCATCAGTAGTAGAGAGGTTACACCTTCGGCCTCGTCATGTGACTTTTAATCACAAATATTAATAGATACCAGTATCAAGTTAAATTGTAATATCACTCCTAATAAGTAATTTGTTGCTACCTATTTATTACTATAAACATCCTATGATATACTAAGCCTATTTAAAATGTTTCATTTTAGTATTTCATTTGTTATTGTTTAACAGCTTAAGCCTTATTGCCGGGAGTCGCTGTGAGCCATGCTAGTGCGAAAAATGCCAGCGTCACTTTGAGAGACTATTTTACTTCAACCGGCCGCCGAAGTCATACCAGACGAATCCACAATAACCACCGCCGTCAGTTTCACACTATTTTTCGTATAATTGTGCAGCTGATTGTAGTAAACATTAGATTACGTCAGTGCAGCTGAGTTCATCTTTTGCGCCAATGAACTGTATCGTTATAATGTTTGTTTGTTTTTTGTTTATCTAGTTTGTGAAGAATAATTATTTTTATGTACTTATAAGTTTATTACAATGAGTGACGATACACTTATTAAAGCAGAAGACAAAACACTTTCGCTTACGTTATTAGAAAACGTTAGTGATCCTGATACATCAATTGCTAGCCCATCCTATGGATCAGTTGCTAGCCAGGAGGAGAGGATCATTCTATATTATTATTTTGGCAAGAAAATAGTATTATTAGACTATTATAACCTCACAAATAATGAATAATCTTTTTATAAAAAGTTTCGTTTGCAATAGTTTTTTTTTTTTTCAATTACTAAATTGATTTTGAAATAAACTTTAACAAATTATATATCTACTTACTCGGGAGAATGTGTTGTATACTAAATATATAGAAAAAATTCCAAAAATGTTTTAAAATTGCTATAGGCATTCAGGCCCCACTTTGTATATGGGCTTAATGGGCTATAGCTCAGAGCACCAGATTTTTAGGGGCGCCAAATTTCAATTTGTTGTGTGCACAGTATTGTTTTGATTAGTTTTGTTGTAATGTTCCACTCTAAAGAAAATTTCAATTTGGAAACAACAAAAAAGCTATTTATGCTTCTTAAAAATTATTCTGTTTCAGTACAGTGAGCACTCTTACATCCTTCGCACAGCCTTAATTATTCCTGTAATGCAGCACTCTTTTCATAGTCGCAGTTTTCCTAAATAGAAATTAGGCAAATGATATCCGCTAGCGGCATCTAGCCGCCAATCACACCCTGCCATGTCTCCCTCCCTCTTCCCTAACTTGGACACTGAATGTTTTTTGTTTTTGTCTAGTTATCACTTATCAGTGACAACCTTGAGAGAATTAACAAGTGTAGTGACACCTTACAAAAGCAGACCATGCTCTTTCAGCAGCTACGAAACAGATTAACACTTTCAAAGCATTCATTGATGAAAAAAAGTAACGAATTTGACAAATATGAACAATCCACAACTTGTCTTCTTGGATGTGAAATTCCCACTTATTTCAGAACTAAAAATGCAAAATAATTGCAAATGAATCAGATGAGAATGAAGTCATATTTGATGGAAGGTCAGCTTTAGGAATTAAAGTGCATCTTAAAATCATTGATTCATTGAAATCAAACTTGAGTAGATGAAAAAAGCAAATGAGGTGTTGTCGGACCGCTTTGAAGTTTTGTCACTTCTGTTGTCACCGTCGAAGGAGCTTTTAAATGAATCTATGGCGAAGTGTGAAACGAAGTTGGTAAAGTCTTATTCAGAGGATATCAGTAAAGATTTTGTTAACGTGTTCCCATTTAAAGATGTATCATGAACTGGAAGGTATGAAGACCATACTTGAGGTTTACAAGTATGTAAGAAGTAACGAGCTGTCTACCACTTTCTTTATCTCGAAGTAGCTCTGAGGATTTTCTTGACACTTCCAGTCACCAAGTGTTCTGCCGAAAGGGGGTTTTAAGTTTTATCTACAGTGAACAATGCTAAGAGATCAACCCTTTTAGAGGAAAAACTGAATTTACTAGTATTAATGTGCTCTGAATATGATGTTACTCTTTAACATAAATGTTTATGAACTTGTTAAAATCTTCGCCCAAACGAAATTAAGAAAAACATCGTCATTTGTGTTTTGTTAATATAAGTTTATTTCTTTACTAAACCTTATGTACTAACTTAATTTTTTTGTTATTTCAATTTTTAACTTAGGTGGCCTTATTAACAAAACTTGCTTTTGCTATTCTATAGCAAATTTTATTTATTTATTTATTTTTTTTTATTCTTTACTAAATATATTTTTATTTTTTCTCTTTGAAAGATGATTCTTGTTCACAATAAAATTTACTTTCAGGATTAATACAGTTAAAAGTACTCCAAAACAACATTTAGTTATGAACTCTATATAAATTCTGGAATTTTACACAAGTTTTTATTGCGATGAAAAAATTTGTTTTCTTCGCATATAAAAACATATTTACACTTATTCCAAAGTAAAACACACTTATGTAGTCTATACCTAATAATGATGTCCTATTAAACAAATTATTTATAATTTTATTGTTTTTACTTGTGTATTTCATATAATATATAACACTTTAATAGTACAACATTTTCAACTTCATTTTTTTCTAATAAAACTATTCCCAACAAATTATTTCATATTTCTATTGAAAATCTAATTAGTTATTATTTCGCACCTAAAAAGGTATATTTTGAATATCTTGGAATTTTTCATAAAAATTTTGTATACCAGCTATACGGGTTGCAAGTTACAAAAACACAATGCACATTGATTGAAAATTTTCACTCTACATACAATATCAATACTTTATAATGTTTTAACCTCAACTATAATAATTATGGGCAAAAGTATGATTTAAGAGAATAAAAACGATGTGCAGTTTTATTTTATACGGCCTCGTTGTTATTCTACAAAAAGGCTAACATTGCACGCAAATCAGACGGCCCGGTACACACTTTTTCTAGTGTCCCGGATCTAGGGTTAACTACCGGATTGTAGTAAAATTACTATAACAATATGAAATAAATAGGATAGGAACACTGTCTTTTCAGAAAGAATTAACAAAACTACAATACCCTGAGGTTACGGCTAGGATAGTTGATAGGGGCGATGGCGCCGGAAGTGCGTAGCTGCACAACTGTCGGGAGTCGGCGGCAAGCACGCCACCACTTCCGGCCAGCTGCCGCGTTCTCCACCCAGCTCGAAAGGTGGCAATTATTTCACTTTAGAAACTAGGGGAAATACAGTATGAGTCGAGTACGATTGACCATTATCCAAAAAAAGTATAGACTTATGAACGCGTTACTATCCATTAGGTACAATGTAAGGCACATTTCTCACTATTTAAGGTATTTTATGGTATACAGTACTTTTGTATACCCGGGTATTTTTTTCTATAGCAAAAATCAAAATCCAAACAACACATCTTATTAATTTATTTATGTAATACTGTATTTTCCCTAGTAAAGTACACATATGAAAAAAAAAACACCTTTATTTAAGATGCGGAGTTAGGACTATTAAGTCCTCTCTTCCACTCAACTTCAATAATAACTGTAGTAGAATAATATTGAACATTTAATACAGTCATCAAGTAGCGTGCGATCGCCTGACAAGAACGGAAACAGATAATGGAGCCGTACTATGAATATGGCTGATTTGGAACAAATATAATGTACATTGAAACTAAGGGGCAATGACTTGTACCGAACTGATGACAACGACAATAAACGAACGGCGATAAACTGTTGTAAACAAATAAAACCGCTATCAATCTCATTATATTGTTATTTTCGCAACAATGCTTTACTACATCATTAAAACTCGTATCCATCAGTGCCAACCTGAATAAACGCATCTTGCTTCTACGCGCATACAACTGTTACATTTACGTCGTTTAAATATCCACTAATTTCAATCGTAGTTTAAACCCGTTAAATATGATACGAATAAAGTGTTCAACGTTCTAAAAATTTCTTCGTCTTTAAAACCCTTATAATGAATGAATAGAATTTACGAGTTTTTTCTGAAAACATAATATTTTTAAAATATGAAAATAAAAATAACTAAAATAAAAACCCTGACAGTGCAAAAACGTTTTCACATTCCGGTGAAAATACAAGAATGGAATAAACTGTGTTACATATAGCGAAAAGACGACGGATTAGTGTTGTCCTCTTGTAGAAGTGATCAGTATATGACAAATGTAGTAACAGCGCAAGATAAGGTTATACCTCTGGAACAGACAGAATTAAAACAAAGAAAATCCCTTTATACCACCGAGCGAGAAAAAATTAAAAATACCCATACATTGTTGCCGATGTAAGTGTTGTCATTTCACTTACTACGCAGCTAAAGAGATATTACCAGATATATACACATTTATTTTTACAGACAAAAAATAACAAGGACGTTCATAAAATAAAAATATTAACAATGACTTACACAACACACAAACATGACACCAGACCACAACACAAAGCGAAGAACGTACAAATAACACACACAAGGACGAGTACGACTCACCACTAGGTCGTCAAGTCATGGCTAGAATAGAATAGACGGCCAAGCTGTTTGATGTGTCCTTAAAAACATAATAACGGCCGTGTTATTGGTGGTCGTTGCCGAGCTGTGCCGCCATTGGTCGAGCCTCCCACCGACTGTTTACCGGTCCCCATGGTAACGGCAGCAAACAAACCGAATCGCATACCACAACCACCTCCCTCGTGTTAAATATTTAAATGAACCTATAAATATTTAAATAATAAATTAAACCTATAAATTAAATCGATACCAATGTAATATTACAAACGGTTAGACATATTTTAGCCAGTTCACGCCTCTCCAAAAATAAAAAACTAAAATTACAAGTTTAAAAGACGTCTTTTTTGGCAAAACTATCTTAGTAGATTAACGATGTTTTCCTTAGATAGATTTGTTCAACTCCTATACAAAACCGACGCCAAGGTGTGTCCAAGAGGTTTATATCGGCGTGATACCTACAACTTGGATACAAGAAGTTGCCGCACATTGAGGATGTTGTAATAGCTTTTTGGCGATATTCACGACTCAAAACTTTAATGAAGTTGATAGGATTGAGAAAAGGCAGCTATTCAAATGATTCTGCGAATCTCAGAAATCAATTAGCATAACGGACAGCCAATAGTGGAGATGTTAAATAAACTAGTTACATTACTATCACATGAATTCTAGTTATATAATTAGAAAAAATAAAACTTTGCGCCAGAATCTTTTCAAGCATATCCCAGTGCCATAAAAACATCCCTAATTTAATGCATTTCAACCATTTGATCACTTCCACTGTGTAAAGGTGAACTACGCATCATTATTTGCTTACGTTTATTTCAACGCGTTAAAGAATTAATATGAGTTGTAAAGCAAAACAATAACACTGCAATACGAAGAAGACCTAAAACTAATGATTTCCAAGACAAACACACAAGAGTAATTGACAAAAATTATTTATTTTTAATTACCCTATTAATACTTGTTTCCATCGTCCTGTTAAATGATATACGACAAAATAACACCTTAGTCTCAACATACTGCAGTTAATTAATAATGTCGTTAAATACTAAAGAAAAAGAAGAAGGATAGGCCGTGGGATTGTGGGGCACCACGGATAGCGAGAGGGAGGAGTCTAACACCGAAGAACGTGAGTGACTCTCCACAAGTGAATTCGAAACTAGCTTATCACAACTACGACCTGTCAGATGGCGGCGCTAGCGTTGGCCTATTTTATGGGGAACAACCAGCGAACACATAAGACCAGAGACGGATTTACACATATTTGATGAGGGAGACAAAGGTAGTTGGACATTTGCCATCATTACGTGAAAAATAACAATCACGACGTTTCGATTTGGTAAAACCCAAACCATTTTCAAGTGCTAAAATCCAAATTTGCTAAAAAAAGGTTTGGGTTTTACCAAATCGAAACGTCGTGATTGTTATTTTTCACGTAATGATGGCAAATGTCCAACTACCTTTGTCTCCCTCATCTGATACTCCATCATTAACAAATTTCAAAACCAAAGTACACATATTTAGCCCCTAGGCACTATTCGTTCTACCGCCCCTTTTAAACATGCCACGTCTGTGCTAAATTCATTATTTAAATAGAAAACTAAATCAAAAGTGTTCATAAAAACACAAAAGTTACTTTTTGTAGATTTTAATTACATTTGAAAAGATATATACTCTTACAAACTAAAAAAATACATTATCATTGAAATACTTAAACATACTTCAGTTAACACAAACTAATATATCTATACAACAAAAATCTTTGATGTAAGTCTTAATTATGTTTCTTTTACTTTTAGCCATTGCGAACTCCTCTATTAAATATTTAACTTTTATTTCACAACCGATTAAAAGTTCAGCCTCCGCGTAGAAGAACCAATGAGTTTAGTTATTCAATCTGGATCAAGGCTAAATTTGATTCTTTTTAGGATAGAAAATGAACGTTCTGCTGAGCAGTTTGAAACAGCTGTGCACAGACATACGAAGATCTATGACTGTATGTTGAGAAATGTAAATTGGAAATTTTAACTCTTACGAGCTTTTATCGTCGATAAGTGTATGCACTCATTTAAAAATCTAGCTCATTTTCATAAGAAGATTTAAGTTTTCAGGCCTATTAATAATAGTTTCAACTGAATACGTCGATAGATTGTTAAAAACTGAGAACTTATCAACAATAACGCCATGCGCGTGCGTTTTTGCACTTCAGTAAAGCTGAATTGAGTTCGTTCCTTTAAATTTATCACGGCATATAATGATTACTTTGTTTTCATTGGTTTCGTTTGCCTAGGTTTTCCGTTTTTTCTGGCGTTTATGACACGTGTCATACCAACATCGCACCGTTACTTGGCCCTTTCTTTATTCATATGGAAAAGAGAATCAACGAACATATCTAAAGAGCCATACAATCTGACTAATCTCTCTACTTACTGTCGATTTCAAAATGTACTGTACTCGTTTGTGAACCTCTGCTATAAATCCAATATTTATTACGGTTTTAAACAAAATACACACACTTTTAGCTTATTTGCGTCTGCATCTCACCAAAATACACTAATGTTTAGTACTTTAGACCAAAAAAATAAATAAAATATAAAAACTAGTCCCACTTTGATATTTTGTAAATAAAAACTACTGAGGTTATATACAACACTGACATTTTAGTTAAATTTTAAGAGAGAGGTTAGTTTTTAATAAAATACTTAGTTCCTATAATTGTTTCTTTACTACAAAATGTTTTTGTAATTATTGTAAACCCTTGCAATCTCAAGATCAGATAATCGCACAACCAAAAAACACTGTTAAAAGTAAATTTGGCTTATAAATAGAGGATTATAAATAGTAGGGACTGTCCACTTTTTGAAAACTTTGACCATCGTCAGCAGTCAGACTAGCCGGAGGAGACGGCACCCGTCAGGCATGTCGCCCGCCCCTAGGCACTGGTCTATTCAGTTCTTAATTATTCTGAAGACGGCGATCATAAGGTATGAGCGAACATGGATTTCGATTAAGTGTGATGATGAACGAATGTAGTATTTTATTTAATATATATAAAAAAGAACGCCTTATGTTACTTTAATCTGTGATAAGACTAAACTGATCCGCAATGTCAAACGTCATTGTGTTATCATCGTGGACAACGATCTGTTTAGATTACCAGCTTTATTTGTTTAACCACTTTATAAACGTCAATGATTTTTCTTTGATGTTTTGACCAAAACAGCACAATCTAGACTGTTAATTTTGTAAAGGCACTTGTTAACAAAAAATATAGAACTAAATCTACTATAATAACGGAAGCAATTCTTATCAGTACGAAAAACTACGGGAAATTCATGACAAATCAAACGTCAAAACCAACATAAAAAATATAGTGACTATTCTTTTTAATACTAAAATTTGAGCGAAAACAAATCACGGACGTAAATATTTGATATTTTTGAACGAACTGGGTAAATTCAGGTGTAAAATCGTCTCTCATGTTATTTATTTATCTATGAATTGTACCACTGCATAAGGTATACCACACTTTGCTGTTTACCAGTGTAGTGCAGTAAAATTTTTATAACCGTATACTCGACAATGCACTACTAACCTAAACCAATGAATGCAGTCCGATGAGTGACCTAATATGAGCGAATGTTTAAGACGCCCTTTACAATGATGCTCTTCCTCGCCCCTCGCCTACCGCCGCTTCCGAAGCTGGAGTCTATAATTATAGAAAATGAACTACTTGGACATGATACGCCCATGTTTCTTCCCGTTTTCGTACTCTCAACAGAACATAAGCCCTCTCTCTAGTGGCCGAGCGGTCTAAGGCATCATGACCTATAGCTTAGGCCTTCACTGTTAGTTTGTATCAGTAATAATCACTTTGTACTGCACTGGTTTCCCCCTTACTCTGTTTGATAAGTTCCCAGCAGAGATCAATAGTCTGTGGAGCATAGGTAGAGTAAGGTTGAAGAGGAGATGGGCCTCTCCCTTTTCGACATAAAAAAGTTTGACTTTAGTAGCCCATGGTCAATCTAGATTATGCGCTAATTGTTTCAATGTTATCAAATTAGACGAATGCATATTTGTTAAGATGTCGAGTGTTGGAGGTGGGGGCTAGCCAATGGTCACGAGGGAGGGACAGTCGAGTGTTGCGTGCTTCCTTTGTTGTTACGGTCACCCAGGAAACCCAGGTCGGCCACACGTCCATATTTAATGCGCTTCTGGTATTCATAAAAAATGCACAGTCAAATTGATATGAAAGTAGAGAAGTCCGGTGTATCGACAGGCCGAGGGACACGGATGGTATTATGCATAATTTATTGGCTCGGCCGATGGCGCCTTCACACCGGCCCTCTTTAATTTATTCCGTCCACTTCTACTGTGCCATGACACGACAAGAAGTAGTGCTCAACACATCTGCTAACGAGTGTCTTTAAGTATTTGCCAATATAATGGTGGTCGTCGGACATCAATTACAAAAGATAATGAAAAAACACTATACACGTTACAAAACAAAACCGGTTATTTATTTAAAGAGACGTGTAAACCATGTTACAATTGAATATTTGTTTGTCTGAATAAAACTATAAAAATAATCTGGATACAAAAACAAATAACCTAAAATTGCACATATATACTGTGTTCACTGCGGATGAACAGCAATGGACTGCCTAAAAATAGAAAATATTTTATGTAAGAACAATAATCGTATTACACATGTTAGAAGGCATACACGCAGAATGTCATCAACTCTAACCTCATAAGGACGATGAAATAAAAATATTAATATAACAAATTAACAAACATTAACAACATGTTAATATAACAAAGTAATTAATATTAAAAATGTAATTAATGTAATGTAGCTGTGGTGGCTCAGAAGCCCAGGTTTCGGAATGAAATTTCCAATGTCCCAATATCCAACTGAGCTTACGTTCGGTTCACTGTTTAAATAAAGGTCTCGAACAGGCTTGTAGGCTCATGCTAAATGGCTAGTTAAAAAATAAATAAAATGTGTGTGCACATGGATGCGTGCGTGTGTGTGTTTTACTAGAGAAGTATGGGGTGTTCATGTAGGGTGATAGTCAGTATCAGGATATTGTGTAGGGGAAATAACTGAGCATCAGGCTTGTAAATAGCAGAAAACCAGAACGTGACTATTGGGCTATTAATTAATGTCCCTTTTCCGAAGAGCAGTCGAATTCAGTGAGTAATCAAGACTACTTTCATTCATCCTTACATAGAATACATATTGTAATGGAGTTTGTTGATTCTTCTCGACTGATCTCTAAGCGTCACTTGGCTCGTGATGGTAGGCATTTAAGTCGTCATGGAAATCATCTTCTTGGTGAGTTCCTGTGTCAAGCTATGAGGAAGTCTCGTGAGAACAGAGATTCACAAACAATCAAAGTAACTCTAAGTAATGTTTCTGTATCTGTCCCATCTAGTCTTCCAAGTTACTCGCAGCCAGCAGTTCTGTCGGGAAACGAGATAGGTCAACCCTCTCAAGTTTTAAGATAGCTCATGTTAATTTTCGCTCCTTGAAAACTGGTTTGCAGGAGGTTTGTATGATTGTGGAGGACTTTCAGTGTGATATGTTGGGCATTACAGAATCTTGGTTGTCACCTGAGGATTCCTCGAGCGTTTATGAGATTTCTGGCTACAATTTGATCCGTAATGACAGAATTGGAAAAACTGGTGGTGGCGTGGCCTTGTACTTAAAAAATGGTTTGAGCTTCTCTCCCATTCATCTCCACAATGTCGATTATTGCATCGAATATATATGCGGGGTCATCAATTTCAAGGACACAAAGTTGGGTATCTGCTTTGCATATAGACCACCTTCAGCCCCTTATTCTTCTCTCAGCTCATTATTTTATTCTTTGTTTATAGATCAGGCCTCAGAAGTGGATTATATTGAACTGCAAGGTGATCTCAATGTCAATCTGCTGGACATGACAAAACCTGATTCCAAGTATCTGTCATCAATTATCCAAGCTTTGAACCTCAATCAACTTATCAAAAAGCCAACACGTGTGACTGAATCCTCCTCTTCTCTGATAGATCTGATAATTGTCGACAAGGATGTTAAACTCGATGTTGGAATGATTGATACAGCGAAGATTCTTGATTCTGCTGGAAGAAAAATAACGGACCACAATTTGATTTTTTGTGATCTCCCATATTGTAGAACGAAGAGCAAGTCAAAATATGTAACCTACAGGAATCTGAAAAACATTGATGTGGACCTTTTCACCGAGTTAGCGTCAAAGTCTGACTGGGATGAAATATCTTCCCTCAAAGAAGTGGATGAAGTTTTATATGCTCTGAATAATAAAATCTTGCACATTTTCAATTCTTGTGCACCAGTTGTGAGAAAGCGTGTAACGAGAAAAAGGGCTCCATGGAGGGACGATCATATTTTGTCTTTGACAAAAATTAAGAACAAGTGTCATAAAGCGTTCTTAAGTTGTAGGAACAGTTCGACTAGATTTGCATATACTAAAGCAAGAAACATATTGAACTCAGCCATAAGAACCGCAAAAAAGCGCTACTTTTCGAGTCAATTAAAGAATAAAGACCCTAAAGGTTTTTTGTCATCATTAAGAAGCAATGGCATACTGGGCTCGATCAGAGATAATGAGTGTAACTTCTCTCCTGAGGTCTTAAACCAATTCTTCTCCACAATGGGCGGAAAAGCTTGCATTGACAAGAGTAGGATTGATAACCTCAGTGGCCAAGTGAAGAGCAAATTCTCATTCAGTCCGGTGACAGAGAAAAGAATCAGGGATATCATGAACAGCATCACAACCCGAGCTGTTGGTGTGGACGGCATTTATATTGACATGGTTAAATCGTTAAGTCCTTACTGTGTTTCTGCCATTTGTCATCTTGTCAATTTGTCCCTGACTTCTGGCATTTTTCCCAGTGCCTGGAAACAAAGTATTCTAATTCCGCTATCAAAGAAGGCCAATGCTTCATGTGCTTCTCATTTCAGACCTACAGTATAGAGTCGATTATCCGAACTAATTGGGACCTCAGGTTGTTCGGATAACGACATGTTCGGATAATCAAACATATTTTAACCATGCCATTATAGACGCTTATTGATAAGTTTATGTAATGGATTGGGCATATTGGAATTAAAAACACAACACATTTAAGTACTGTGTCCACATAATACTTTAATTTTGTGTTAAGTAGTCCAGTTTATACAGTAGTATACAGATAAATATCAATAATATTATACTAGCTACCATGTAAACTACAAAAAACAACTATAAAACTTACTGGACTAATGTTCCTGAAACTAGAGTCTAATACTATTCAACACTAGCTTAAAGAAAACAAACAACTTTACAAAGTTTCAGCGCTGCACTACACGAGTGAATGACGATTAACAAGCGACTGTGCACATTCAATGTCAATTACTGTAGTACAACCGCTTGACAGCAAAGCTCAGACTAGACAGTGGTAGGTGCACGGCGCGCCCGTTTTTCCTGGAAGGCCTGACGTTACGGCGCAGGCACCGAGTCTGGCAGAAGCGGTACGCCGCGCGGGCTGTGCGCTAACTATAATTGTTTTTCGTAATAAAATATGCACTATATGTACTGTATACAGTTACTGTAGTATGGTACGTTTATTGAAAAATAAAAAATATTAAATATAATTGTTGGAATATAAATTTACAACGTGTATTTTGCGTATGTAAAAAAATATTTTTTTCAGGTGTGGTTCGGTTAACTGACGTTTCGGATGACTGACGTTCGGTAAATCAACGTTCTACTGTATTTCAATTCTTCCAGTGCTTTCCAAAATTTTGGAAAAAGTGATTGGGGAGCAATTGTTTTGTTCCTTGAGTCAGAGGACGTTCTTCCTGAAACACAGTCAGGCTTTCGGAGAGGTTTTAGCACTAGTTCAGCTCTTCTGAATGTCATGGACAAATTGATTTGTGTTAGAGATAGAAACTGGGGTAGTATTTTAGCTGGATTGGACTTTTCACAGGCATTCGATTCGGTTAATTTCGATCTCCTGTTAGCCAAACTGAGATTTTACCATTTTGATAATCGATCTGTGAACTGGTTTTCTTCCTACATCCATAATAGGTCACAACAAACTCGAGTTAACGATCAGGTTTCAGGTTTTTTGCCGAAAGTATCGGGGGTTCCCCAGGGCAGCTGCTTAGGCCTTATCCTCTTCTTGATATACACTGCCGACCTTGAGTCACAACTTAGTCACTGTTCTGTCCATTCTTTCGCTGACGACTCGCATCTTAATTTATCTTACCCTTTGGCTGAATTTCCTGAAGCAGTCGATTGCATGAATAACGACTTGGTAAGGGTGAATCAATGGTCTGTTGATCATGGTCTTCAGCTGAATCCTGACAAGTGTTCAGTTTTAAGAATCATAAACTATTCTGTGCAGAGCCAACACAACAAGGATAGTGACTGGGAAGTTCTTCTAGATGATAAGCCTTTACCCGTATGCAATTCATTTAATTCCTTGGTGTCAAATTAGACTCTAGACTCAATTTTTCTGAACATGTGAGACACATCTGTAAAACAGTTGTTGCTAAATTAAGATTATTTAATAGGTTTAGGTTTGTTCTGCCAGTTTCAACCAAACTGGAAATAGTTCGTGCTATAGTTCTTCCATCTATTTATTATGCTCTTCCCTCTTTTGCCAACAGCCTTACTCAGGAAAATATGTATATTCTCACAAGACACCAGAATAGTGCTCTGAGATTTGTCTTCAACTTAAAAAAGTCAGATCATATCAGCGAGTATAGGTCGAAGGCAAACATCTTGACAGTTAAACAATGTTGTGACCTTGAAACTGCTATCATTGTTCATAAAACTTTGTTAACAGAGTGTCCCCAATATCTCAGAAGGAAACTGGTTTTCAGGTCTGAGGTGAGCATTCGCTTCACTTGGCAGGAAGGCTTGCTGCACTTGCCACGGGTCAGAACTGAAGTACGAAAGAGGGCTTTTTCTTATTTCGGACCCCAAGCCTACAATGCCCTTCCAACTGACCTCAAATTGGCAAACCTTTCAGTGATTAAAAGGGGTTTGAAGGATTTATTTCATGCCAGTAATTAGTCAGTTGATACAAAATGTACCTTCAATATGTTTAATATAAGAACTATTGACAACAGTTGTATTGAAAAACAAAGAATTGTACTTTGAATAACGATGGCTCAATAGACGTTTTCATTCATTCATTCTTATTAAAATACACTAAGTTGTGTGTCAGCATCTTATACTTCCTTAGTCCATACTAAAGATTAAATACAAACTACAAGCTAATTCAATGGTAAATAAATACAGCAACACGGCACCAAATGTTAACTCGCTGTAGAAATAAACGTTCGATTGGGCTTGGTTCATTTAACTTTTACCTACTTATTAAACTATTCGTCAGGCAACATCTAATTAGTAATTTTATTTTTAGACTGTATTAACAATTTGATGATTTAAGTATTCTAAACAACTTATTTTTCATGATTTGCCAAATTCTTTGAAACTGCTTAACATTTTTGGTTGATTAAATAACATTCAAACCAAGATACAAAAATCGCCAGTACCAACTTGCACACATACACAACGAAAAATGCCTTATTACTGCCATAAGGCTACTCTCAACACTTAAGTTTTCTGATTTGTAAATGGAAGTTTAACTATCGAATAGAAATTGACCAGTCCCATAAATATACATATGTGTGAAATTCACCCTCCTGTAAACATACAGCGATGATTACCCATCGCCCACAGTGTTATTGACCCAGCCACATACCCATAAACAGTGGTACTGACACATCTATACATGTACAGTGTTATTAACCCAGCCACCCACCCATAAACAATGGTAATGAATCACTCATAGATGTACAGTGATATTAACCCAGCCACCTACCCATAAACAGTGGTACCGACTCACCCATAGATGTAATGTTATTGACCCAGCCACCCACCCATAAACAATGGTACTGACTCACTGATAGATGTACAGTGATATTAACCCAGCCACCCACCCTTAAACATGGTACTGACTCACCATATATGTACAGTGGTATTGACCCAGCCACCTACCCATAAAGAGTGGTACTAACTCATCTACACATGTTAAGTGGTATTGACCCAGCCATTCACCCACCCATAAACAGTGGTATCGACTCACCCATATATGTACAGTAGTATTGACCCAGCCACCTACCCATGAACAGTGTTACTACTCATCTACATATGTTAAGTGGTATTAACCCAACCACCCACCCATAATCAGTGGTACTGAATGGGTATTGTATTACACATTAATGAGTAGGCAAGTAGGCGACCAATTTCAAAACGTTTTCAGTTACATTTTGTAACTTAACAAGTCCGGTTTAGCAATGTACTGTATACTAGCGATACAAGTACACACTGGTGATGTATTTGTAACAATAAAGATTAATTAAAACTGCAAGCAGTGCTGTATATCAAACTACCTTTGTGTACAGCGGAGAGGATTACAAAAAATTAATATTGATAGTCTACATAATACTTTAGTGAACATTTTATTTAAAATAAATTATGCAGAACTAGTGTCTGATATTTACAAAAGCCAACTAAAAGTTTTTTTATTTATTTGTCTAACATAATTAATTTAATGATAAAATTAAGAGACAAAGTTTAATGATAAAATTAAGATTAATAAGTGGTAAGGGTCAGATAAAACCGTTTAAAACACATTGCAAATATATTCATTTTCTCCAGCTGAAGTTTTAAAATAATAAAATAGATCCATTATTGAAAGGTTTAATGAGATGTTGCTTGGCAATTCATATCAAACAACAACAAAGCATGGGCTGTCAATTATCTAAAGACAAGTATCCGTTTGAAATGTTTCACTTACCAAAACTACATTACAACAATAATTGGTCCTTGTTACATGAATTCCTTTTTATTGCTCCCTTATTAATTGTGAAAATTAATATTTATTAGGAGCTTTTTCCTGTCAAACTGGACTTTTGAGCTACAAAATCAGAATGTTAAAATAATTAAAGTAAACATAAATCATTATGTTAAACAAATGAATAAAAAAAACTTGTAAATATCAGACACTAGTTCTACATACTGGTGTTTTTATATAAAATGTTCAACCTTCATTAAAAAATTACAGAACTGTTGAGAGCGTAAAATACTCAGCTAATATATATGTACTTACTCAACATCCAAGTTACAATACACACAACCAGTTATGAGTAGAAGTCAATATACTTAACAACAACAGTTAAATCAATATCCACAGAAACAGATGTATATTGTTCACAAATATATGAAAAAAATCTACACAGTCAAACAGTAAATACTTTTTCCTTCATAACCAGACACATCCGGAATAGTTCTCAGTTATGAATACACACATCGAACAATTAACACTTTCAGAGATATATTAATCTATACACCATCAAACACCATTTTGCCCCCTTAAAGTGCTAACCAGTGAAGCTTAGTAATGTAATGTTGTATACTAGTACCTTCATATTAAGTCTTAAGAATGTAGACTAGTTAGTAGTTACCCACCCACACACTAAACAAAACACCCAAACATATACTATATTATTGATACACTCGCCCACCCATACACGTACAATGGTATTGACACACTTGCCCTCCCATACATGAACAACGGTACTGATTATTTACCTTTAGTCGCCCACTTGTACATGGTATTGTACAGGAGAGTGACTGTAGATTGGTTTGGGTGGCTCAATACCGAAGCTAAAGCAACATCATCTAACTTTATATGCATCTGGTCTTAAAATAGCAGAGACTAGCAATATCTTGTTTATACTGTTTGACATTTATTTATTAGAACACTGCGCGTTTAAGGGTAGGTGTGAAAGTTATCCTTATTGTACTTTTATGGGTGGGTTTGTGAGCCATGAATCAAACTACAGTACATACTTGTTTAGGTGGATGGAAGGGTCATGTCAACAGTGCTTGCATGCAGTATGAGGGCCATCACCACTATACTTGTATGGGTAAGTGTGAACAACCATATGTGTATGTGTTGGTGGGCGAGTTATGAGGACTATGCTTGAATGGATGGCTAAGGGAGTTATCATAACAGTATCAATATGCGTGGATGGAAGGGTCAGGACGAAACTGTACTTGTTTGGAGAAGGGAGAATCATCACCACTGTATTTGTATGTTTGGGTATGAGGGTCATGTGGACAAGTAGGGTTATCACCCATGTACTTGTATGGGTGACTAAGAGGGCTATCACCACTTAACGTATTGTAATGAGTGGGCAGGAGGGTCACCACTATCACCACTATACATAAATTAGTGGGCAGGAGGGTCATCACCACTATACATATATGAGTAGGCAAGAGGGTCATCACCACTGTACATATATGGGTGGGCAGTAGGGTCATCACCACTATACATATATGGTTGGGCAGGAGGGTTATCACCACTATACATATATGGTTGGGAAGGTGGGTCATCACCACTATACATATATGGTTGGGAAGTTGGGTCATCACCACTATACTTATATATATAGGTGGGCAGGAGGGTCATCACCACTATACATATATCAGTGGCAGGAGGGTCATGTATGAGTGGATAGGATGGTCATCACCACTATATATGGGTGGGTAGGAGGATCCTACAAAAACAATGGTCAAAACTTCAACGGTTGATTACTTGTATGGCTAACTTATTGAAAACAGTAGGTATAAAAGTGATTTCTTGCATTCAAAATGTTCTGAAGCCAACTTTTTCAACGTAATGCGGCTTGGTAGTTGACATAGTTAGGTATAAAGGGTGTCACAAAAAAAGTACTGAATGTCCATTTTCACATTTACACCAATTTAGAGATAAAATGAAGGATACAGTTTGTTCAAATTCTGATGCGTTTAGTGTGTATTTGTGATTTAGTATTTTTTTACAAAAATATTGAAAGATCTAGAAGGGCTAGAATGACTTACTTGTCCTTGAACTAACATGATTAAACAATAAAAAATTAGCTGTTCAGCTATCTTTGGCTTTTTAAAAATGTTTTTAATAATTTGTATTAAATTAGCTTTTTTATTAATTCAGGCAATTCTGGAATACATTACAATATGTTGAAAAATAATGCAAGTAGGCTACATAAAGGAAGCATTATGTTGATTTTTACGTAATATACAAACTTCCTTACAATTAAAAACTCAATGTTATTTATGAGTACTTCTAGCTCAAATTCACAAGTAACGTTCTTCTTTAATTGTTTTACAATAAAAAGTGAGTTATGTTAATTTTTACGTATCAATAGTTATTGAATTTTAAAAATAAAAATTTATGAAATTTTAAATTAATTTTGTTAGTTATTTTTTTTAATTTTCGACTCTAAATTAAATTAAAAACCTAAAACCGTCTTTATATATCTGTAGAGAATATCTTCACAAAAATAATGACACCAAAAACATTATTCTATCTTTAAAATTAGCGAAACTGCAAATATTTTTTTGGACTTATACAAAATTATGTGAAAATGACTTGGCGGTTCTGGTTAATATATCGCCGAGTCGGCTTTGCACCTGGCGGTAGCGCTAGCGCAACTGGTTCCGGCAGTTCTGGGACACAATGTAAGTAATTCCTCAGCGGTCAAAGGGTTAATACAAATCTAACAATATCTCAACTTTTAGTAAAAAATGTATGTTACTCTCTGGATGTTGTTAAGAACATGTAAACTAAACAATAATGTACAAAAATTATCCAATGTTCACAAAGTAATCAGTTAACTTATAGAGCTACACTGTTAATAGTTTGCAATTAAAGTAATATTGGATGACAATTTATGCATTTGCTACTTTTTACCATAATATTATAACTTTTAAAGACTTGTCACAGAGAAAAGAGTAACAAAAGGTGGTAGTTTTCCTTTGGCCACAGTGAATCCCACATTGGCAATAATATAAAAAATAACCGATGTACATCTTTATAAATCTGAGGCAATAATTATTATGAAGCAATAATATCCTTGAGGATTTGGGGAAATAAAGGGATGGCCCAGTCACCTGCATGGAAAACTGGTGAAATAAGAACTCGGCATACTAACATGACAAACATTCAGCACAAGGTTGCATGCAACCCTTGATTCTCTCTTCTCTGTGGCCTTATTCAGTTTATAAATACAAGTTCATTAATTTTGAACACAATTTTCAAATTACTATTCTTTTGTTCTGTTGTTCACGTTTAACTGAATATTTATTCCAATTAATTTAGACAAGACGTATTCTAAAAATAAAACATGCACATTCAACGATTCTTATTACAATCGTTGCAACGATCTCGATATGCGAGTTAGCTGCATCAGGCAGTGATTAAATATGCTTAAAAACTTATCTAGCTTATTTTTCATAACCAAAGTGTCAATGGATGTAATACAATATTAAGTAAAACATTATATTTGAAAAAAATTAAAAAACAGCCAGTTCTGAGTTAGAGTTCATCCAACTTTTAAAATGGCCTCCATGTTGAAAATTATAACTCTATCAAATGGAGAATTTGTTTTTTATTAGGTCATAACAACAACAAAGATTATGAAAAAAATTTGAAGTTGTTCGGTCACACAATTTTATAGATTGTTCATTTTTAATTTAAAATACAAAATGGCAGCTAGCTTGTTACCATAGTATTGTACCTATGTTATAAAAACTTTTATATAATGTTGACCTCAAGATTGGGAGCGTAGTTAAACTCTTCATCCAGCTGTCGACTGAATTACACCAACTTTACATCGATTTACTAAATCTTTTGCTAGAGTCTATTTGAAGTAATATAACTCTATGAAATCGTAAAGAGACAATGAATCAAAAAGTGTATTTGGTTTGCTGCTCTGACAACGTAAAGAAATGGAAATGAAACAGAAAGCAACAGTGTTTGCACTCGTCAGTTCAACTCACCATTTTCTAGGCCCTATTTGCTCTATTGGTCTTAAAACTAAAAGAATAGTCATTATTAAATGTAATGTAGTTATAATTTTGTACAATCATTCTACAAACATTGTTTAGTGATTTGTTATTGTGTAGAATCTCTCATAGTGATAAAATATAGTAGTGTAATTGAATGGTTGCCGAATTTGGCTAGTTACATGTTACCTGCAAACCATGATAATCTTTATAAACAAAAATGAAAACCTGAAATTCGTTATCATCTTATCACTTGACAACGGATTAACATATTTCCCTCATCTTTTTTTCCGAGTTTCCTAGTTTTTCATAGAATGTTCTTCAAGAAAGAAACATGAAAAAAATCATGAGGAAATCAGAAAATTTTGGAAAACTAACCAAGGAATTTTAGTTTGATTTATTTACTAACAATATTAATGAAAGAAAAATTTGAAACATCTGAAGTAAATATTTCTGCAACTTATTTGTATTTGTTTCTATAAACGCAAGTTGTATTTTTTTTTATTTGTGATAAAAAGGTTACTGAATAACATTTTTGCATTCAGTCAAAAATTTATATGCTGTAGCCCTAAGTTCCACAAAGGGGGTAAAGGTAGTTTCCAGGCGAGGCCACAGGCCAAGCTTACCTCACGAGCGTAGCAGGGGTGTCCCCTAGTTTATATACTATAAAGCTCGATGTAGTGACTGACTGACACTAAACGTTAAGGCACAATGTATTTCTTATGGGAAAATCACAATAAAGTAGTTTTTTGAACCTAACTTGAGAAAAAGTTTTTAGTGAAATTTTCTAACCTTCACAGTTCTACACCCGCAAAAAGCGTGCACCTTATATAAGAATATAAGCTGAAAATCTAAAAAAATTGGGAGTATTGGGAGCGTAAAGTATTGTCGGCACTGGTGGCGCAGTGCTGTAACCTAGTTACTTGGGAACAAAGTGTTTGGGAGATTTTAGGCGATAAGTTGGATGCTCGGTCCTCTTAATACCGACATGGCGTCCGCTCAATGGTTGCTATCGGCGTGGACACTACTAGAGAAGTCTGGGGTGTCCATGTTGGATGGTAGTCATTGTGCGGATGTTGTGTGGGGGAGATAACTGAGCATCAGGCTTGTCAATTAGCTGAAAATCAGACCAGCACTACGTAGTTCGGATTCCACGTAAAGCTGTAGGTCCCTTAGTTGCCCTGGCTGTTGGGCTATTAATAAATTGCTCTTTCTGAGGAACAGTTGAACTCAGTTAGGCATACAGATATAATTCCTTAGCTATTCCTATTCCTAGCTATCTCGGTATTCCTTAGCTAGTAACACTGACAAGCCTAATCCTTAGTTCCCTTCCCTACATAACATGTGGACTCAGACTACTACCCAACATGGAAACCCCAAACTTTACTGGTAGTTCTCATGTTAATGGCAACCATTAAGGGAACCCTGTGTCAGTATTAAGACTCCTAACCTAACCTTCACACAGACGCACACACGCACGCACGCACGCACGCACACACACACACGCACCTCCACCCATACACCTACAGAGGTAATGATAATCTCAAATCTCAAATAATCTAATCTCAAATAATCTCATATAATATTAAAGATTATATGAGTGTAGTGCATATAATCAGACTACACTCATATAATCATTCATATTCGCCTTAAAATACCAACAACATTGTGTCGGCGTCTCATATGTAAGAAATGAAAGAGCCCAACACTGAAATTTTTTTAAATTTAAAATTGTTTAGTACTGAAGCTATCTTTTCAAGTGTGGCCATTAATTTAAAGCTATTTTTCTCCTGATTCCAAATATACCATCAGAGTTTTAAAAGGGCTAATAATATAGGGCATATGCCCCCAAAACACAAAAAAATCCCCTAAAACCAAAAAAGGATAATACTAAAATAAAAACGCTCAAGCAGAGTATCAAAGTATAGGTATTTATCTCCTAAATCACATACCATTGCATTTTGGGAAATACAACGTTCAAGGGCACTCCCCCTCTCCAAATAAAAATATGCTCAAAAAACCTAAAATTGGGTAATGTTAAACTAATACACCCAAGCAGGGTATCAAATTAAAGGTATTCTTCTCTTAATTACCAATATACCATCAATTTTATAAAATACTATGTTTATGGGCTTCACTGTTCTAAAAACCAAAATTCATGGTCATACTGCTTAATAACCCTGGAATGGCTGTAAGCAGATCTTCCTCACTATAGCGAAATGCCGAGATCCACTAATGGAATTGCAGCAGTGTGCCTTGGTGAGGCCGCAGACCAAACTTTCCACCGCGAGGCCGTAGGTCGAGCTTCCTTCACGAGCATAGTAAGTTACGGTGTTGGCATGCAAAGCGTGAAGGGGTGTCCCCTAGTATATATAAGTGTGGAACTTTTATATATTGTAGATATACTAACAGACAACCAATTTACAGTTTCAAAATGTTTTCCAGTAGTGATAAAGAGGTCCTATCAATTAAGTGAATTATTTACTATATGTAAAAGTCCCACAAATATTTGATAAATAGTTAATATTTATGTGATTTTTTAAATGTCACAAAACAATCAAAAGGTGTGAAATAGTTGTAATTGTTTTTCACCGACAAGAATTATAAAAGATTATGCAAATTTTAAATCTTTATAGGTTAACGTAGAAATTAATAAGGATTTTATATATATATTTTTTAAGCCCTGTGGTTAATTTGCAGTGTTTGTTTAAGCTCAGATCCATAATTTTGAACTGGACAGGAGTTCAGTGGTCCTCAGAGTATGTCCAATTTAAGGTGTTGTTATTTATTATTTCAAGGATATGAACACTTTTAGTTTATTAATTAGTGCAGTATGAGTAGAAAATAAATTGCAGTTTTAAGCTTTATCGAAAACCGAAATACGAATATCACATTCTTTATTCAACTTTCTTGACTTTCATCACTGCTCACATTTCCTATTTTTTTAACGACTCAAGGATACGTGTACATATGAGTTGTTAATATATCTTGTTCGCCGAAGGAACACGAAAGCGAATTATGCGTGGGATACCTTGCACAGTTACAAACTGTTAGCAGTATGAGAAGCCTTGGAATAGCCTAATTATGTTAAAAGTTCATAAAATTATTGTTTAGAGAGGATTCTTTTTAACTCAATCAATTTGATTATACTCTCCCTCAAGTATACGAGAAAAAATACAAGACTATGACTCATCAAAACAATCTAATCAATAAGTTACTGACAGGTAGAAAGAAAGCTATAGTTGTTTTTCTTTTATTATCACAATAAGAAATAATAAAACAAGGTAGACAATAATTGTACATAGTCCACTTTGCTGAAACTGTGTAAACAAGCAGACAGCAACCTGATAGTTCAGCCCTTACTGTCATTATATTGTTTATTTGATGTGCCTTTGGCATTTGATGAGTATTGATTCCTTACTAGGTTGCTATGGACAGTTGCTATATACAAAGACTGTGTGCTTGCAATTGTACTTTTTATGGATTCTGAGCTGCAAAAACAATAAATAACGTACAAAAAAGGGATCAATTTATAAAAGTTATTGCAGGTCTTCTCATATATTAGGTGCAGACTCGTAGTAATAAAAAATTGCTTATGTTTTGAAAGTAGCCCAAGATTAAGAAATAAATAATATAGTAAAAGGTACAACAGATCCTGAAGAATTATTTTTGAAAACATTTACATGGAATAATTAATTCCTTGTGATAAAAAAATTTCAAAATAACCAAAAAGATTTCATAAAACCTTGAAAAATGTTCAAAGGGCAAGACTTCGATCCAATCCTGCTAATTGTTATCATACTTTTTGATAGGATAGGAGCATTGATCTCTATATTACAACTAGTTTGCACACTTCATGTTTAGACAACGATCTAACGTGAGCAAATTGAAACTGACTCTTGCCATCTGGTCTCATTAACTCCAATGCATTTTCTGTGTACGCTCTCAGTTATATAATCTTTTCTGAATGCATAGCAATCGAAATAATTGCCAACGTATGAGCCAAGGTTTTAAAGTAAGTACTTTTTTGGAATCCCATCGTTGAAGTGCTACGGTCGGCGCATACTGTGTACTACTGTTAGAAAGCCACAGCCGCCATTACGGATCCCTTCAATTGTATTTTAGGTTATGTATATATGTTAAAATGCCTCCTTCGATTGAAAATGCCACCAACTATGAAGTATACACTCTGATACAATTTCTTAACGCTAAAGGAATGAAGGCAGTCTACATTCATCGTGACACCTGTTAAGTTTATGGAGAAAACAAAATGAGTGATGGGATGGTACGGAAATGAGCAAGAGATTTTAAAGATATTTTTACAAATATGCATGATGAAGAAAGAAGTGGACAACCTTTACTCATTACTGATGACTTGATGGTACAAAACGTTGATGAAAAAGTTTGAGAAACAGGCGCTTTAAGATGCGGCCAGAGTCAGATGACCCGGCTGCTGAACAACGTGTACAAGGGCTCGCAAATGAAACTTAACAGACAAATGTTTACTAACAGAAAACTTTTTTTATGAATATAAATAAACTCCTTGGCTTTTAAGTTATTCTTTCAGTTTATTTTTAACAGAATTTATTGTAAAGGCTTGACAAATGTTCCTCATTCGGGCCTGCTACAAGTTCACCCGACAGAAAGCGTTAGCAATTTCCAATGACATGAGGACAGATACAAAACCAACATCCTCAGTTTGACTCCAGCCATCACTGGTACTTTCTGCCGTTTACCCTAATTAATAGAGGTAGTGCTCTGCAGCTTACTAGGTGTAAGGCCCACCTTAAATAAATTGTACTCTGCGTGAGGAATGGAAGTTGACGGGATCAATATTTATATTGTAGGTGCACAGAACAAAATATGTTTCGTAACTTTTTACTCACGATATGACAAGAAGCACTCTTATTTTTGTTTCATTAAGTGAATATGATATGAAATCAAAAACAACAAATAATCAACTAAAATTAGTAAGATATATCAAAAATAATACTAATTAAATCTAATAATAATAGCTTTAAAGCTTTAAAAAATAACAACTAAAAATAGGATAGCAAAAATTTTAAGCCATAGAAAATAAAATCATTGTAAAATAATTCATGTTAGGAAGAGTCAAGTTAGTTTGTCTACTGTTGTTAATTATTGGACAATTATTTGTAAAACATAATAGTTTAAGTTAGTTAATTATTATATATTTCTGATTTTAAAGTATGCAAAAAATACAGATGGATGGAAAATGCATAAAAAACATTTTTAAAACCTTTGAGACATATTTAGACTTTTTTAATTAATTGTAAATTTCCATATAACTTCGTTGTGTTAATTTCAAAACTCAAACATTTTTTTTTTATTTCCTGTTATACATATGTATAACAGAATATGGTATGTAATATGACTAATTTAAGCAAACATAAAGAAATGTTGTTGTTAAAAATTACAATTATGTAATCCCAAAGCAGAATAATGTGCGACAGGGTGACATTGTCACAGAACGAAAGAGACGGCTGCAGAAAAAAATTGTCTAATTGAGAAACTATTTTTACGTACACCAAAATTACAACATTCATTTCTGCAGAACGATTTCTAATTTGAAAGTATGCAAAAAGTACGATAGAGGGAAAATGCATACAAATTTTTTAAAACCATTGAGACATATTTAGACCTTTTAAATTAATTGTAAATTTCCATATAACTTCGTAGTGTTAATTTCAAAACTAAAAACAATTTTTTATTATTTCCTGTTGTCCATATGTATAACAGAATATAGTATGTAATATGACTAATTTAAGCAAATGTAAAGAAATGTTGTTAAAAATTACAGTTATATAATCCCCAAAGCAGAATAATGTGCGACAAGGCGCCATTATCGCAGAACGAAAGAAATGGCTGCAGAAAGAAATCGTCTAATTGAGAGAAACTATTTTTCCATACACCAAAATTACAACATTAATTTCTGCAGAATGATTTCTGGTTTTGTGTATAAACAATTAATTAGAACCGTATTTTTGTAGGTAACTTAATAAAAAACAATGTACAGACTGATCCACAATGACAGATGGCATTTGCGATTTTACGAAATGAACAACAGGAACAGCTAATTGCAGTGAGACGAAAGTCAGGCGCTTGTCACCTTCAACGCATGCGCAAGTTCACATAAAAACCCTTAACCACACTACGCCATTCTAGAGATGGGTAAAGGTAGTTCATTTGCAGGACTAGTACACAACCGAATCGTTCACTATAATGAACTAAATGAAAGAACTAGTTCAAAATGACGCAACCAACAACAACTTTTACAAGTGACAGTTGGGGTGATTTATAGTTTTGTTATGAGTTTTGTTTTATAGACAAGTTTTATTATTTTCATTTGTTCAACCAACCTTTTTCAAATTACAGTTTTTATCACTAATATTGATAAAAAATACAAAATTACATTTAATGATTTTATCAGTGGTCCTTCTCAGCTCTCATATTCCATTTGAACTGAACTAGTTCAAATCATAATGAACTAACTTAATCACTCGTTCACTAAGCTGACTGTTTCAGTCTATCATTATGAATTACCCATCTCTCGACTCTTGCTTTCAAAATACGATCGAATTGTTATATCGTGCTTGAGTAATGATAACTTCAATCATTGATTGATAATGTTTGCATCAGCTTGAGAGCTTATTGTTTGTAGTAACGGAAAAGAAAAAATACTACTTAAAACACATTATCTATGTTCTTTGATGTATATGTCTGCAACCAATGGAATATTGATTATTTTTCAGTACAGTTCGACAGCTTCTGCTAGTAAGTCAGGCAGGTTATCGGAATTCAGTCAGGCTAGATAATAAAGAACTAAAAAAAAAAATAAGTACATACTCAAATTGACATTTGCATCTGTCATCAATGAACAATGCAATCAACGTTATAATCAAAGATCAAATAAAATTGAATAAAACATAAATAACATAGTTTCTATCCCTTAATTTAGTATTTTACTTTTATATTAAACATTCAGGAATGTAATGTATATAATTGTGTATAAAAACAGTAGGTTTATACGATCTTGAGTAATTATTTACTAGAATAGAAGACGCAGCTCATTCTTGAAACAAAAAATGGTGAAATGAAATATTTTAATAAAAAATTTATAATACAATAGTAGTAATAAAAACAAAGTAATATGTAAAATATAGTCTTATATTTATACTATCTAATTAATAATTTAATCATAATACTGTGATTGAAGGATATTTATCGAATAAAATTATTCATTTTTCGACATAGAACAAGATCAAGGTAATTGTATAAAATAAATACAAATTCCAAATAAAATCTATAGTTCAATTATAAGGAATCATTCTCTGGCAATGAGTTAGTCTCAAATATTGTTTTCACTTTTTTGCTCACGACATTGACCTATCAAGTAAGACAGCACTGGCATTCCCCACTTTTAAGAAACATATTTTTAAACAAATGATTATTTTACTATTTATTACCAGAGAAAATTTCATTGACTAAGTTAATAAATAATCGTAACTATTACGATCCTTTGAATTTGACCATAATTTTGGGAAACTAAGGATATAGGCTAAGCTTACTTCCACCCAATTTGTTCGTCCTCCAAATATTAAAGTTAAAAAAAAAATTTAAACTATTAATTAATTTCTTTTATTCAACTTTCTTATTTGTGTATCGAGTTTGAACTTAAGGTACACAATAATAATAATATTTATATATATAAAAATAATAACACTTAGCAATCTTTTTGGCGTTTTTAATTTTCAAGATCGATTTCAGTCTCGTAAGACTATCATCAGTTGAAAAACAGAATATAAATAGGGTTATAAATATACTTAATTTTAGAATAATTAATTCAACAGCTGACATTATAAAAATTTAAATAAAGATGTAGATGGATAAGTTGTAGATCTTGTTAAATTTTATAATTTTGCATCTTCATGATAGAATCAAACATAATATTTGAGTGAAATTTTATTTGATCGTTGAGTAATAATGATGGGTTTTCTTTTGTGTTTTTGTATATGTAAAATTTTTCAATAGCATCTAGTTTTTTACTTTTAGGTGCAAAATGTATAATGTCTAAATTTTCTTCAATTGATGAAATATTATGGTTTTCTTGTATTAAATGTTCAGCAAATGTTGATATATTTTGATGTTTGTTTTTTGGTATATGTTCCTTGAATCTTCTACTAAAACATAATATTTCACTCAAATATTATGTTTGATTCTATCATGAAGATGCAAAATTATAAAATTTAACAAGATCTACAACTTATCCATCTACATCTTTATTTAAATTTTTATAATGTCAGCTGTTGAATTAATTATTCTAAAATTAAGTATATTTATAACCCTATTTATATTCTGTTTTTCAACTGATGATAGTCTTACGAGACTGAAATCGATCTTGAAAATTAAAAACACCAAAAAGATTGCTAAGTGTTATTATTTTTATATATATATAAATATATTAAGCAATCTATAAGCTACAAATGTCAAATAATAATAATAGTTTATTCATTCAAAAAAGCCTTTTAAAATATTTTAAAATGAGGTAAACCTATTATTTAGGTAAACATCTTTTAGACTACATTCTATTGTTGGAAAATATACAGCATAACTAATATTTTTTTCCAGTTGATATTTTGTGCTATTGGTACCATAATATAATACTTGCAGAAAGATTTTGTTTTATTATACACTGTCACAGAAACATTGAAAGCATTCTGTTTTGGGGTATGTAATAACCACTGGCAGTATAGTAAAAATGCATTGGCTAATGGTTTCAGAATGAAATTAGTATTTTAAAATTTAAATAATTTTAAAACATCATGTAAAATTAATAATATAGTTAAATATATAGACGATTATAAATTCTTTGAAAAAATTACTTACTAAAGATGAAAGTGATTTTTTTGATAAAATTTGTTTGCTCACCAGTTTTTAATTTAATTTTGTCACTTCTTTTATAAGCTCCTTCCCACTTTTTTTTCGCAAACAATTCTTATTTAGAGAAAGTGTAAAATCTCACTGCCTAACATTTTATTGTGGCAGAATAACTTTAACAGCCATACTGTGCCATAGCACAGAATTTTGGATCATCTGTGGAATAGTCCCACCTTACTCTTTGTTTGTTTTAGTTTGTCTGTCTCTGTATTCCATTTTGTTTTATCCTATCTGCTTTCTTGTCTTCATTTTCATTCGTTCTGGTCACACCATCTTTGTGCCTGATCTTGTCTTTGTATTGATATGTGGTTTAAGTTCTTTTTGGCTTTTGGCTCCCCTACTTGCACTCTTCTGCCTGATGGTGCCTGGAGGCTTAGTTGCGGAACCTGCGAGCTGGACCTGTCTTTCTTCTGTGCGGCCCAAAGGGAGCTGCCACCTACTTCCCCTCTTCCCTAATGTGAGATAGTTTTCTCCAGGACAAGTCGTCGGCATTCAGATGATCTCCCCCTTTTTTCAGGCCCTATTGGCCTTTGTTCAGACTTCGATTTCTTATATGAAGTGCTGCAGAGAAAATTCTTATGGTTTTTGGGTGATTGGATAGGACTTTTGTTTTAAGTGTACTTTTGTTGAAGGGATGGTTTTTTAGGCTTTAAAGGAGAGAACAGTTAGATTTTATTTTTATATTTCTTAAATTTAATCGTTGTTGCTGGATAGAATGCAAAAATAAATGTGGCTTTTTATTGTTAACTGGGTTCTTGGAAGTTTGTTTTTAACTTCCAATTCATATTAGGAGCCGCGGTGACTCGCTTGTATGATTCGGTGAAATTATTACCTTAAACTTTTTGTTTAATTTTTTTTAGCTTTTCAAAATTTGCGTAGTATCAGTAAAATCAGGCCTTTTTGTTATCCCAAGGCCCCGGCTAATAATGCTGCATCTAAATCTTCATTTTGTGCTATTTATTATTTGTGTTATTTATACATGTAGTATTTATTCACTTTTAGTATATTGGGTGTGTTATTATTTTCAGATGTTTACTATGTTTACAATCTGATCACATGTAGGCTGTTGTTATGTTTATGTTATGAAAAAATTACGTCATACCCATCTTCAAGTCTGGCGATAAAAATCATGTTCGTAATCATAGGCCTATTACTATTCAGTCTCATATTGTTAAGTCTTTGAAGCTATAGTTTTAGACAGACTAAGGCCTTTTTTCGGGAACACATTAGCTGGTGAGCAACATGATTTTACCCCTGACCATGTCAACTGTCACAAATAACACCCTTTATTGCAATTTTATTCATAATTTTTTTGCCCATGGCCTGCAAGTTGAAGCAATTTATTCAGACTTTATTAAGACCTTTGACAAAGTGTGCCAAAAACTATTGATAGAAGCTGAAGGGCTATTGTGTATGTGACTCTCTACTAACATGGATCCAGAGTTATTTGAGCAATAAGTTCTCTGTTGTTAAGTTTAACTGTGGAGAATCTGAACCTTTTCCGGTGAAATCGGGTGTTCCTCAGGGTTCCTTGATTGAGCCCTACCTTTTCAATGCCTTCATTAATGACATTACTGAAAATATTGAGTCAAACTTCTTACTGTACGCAGATGATATTAAGCTATTCTATCCAATCAAATCTCCTCTTGACTGTGAAATTCTTCAAAGATTTCTTGATCATATAGTCCAGTGGTGTGATGATAACCAAATGTCTCTAAATGTTGGTAAATGCATGGTAATTACTTTCAGCAGAATTGAGAATAACCTTCTCAACAATTATACTGAGGTGACTTAAGCCTAATACCACTTGAACAACGCAGATCGGTTGCAGGTGCAGTCTTCCTTACTAGTAGTACTCAGTAAGAATATTAAAAATCCAAAATTTTAGATTTGTTGAGCACATTAGTTTATTAGTTATCAAGGGTCAAACGCTAAAAAGTAGTGATTTTGACCTCACGCTTGTACTTAAAATATGTGTTAAATATGGCAACAATGCTTCTAGAAAGTCGAAATTGGTATCATTCTCTTCAGAATTTAAAGGCCATTCATTTGACATACAGAATGCCACTATTACATTCATTTTCATTTTTATTTTTCAAAAATAGTTTTATTGAAAAATCTGAAAAGGCCCCTATTGCTTTTGTTTGTAAAAATGAGTGTTATGGGCACACTATTTATACACCTGTATGTACAATTTCATCATACTTAACATGTAGGCCTAACTAATTAATTTATATTATTCAGTTACGATATTTTATTTTTTGTTTGGTAAACAAGAAATTAGAACAGTGCATTTTATTATAACTTAATTAAGTTTTTTTTCTTAATTAAAAACAAGTTATATCCAACAAATATAGTATTAATAATTTGGTCTGTGTGATATTTATAATCAATGGGATCATAATAAAAAAATAAATACATACATATATATATATATATATATATATATATATATATATATATAACTGGTTAATAGAACCCCTGTTCAATAATAGTAGTAATTACATTCTCTAAATATCATTCATATCAAACTAACTCCTCGGTTGAAAAATAAATTCTCATATTAATTACATGTATAAGATTATCATGACATAAATTGATATATATATATTAGTAAATAATAAGTTTTCTTAAAGTAATTTGATAATAACTGGTAATCATGTACAAAATAATTGGATATATGGTATTCACACTGGTCACTGTCACAGATAAACTGTTTATTTCAATAATTATAAATATCTTTCCAAAGCAAGTGAAGACACTACTATACTAGTCTTAGTGGTTGGATCAACTTTTTAAAAGAAGTTACTGACTAGAAAAACCAGCAAAATCATTCGGCTTTGGGTAAAAAAAAGAATTGCCCGGCCCACGAGGATGCAGAAAACTTACTTGAAATTCATCCCCAATCCTTTCCAGAATTCAGGCAAGCCACCAAGCCTTATCATATACAACTGTAACAAATCCTGATGTTAATTCCTTCCAAATCAGTTGGTGTTAAAGTCAAAAGTTGTTAAAAGTTCAGTTTATTTATCGTTACTTGAAGATAAAGTTTTAGTGATTAGCTTATTTTCTGAAATTGAAATGAAAGTATACATTTTCTGAGTCCCCATGATGGAATTTGCTTCAGCAAACCTAGACATAAATTTTCTTTCAGCTTCTTTGTAGTCTTTCACATTACAATACTCAAAATCAACAATCTTTCCAATGTTATCAACTGCAAATTTAAAGGAGATCCTTAGAAGTTAAAATTTGATCGTTGAAAGGTATTTGCAAATTAGCTCTAGCAACTATTCTCTTTACTGTGCCTCCCAATACATCGCATGCATTTTTACAATGAAATGTGGCAAAGAAGTGCCATTCAATTTTAACTTGAACTACAGATTTATGAAGACACAAAATTAGAAAATTGTTCCTCTTCATATATTTAGCTGCGCTTCCATGCGAAAAATATAAATTTCCTGAAAACTAAATGGCAATGTCTCTTTAAAAATGTTGAACAATTTCCTTTGAAATACATAAAAAGCTATTGTGTTGTGTTCCAAACACATACTGCAAGTGCTTAATTATTACTTGCCATTTAAGGTGGCCATTTCCCAAACCGCCAAGTCACGGCTTGAAAGCCGATAATGCATTAAGTGGGGATACCTTCTTACCGACAAAGACCAAAAGTCTATTTTCGGGAGAGTGAGGAGCGACGATTAGGCCCAAAGCGAATGGAAAAGCCGTCTTCTTGTGGCTGATCATTGTCAATGCTAGTTTTACAGAGAAATGGTGCAGTTCATTCTTATCTTTTTGTTTGTTTTCTAGAGAGCGCAATATTAACGACTTGATCATGTTGTAATCCTTATATAATGTACAATTACGATACAGGACTGTAGGCTAAGTAAATGCAGGGATTTTAAATTGATTAAAATAAATTTAAATAGATCAATTTACAGTGATTTCAAATTAATTTAAAACATTTCAAAATCACTGCATTCACTTACCAATATAATAGTCAAATAATACATGTCATAAGAATTACAACTTAATCAAATAATTAATTTTACGACCTCTAAAAGCCAAGAACGGTTGTTAGAAGAAATTATTAGATTTTTTTTTGAAAATATAAAAATTTGTAAGATTTATATAAAACAACTGTTATCAACGTGTCAAAATATTAATCAAAACATTAACGTGTTTTTGAGTAATATTTTTAAAGCTGATGCCCAGTGAAAATTAGTTAATATTCCTGTACTTTTTTTGTTCCGATTAGGATAAAAATTATTAAAACTTAGAATAAAAAATAAATAAGCTTATGTCATGGCGTACAATTACAGCAGGAAAACAATGGTGCAATTAGATTTCTCGTACGCCTTAGTTTCTTCTTCAAAAATAACAACACTTAAGAAAAAAATGATGATGAAGCAATGGTTTATTCTTTTATCATGAAATTCCAGTATACTACACCTACCTAATAGCACTACAGTAGTTACAATTGATGAACAAGAACAAAAATAATCTCTAATACTTATTTTTAAATGACAGTTCAAAGTCACTAGTTTCTAAAAGTTGTGTAAAAACCCATGCTTTTTTAGTTGTAACTCACATAAATTTTAACAAATAGAATAAATAACCTATAGTACTGTTATAAAGTAGATTAAAACACTGAGCATGAATATGTCATTAGATATTTTTTAGAGTTAGTTTCATAAATATTATAGCGCCTGAAAGTGAGAGGTATATAATACAAAAAAAACCCATAGTAGTGCTTTAAGAAGCATAGAACGATATTGCATTACGCTGATTATCTGGTTTATCTACATTCTCTGTGATCACATTTAACATCATAAATTAATTTATACTAAGGGACACTCCAGTACACATCGCGTGCCAATCGCTGCGCTCGTTACACCTCTGCTTGTGATTTTTGGCTGCAAATAATAGTCCATTAACTGTTATTAAAAATCATCATTAAATCACAATATTAAATTTATTTACAGTATCTCTCTCACATTAATTGTGTTGCTACCTATTAGTATGAACACCCAATGATATTACTTAGCCTGTTTCATACGTGTTCATTGAATTTGTTTTTCTTTAACCCTAGATCGTGAGTAATGGGTGATTGATTATGTGCTCCATACTGCTAGGTCCTTTTTTTGGCGCTTAGAGCAATCCTTTTTTTGTAAAAATCATAAAAATACTAAATATGCTCCAAATGTAAATTTTATCATATCGTTTTTCTTCTAAATAACTGTATATTCACATACTACCATCAAAACTTACAAACAAATTTAGTAAATAATTATTATGAATAAGATTGATAAATTTTGAAAACAATTTTACATAAATTATAAGTTATAACCCTCCTTAAAAGCACCAACAAATTTTTATAAATAATTCCGATAGCCAAATTGTTTATTATTTAGTGCACTATAATCATATATTGTTATATTTTAGATAACCTACTAAGTTTTTTAAAATTTTTTCTTCATAAAACGCAAAGATGAAAAAATGTGCAAAGTAACAGTGTATGATCATGTAGTTAATCAAGTAGTATATGTAAAAATTAAAAAAAATCTCCATTGAATAAACGAGAAAAATTTGTTCAGGAAAAATAGTTAATAGTTATTGTAAAAAAAAATAATTATTAATAAAAATAGTTATTGTACCCTAAAACATTTTTTCATGTTTTTTGTATAAGGAGAAAAATAAAAATGTTGCCACAGAAAAAAAAAAAAAAAAATACTGTGAAAGATTACATAACTCAAAAATAAGAAGTATGAATAATTTTTTTATAATTTCTTACTACATGTATTTGATTAGTACAATCTATTAGCTACAAGAAAATGTAAAATATTCCTAAAAGTATAAAACATAACAATTTAAGTCAGCGTGTGCAAACTGTATAAACGACACTTGCAAAGTTTTGTATACAGTACATTGTAAACATAAAACATAAAATAATTTTTGGGAATTTTTATAGCAGTAAAATGTTATACAACACATATTTATGAATATAAATATACAAGAATTGTTAGATTACATCCAAAAATAAAGTTTGAAAAACAACTTTTATCAACAGCATGAATTGTGCTGCTTCTCAATATTGGGTCGGTTGAAAAAAAAAAAAACAACATTTGTTGTAAAATACCCAATGCAGCTAAAACATTGTAATTTGTTTTGTGGGATAGAGTTCATTATAAAAAGTAAAAATTCAAAAAAATCACCATTGAATAGACAAGAAAAAGTTGTTTAGGAAAAATAGTCCTATTGTACCCATAACAAATTTGTATATATTTAGTTAGTAGAGGAAAATAAAAATTTAACCACGGAAACGAAACATTTCTGTGAAAAATTACATAACAATCCAAAAATAAGGGGGTATGTATAGTTTTTTTTAATTTCTAGCTACATATACTTTATTAGTACAGTCTATATTAGCTACAAGAAAATGTAAAATATATGAAAATATTCCAAAAAGTATGAAACTTATAACACCATAAGTGAATGTGCACAAACTGTGTAAACGGTACTTGAAAAATAGTGCTTATTGTAAACATTATAAAAAATATTAGATTTTTTGGGGAATTTATATGACAGTTACACTTGATAGAACACATATTTCTGAATAGAAATATAACAAATGTATTACCTTAGTGTTATAAATAAGGTATTAGCAATATAAATCTAATATCTGGTATGATACAATGGAATATCAATACCACTGTACATGTGTGGGTGGGTGGGTGGGTCAATACCACTATACGTGTATGGGTGGGTGGGTGGGTCAGTACCACTGTACGTGTATGTATATATGTAAATGTATTACATTCTTACATATGAGACGCCGACACAACCTACACATGTCAACACCAATGTTCGTGTATGGGTGGGTGAATACCAATGTTCGTGAATAGGCGGGCAGGTGGGTCAATACCACTGTATGTGTATGGGTGGGCGGGTGGGAGAATACCACTGTTTCTGTATGGGCGGGCGGGTGGGTGAATACCAATGTTTGTACCTTGATACAGAAGCTGCAGTGTCAAGTTGAAATTGTACCAAATTCTCAGCAAACTTATCTTTTGGAGCCTTGTCTGGCATACACATAATAACATCCAAGTCATATTGTTGTCGCATTAAGTAAAATAAACAAATAATTTACATTGAACAGAATTAGTACATAATATGTTTTAAAATTATTATTATTTTTACTATGCTACACTAATACCTTATCTGTGAACACTTTGTTAGCTCAAATCGGATAAAAACACAAATGTTTTAACTAGTACCTACATAAATATATACACAGCTGTCAAATAAACACTGAAATACACTCACAACTAGGCCTACAATATAAAATGAAATATTTGACTCACTCTTAAGTTTTCATCCCAGGATCCTTTGGTATTGATAAATTTGAGCATTCTTTGTGTGCTTGACTGTTGTTTTTATAATAATGATTATCATCATGTGCAATAATAATAAACAAAGATCAAAACTAATTAACATATTTTTAGTATTACGATGGTTTTTTTACACTATAAACCACTATAACATATTGCACTATCACTAAACTACACATAATTGTATTAGTACAAATATTAATTTATAATGACAGCGAATAAAACACTGACAACTAAAATCCAACGCTCACCAAACAATATGGCCTAGACGACTGACTGCCGTTGCCGGGTTCCCTTTGTACTCGCCGAACAGAGAACTTGTCACGTGACCATTGCCAACTTACTGCACGGAAATCACTCGAAACGGCAACAATCGACGTATGAACTCTCTGCCTTTCTGGCTAATTTTTTGTTTGTTTATATCACAATAAATAACTTATTACCTAATTTGTTTAAAGGCATAAATTATGCCTAACTCACTTGAGAAAAACTTAACCCTTAAGATTCAGAGGTTCGTATATACGAACCTGAAAATTTATCTGCAAGAAATCCCGGCGTTCGTATATACGGACCTGAAGGGTATCTGCAAGAAATCCCGACGTCCGTATATACGAACCTTTGCAAAAAAAATTTTTTTCTAAAATGAAATATGATAAATTTTTTTTAAATTATGATAAAATTACACATGTTTTATACTAAGCTGACCGTAAAGAATCATAGTTTATGTATAAATTATTTCTGAACTTTATATAGCACGCTGAATTATTTTATAACCTATAATCAACTGAGCGTTGCAATTCGCGTCGATCTCTATGACGGTCAGCTGACAGCTTGACAACTATTATTGTCTATTTTATTATTTTGTGATAAAGTGATGAAATTAGATGAAGTTGTTACATAAACAATGGGCTTCAAGATGATACAATCATATTTGTCATATCTAATTTTTTACTACTTCCTTCATGGACGAAAAGTGAAAAGTTTTCGGCAAACATTTTTTTTTTTGTAAGTACGTTTTTTTACAAAAAGTTTTTTATTTGAATACTTATTTTATATTTAAGTAGTTTTGTAGTACACTTTATTTGGAATAAAGTGGTAAAAGAATCATGAGGTTTTATTAAAAAACAAGCGAAAAATAAATTTTTTAATAAAATACTGCGAAATTGGCAAAATAGGCCCGGGATTTTTGGCAGATACCACAATAAAAATGCTAGGATTTTTGGCAGATATTTTTTAAAAAATACCCGGGATTCAAAGGGTATTAAACAAGGGTACGGTATAAGAAAACATTTTTTTTTTTTAAATACCCAATGCAGCTAAACCAATGCAATTTCTTTTGATAGATAGAGTATTTTATTCCCTACAGACTGATTTTGGTGCGACTTATTCAGTCTTTTGGTTGTCCTTCAGTCATTCAACAAACAGCCTTTTCGCCACTCCCGACCTCCAGGCGGAAACTGAGCGGAAGTTTGTTGTTGCACATTTTCCTACATTTATAAAATTGCATACAAAAATTGTTCAAAATCTGAAATGTATAGAACATTCTGTGTTGGTTGGTACCAACTTTGTCATGTTTGCTTGATGATAAACATGTTTTATTGATTTTAATGCAGGAGCATAAATTATGCTCCTCCTCACGAATCTGGGTGGCATTGTAAGGAGTATAAATTACGCTCCATCTCACGATCCAGAGTTAACCCTAGCTGTACTGTCTGGTTTTACCAGCAATACACACCAGATTTGTGTCACTTTGTAAGTCTTGGGATTATTTTTTTTTCACCTACTAATAAATATCAAACTATATGTTGTTATATATCATTATTTTCAGAATTTAACGAGAAATAAAAATAAAATAACATCACATTTTTTTAACTGTTCAAAAATTAAACAAAAATAAAAAAGACAAAAATTGCGAAATTTTTGATTTTTTTTTTTCGTTTTACCCCTGAAATGTGATAATAAACAAATGTTTCCATGGTAATCAATATGTTTTTTCTATAGAACAGTTTATCTACTTCAAAAATATGTATAATATGATATACTTTATTCAATGAATATTCTCAAAATATTGCAAGCAGTAAACACAAACAATAACACAAATCAGCTGACGAAAAATACTGTTGATGTTGTAGCAAAGAAAAAAAATAGCTGCTTCACTCAAATTGTTGTCATAGAGTACCAAATTAAAGTATGCTTCTTTCTGCACATTTTGAGTACTATAACAACCATTCCATACCAATAGATGACTCAATAACGGCAAATTACGAAAGGCATGCACATCGACGTCAGAGGCGTCGACGGTATCGGCAAGCAGGTGCCGATCGACGCCTGAGACGTCGTTGGTACTGGTAGGGTTAACAGCTCAAGTAATAAAATAAATAAAATAACTGCATTAGATTACCATGGAAACATTCAAGTTCAGTAATTGAATGTGTACTATTAGTATACCAAAAAGCGTCAAAAGAGGTCAAGGTACAAAATTATTTTTTTATTGGTTGATTTCATATGGAATGACCCGTACCAGTTATCACAGCTGAATAAAAGCTAATCCACAAACATTACAAGAACTTACAAAGTAAATTACAATTTTGAAACTTCAAGGTAATGTTTGACAACTATTGACAAAGATTTGGTAAAAGTTTCATTTACATCAAACGTCAATTCAATGTTTTATAATTTTTTAAAGTTGATGGTTCGTTAGAAATTGCGTAAAAATCATACTTTTTATAAACAATTGCTAATAAAAAATTGTTAACGAGTTACGAACATTATTTTGACAGACATGGTTTAACGCACAGATAAATTCTCTATAAAACAAAAAAATAATTAAGTAATTATCATTATTAGTCTAGGTACAGTGTTTTTGTAAACTCGGGTCTACATACTCTTGAAATGAAGAGTAAATATTCCTTTGGTACTTCAACAGTCTCTCGTTTTCCAAGTTGTTTCGAATCACTCCAAAGTTACCGTCGCACTGCCCGAAAGAGTGGCCTCTGACTGAGAAAATGTGTATTACTGTACATCGAACGATTTGGAAAGATGTAACATAATTTAAGTAATGTTTGATTTTAGTTTTGGCCATCAGCCACATCAGACCAACTTTGTAATATTTGAAATTTCATCAAGTTTTTGTCGAGTTCAATAAAATAGGAATAAAGCCACTGTGTTAGCACCTTTTTTACACTGTGCCTCGATGGAGGTGTACATAAATAAGGAATCGTCTGTGTTGTGTAGTGTGATGAATGTAGATGAACAATCCTATGTTTACAATTCTACAGAATACAACTAGACTATGTAATAATAAATTAAAATGGTTTATAACTTAAATAAATGAAACTGAAGAAATATAAAGTCAAGGGCAATTTATAAAAGTGGTTTAAATACTCAAACAAGGTTATTAATTACATTTGGAACACACTACAAACAAGCTACTGAGCTCTGAGCGGCGTGTCATCTGTCTTCACGTTCCGCATAATATATATGCATCAAGCGCCAGCAGAAACTTCAAAAATGGCAGTAATTAGTAAAAACGTCATATTTATTAGTTGTTGCCTAGTGACCAGTTCATATGATTCATAACTAAATAACAACATAAAAAAGTGTTCACCTAGAACCGTACACCTCGCTGCTGCATATTTAAATTAATCTCAGTTTATAAATATCACTAGCGTAAATATACAGATACCACGTTATGGGGAATGATACACATGCGGATATATTCAGATTTAATACCACGTTTTAAGGGTTAAATAAGAAAAGCCACAACAGTAGTTTGTAAAACAGAGACGTTATTGTGAGCTTTGGCAATGGAAGATTGCACACTAAACACATGTGATGTTAGTAGAATGGCAACATGTGGTCTGTTGTGCCTTAGAAAAAAAATACTGAAGTTAACAATCTCAAAATAAAACTTTGCAGATAAAATCATGGAGAAGCTGTTTAGGCGGTCTCCAACCTATTAAGAAGGCTTATTAAACCCATAGGCCCTTATTCCGCCTCAATTGTCTGCTTGGCTCTGTTTAAAATTTATCCAGTTTTTGTTTGGTTTGTAAGTTCATTGCAAATTATATTTACAGTTATCTAATTTGCTATATTTTAAATGTTTTGTTGTTATTACTTAATGTTATATTTTGTTAATTATGGTTAGTAGGCTATTGTTTTTATTTTTCTTTTGTCATTGTTAATTAATTGCAATTGATACTTGTTTATTTTTTGTACTGATTCACTATAATAAGTATTGGTTGTTATTTCACAGCTATTAATTCAAGGTCTATAAGATCACCAGTTATTAATTATTATCCTAGTCTATATTTTGTTGTTCCTAGTCTCTTTAACCCTGGGTTATAAAGAACGAAATAATTTATGTTGTCAACAAAGTCGCTTCTAAAAGCGAGGAACAGCATAATTTATGCTGTTCACTTAAAATTAACAAAACATGTTTATCATCAAACAAAGTTGGTACCAATTGGCGCAGAATGTTCTATACATTTAAGTATTTTATACATTTTTTATGCAATTTTATAAACGTAGGAAATAAAATTAAAATATGCAACGAGAAACTTCCGCTCAATTCCCACCTGAGTGGAGGTTGGGAGTGGGAAAAATGCTGGTGTGTCACATGACTGAAGAATAACCAGAAGACAGAATAAGGTGAACATAATCCAAGAAAACAAATTATGATGTTTTAGCTCCATTAGGTATTTTTCAACAAATGTTGTTGTTTACCTTTTTTTGCGACGGACCAAATAGTGAGGAACAGCATTTGATGCTGTTGATAAAAGTTGTTGTTCAAACTTTATTTTTGGCTGTAATCTAACAATTCTTGTATATTTCTATTCAGAAACATGTGATCTATCAAGTTTTACTGTTTTACAAATTTCCAAATTATTTTATGTTTACAATGTATGCAAAATTTTGCAAGTGTCATTTACACAATTTGCACATGCTGACTTATAATGTTGTTTTATATTTTTTGGAATATTTTCATATATTTTACATTTTTTGTAGCTAATAGATCGTACCAATGAAGTACATGTAGTAAGAAATTAAAAAAAAATATTAATACCTCTTATTTTTGAGTTATGTAATTTTTCATATTATTTTTTTGTTTCCATGGCAACATTTCTATTTTTCTCAATATACAAAAAACATGAAAAATGGTTCAGGGTACAATATAACTTTCCTGAACAACTTTTACTCGTCTGTTCAATAGTGATTTTTTTAGATAATTATGCACTTTCTTGCCAACTCTGAAATATGATTTCTTGTTGAAAAGTGGTTAAATATGAGTTTTTATCTCTTGAGGAGATTGATTTCATCCGCGGAAAACTCGTTTTTACCAAAAATTGAGTAACTAGTTTTTATCTGATAGTTAAAAAAAAAAATTTTTATAATTTCTCAAGTTTTTTTTATGCTGAACACAAATATATTATAGTACAATTATTTTTTCAGGCCGAAAAATGAATTTTTTACTGAGATAACCTAACTTATCCTAATTGTCTATTTTCTCAACAAAGATTCGTAATTTGTGTTAAATTCAAGTGTTTGGCCTCAGTGACGGCCTGCTGGCTGTCACTCCGGCAGTAATATAGGCAAACTCGGTTTTTGTTATTAATAGTTGTTGTATATAATAATACAACATTTGTTGTAGGCCACTAATCGCAATTCGCCACGATAGTAGTTTTTCCTATATCTCGAGAAATATACCAAAGTAGTTTTCAAATTAGTATTCAGAGCAAAAAAACACATCAAAATAAAAAAGATGACTGAAATGCCATTTAAATTAACGGAAAAATGACAAAAAAAACTGAGTTGTGACATTGGTTTTTTTAATGTTTCGGTAAAATAAGTTATTTCTGCAGAATAAAAAGCATATCTCATGAAAATACAGCCAATTCTAAATCCATTTCAAGTAAAATGTTCCAAATTTGTTTAGTGGCAAGAAACTGCATAAATACCTTTATTTATTTTTACATGTACTACTTGATTACCTACATTGATCATACTACAACTTTGCAAATTTTTTCCTTTTCACAATTTCTATAGGGCCTAAAAAAAAATTCCAAAAAAAAACCTAGTAGTAAATCTAAAATGTAACAACATAATATTATAGTGCACTAAATAATAAATAATTTGGATATCTTAGAATTATTTACAAAAAATGTTTTAGTGACTCAAGGATGGTTGTAAGTTATAATGAACGTACAATATATTCAAATTCTTTTAAACTTTTTCTTGACAATTATTATTTAATACATTTTTATGCAAGTTTTGATGGTAGTATGTGAATGTTCAGTTCTTGAGATGAAAAGTATATGATAAAATTTACATTTGGAGCAAATTTAGTATTTTTATGATTTTTACAAAAAAGGCTAGCAAAAAGCGCCAAATATGACACCAAAAATATTCCCACTGTAAAACTAAATAGTATTCACAATCTAGGGTTAAGTAACCAAATGTATGTGCATTCTTACTAATTAACCTAGTGAAAATTAGTATATGTATTGCTTTATTGTATTTTAAATTTATTTATATAAAAAGGCATTCTACTGGTCAATAAGTGAAATTAAATACCAAGGTCTTAGGCCTGGAAACATTGGAACCACTTCTACACTAACTTACATATAAACAAACTATTACTGGGTAGCAGTAAGATTAGTTAAAAAATTAACCTACTTTACAAATTTTAAGTAGTGATTCATAAATTTGCGGGTGTTAAATTAATACAAGTTTGACTTTGTTAGTTCAGGCCATTTTGAATTTACAAGCCTTGGTTATTACAAGTGACATTTGTAAAATGGCTTGGCTCACAACATAATTAAAGACTACAAGCAAACTGTATATTATGTGATACACTAATAAAAAATAAAACTGAAATACCTGGACAGAGCAGAAATCAGAAAGATATCAAGTGCAGTTAAAGGCGAAATTAAAGCAAAAGAATTAATTTTACACAGTGTAGTGCCAGACTTGGCGTTGTCAGACATGAGTGCTTGTTTGTCTCAGACTGTGGTTGAATCGCAACCTATCAACAAATGGAGTCTGCGGACGGAGCTGGAGTGTGTAATACTTAAGCGACGTCGAATGTGCTCATCAAACCGTTTGTGTGTAACACCAAAGATTCAGAAAGACATCAAATTGAAGTGCCTTGTTTTAACTATTTTAACGTTTCGTAAGTGGAGTTTACCACCTGGACTCGAGGGCTTGCCCCTATGCACTCTAAGGGTACACTGTGTAAATGTTGATTCTTTTTTTTAATATACGATATAGATTTACCAAAAATGTAATTCCCACGTATCAGCCATACTTTTTAATTTCAATAAAAGGAGACCCGAGGAACCCACCCGGAACCGGGGGTGACCGTTCCTCGGCTGGGCACCCTCTACGGGCAGTGGCCCATTCAAGATGGAACTTGGGACTGGCTGTCCGGACACCGGGTTTTTCAACGGGCCCTCCTCGACCACCACATGTTCCCTGCCGGCTAGCCGACGGGATTCTCGGTAGCTGGTGACTCTTCCCGGTTCGCTCGCTAGTACTGAGGGAATCCTGGCGTTAGTTTCTTTTTTCTCCGCTTAGATGATATGCTTAAAGTGTCAGCGGGTAGACTCACTTGATCTGTATGGGGGTGTCCGCCGCAATTCTGTTTTACGGCTCGTACTTCATGTGTACGCTGCCGTGGGGGCCCCGGATCGATCGGTTGTGCGAGAAGCGATCTTGCGGGTATCCAGAGACGACTGTCGTGTTGGGCTATCGCTCTCTCTGTGCCCTATGAAGGAGGCCAGTAGAGTTGTTCGAGATCGGGCTTTCTCGTCACGGTGCGAGAAAGCTGAAGGCTCTAGAAGGCAGACCCCCGCCCGGACACGTAGCTAGCAGTTTGACTAAATTCCTGGCTTAGTCGCGGTTCATGCCACTGAGGGCCCGTAGACGAGTTCCTCGAGTATGGACTCCATCTGCTCTTCTGTAACAGTATAAAGCTAAGAAATATTCTATTCCTAATCCATGTTAAGTGTTTAATCTACTTTTAAACAGTACCAAAGGATTTTAATTTGTATTTTACGTGTTAAATCTTATTCAAAATACAACTAAAAAACAACGTTTTTCATGCATCTTTTAAAACTAGTGACTTTGAACTTTTATTTTAAAAAAGTATTCGAGATTAATTTTTTTTCTTATACACCAACTGTAACTAGTACTATTAGGTGTAGAATACTGAAATGTATGATGAAATAATAAATCGTTCCTACGTTATTAATTTTTTCGTAGGTGTTGTTATTTTTGCACTGAAAAGGGTTTTCAAAATCTGGTTTGTTTCTATGGATTCTATTTCTCACTAGCAAATTTAAGAGCCTGTTGTCAATGCTTATAGCACTTAAAAACCTTTTAAATCACGAAAATAATTTAAAATATTTTAGATGTGGTGCGGGATGCATGTTATCAGGCGATGGACAGTCTGTTTCCACCAACAATGGAGCACTGCGCTTCATTTTGCTATGATGGCAAATAATTAAATGATTCTGCTTCGGAGCTTACAAGTTAAAATCAGATGCATATATATATATATATATATATATATATATATATATATATATATATGCGACTTAAATTGCATGAAGGATTACTTTAGTTTGACGTTGCTAGCAGCAAAGGGAATATTATCAATCTACGGTTCAGTTATTAAATTACAGTTCTTGATAAGAACTATTACATATGACAGTGTCGGTACCACCACCATCACTTCGAACCTGATTCAGACTTGTTTAAATTAATTATTAAGGCCCGATTGATATGTCCACTATATTTACATTTTTGCCGTAATAGACTTCTTCATGATTCACATGGTTCATGCAAGTGAACCAAAGAATTTCAAAAGTATTGTCCATTAAATCTAATGCCATTTGATAAACTTCACTAACTTTAAATGTCCTATTAGATTTTGTGACCTCATTTTTAATACATTCCACCATCAGTTCGATCGCATTCAGTTTGCAATCAAGTGATAAATAACCAAATTAATTTAATATCTTACTCAGAATAAGTTATTATTTTGTCGAGCAATTGTTCAAGCAACCACAACACTTTAAATTGATATGCACATTTGAAGGAACACGATTAACAACAAAAATAATTATAATTTGGAACGATACGCTCAAACAAGGACTGCTTAGTTCAATACTGAAACGACCAGGATAAAGGATATCTGGTAATACAGATTCAGCTATTAATGAACGAACGTACAAAAATGGATATCTGTAACCGATAACACAAGAAGCACTTATGCACTTTTGTACCTAAAACAATATAAAACAGATTTGACGCTCGACAAATTTGGGTCCACTACAGCCAACGGAGGTCATGCCAGCCAGCGAGCCGTTAAATTGTTAACGTAAAATTGTAAATAAAAATATTTCGAAGGTTTACTATGGCCATTCTTATAGTGTGTTGAGTTCAGTCAGTAGTTCTCTTTAATTCAGCGAAAAAAAATATTTCTGTAATCGAACATTATATGGAAATGCAAGAACCCTGAACAAAATTAATAACGTAGTAACGGTTAATTATTTCAACGTGAAATTTCAGTATATTAAACCTAATAGCACTAGTTAAAATTGGTGAACAAGAAAAAATCACTAATACCTTTTTTTAAATCACAATTCAAAGTCACTAGTTTCAAAAAGTTGAGTAAAACCCGTATTTTTTTAGTTGCAAATCGCATAAGATGTAACACGTAAAAGAAAAATTTAAAATCGTTGGTACTGTTATAAAGTAGATTAAACACTGAACATAAATATGTGATTAGATAGTTTTAAGCATTTGTTTTGTAAATACAATAGTGCCGCAAAGTCAGCGGTCTACAATACAAAATCCGATAATAGGAATTGTATAAATTAAATATAGATTTTAAAATAATATTTAACATATATTTATGATCCAGCTTTTCCATTTTATAGTTGTTAAAATCTTATAAATTTACTTTTAACGTTATTTCACATTTTTTAAATTTAATATCATAGGAAGACCAAGGATGCGATGGGTTGATGAAGTGACGAAGGACCTGAGAAGAATTGGAGCAGATTTGGAGCTGGCAGAGGATAGAAGAGCTTGGAGGCACATGGTTGGCAAGGCCAAAAACCACCTAGGTTTCCAATGGCCACAGGAGTAAGAGTAAGAGTAAGAGTAAGAGTAAGAGTAAGAGTAAGAGTAAGAGTAAGAGTAAGAGTAAGAGTAAGAGTAAGAGTAAGAGTAAGAGTAAGAGTAAGAGTAAGAGTAAGAGTAAGAGTAAGAGTAAGAGTAAGAGTAAGAGTAAGAGTAAGAGTAAGAGTAAGAGTAAGAGTAAGAGTAAGAGTAAGAGTAAGAGTAAGAGTAAGAGTAAGAGTAAGAGTAAGAGTAAGAGTAAGAGTAAGAGTAAGAGTAAGAGTAAGAGTAAGAGTAAGAGTAAGAGTAAGAGTAAGAGTAGATTAGATTAGATTAGATTGAAAGGGGATGTACAGTTGGTCCAGCCAACCCTTGCAACGAAGCCTGGGGCTTTTTGTGCCAATCCCGGTGCCTAATCGTCATAAAGCTGGCAATCCTTGACCAGGTCAAGGAGCTTCTTCACTAGATTAATAATTTCCGACTGTCCCAGAGGTGAGCCTTCTAAAAGTACTCTTCTCCTGGCACCAAGAGCCTCACACTCCAGGACAATGTATTCTGCCGACGAGTCGTCCTCCCCACAGAGGCGACAGATGGGATCCTCCGTAAAGAGTCCCACTGTTCTTGGATGCCTCCGGAATTTGCCATGACCGGTGATGAGTCCCACCACCAGCTTGACGTGCAATTTACTCAACCCAAGAAGTGGCTTTGTTAACTTCTGGGAAGGATTTCTGACAAGAACCTTGCCGAGTCTTTGCCCTAGGAACCGCCGCCATCTTTCAAGATGTCTGGCGCTGACCCAGTTTTTGATTGCTGTCTTGACAGCTGCAGCCGAAACGCCGCAGGCCAGCTCAGGACCAATGAAGGGCTTGATAGCGCCTTCCCTAGCCAAGGTATCGGCCTGCTCGTTGCCTTCTAATCCCCTATGTCCTAGGGATCCATTCCAGCAAGACCTGATTTCTTGAGCCCAGGATGCTGAGGGACTCCACCCATTCCCAGACTAGACCAGACGAAACCTTCCAGGAGTCAAGAGCCCCTAAGGCCGCCTGACTGTCTGAGAGGATGTGGATATGTTTCCCGCAAACCCCTATCACAGTTTGCGCTGAACGTATGGTGACTTCAGCTTGGAAAACGGTGCCATACGCTCCCAGGCTCACGCCAGCGTTGGTCCTGGGGTCGCCAGTATAGACACCAAATCCAGCTCTGTTGCCCATGCTTGACCCGTCTGTGAACCATACAATTCGGTCGTGAGAAGAAACCGGGCTACTAACAGCGTCCCAGTACTCCCTCGAGCTGAAATCCACATTATAGGGTCTGGTGAAAAGATACTTAGTCCCAATGAAGTCAAACTTCATTGAGAGTACCTGGACTCCACACATTCCCAGACTAGACCAGACGAAACCTTCCAGGAGTCAAGAGCCCCTAAGGCCGCCTGAATGTCTGAGAGGATGTGGATATGTTTCCCGCAAACCCCTATCATAGTTTGCGCTGAACGTATGGCGACTTCAGCTTGGAAAACGATGTCATAAGCTCCCAGGCTCACGCTAGCGTTGGTCCTGGGGTCGCCAGTATAGACATCAAATCCAGCTCTGTTGCCCATGCTTGACCCGTCTGTGATCCATACAATTCGGTCGTGAGAAGAAACCGGGCTACTAACAGCGTCCCAGTACTCCCTCGACCTGAAATCCACAGTATAGGGTCTGGTGAAAAGATACTTAGTCCCAATGAAGTCAAACTTCATTGAGAGTACCTCATCGTTTACTAGATTCACCACTGATGAGTGACCTATACAGGACCCCCTCCAGTGGTCAGTCAGTTGAAGCCTGTAAGCCGCCGCCCGAGCCTCCAGGTTAAGAAGAACCTCCAGTGCAATTAAAGGGGTCATCTAAAGGCCCCTGTCATGCACATGCAGGCAAGTCTTTGTTGGCTTGAAAGCCTACCTCGGACACGGTATGGCACGGGAGAGTGGATGTTTGGTAGGATAAGGAATTAATGGGATAGGAGTGCTCTCAGTATCGGGATCACACTGAGAGCTGTGGGAAGGTACCCTCCTCCTTTCTCATCGGTTATGGGAAAGATGAGACCCCGGGCTTGGGACCGGTGCAGCGGAGTTAAGAGTAAGAGTAAGTAATATCATATGCAGTTTATTACAACTCTTTTTTTCTAGCATATAGATACATTTTTAATAGCATACAGACAAATAGTTAACAATGGCAAAGTCACGGAAAAAGCAACACTGGAGTAATTGTGAACGTGTTCAATAATTGTTCTGTTTGAATTGTTATTGATTCAATTAAATATAAAACTTGCACAATCAATTGTATAAAACGGAGTTACTAAGATAACTTTTAAAATGACTTTGACGTGATTTAATTGGCGTAATTTTGCAAAATGATCTTATAACATTTCTTTGCAGTAAAAATCTTATTTCGCTTCATGAATATAAATTCAAATTGTTTTATTTCATAGAAGACAATTAAATGATTTGTATCGCAACAGTCAATGTTAAATAACCTATCTCATACATTCTACAACGGTGCACACAAACATACCAGCTGTCTTACATTCACTCTCTCATTTAGTCATTTATACTAGGTTAAAATTCTAAAACTAAATAAATAATTACATAACTAAATAAATAGGTGTACAATCATACAAGCTGTCTTACATTCACTCTCTCAATTATACTAGGTTAAAATTCTAAAACTAAATAAATACATGCATAACTAAATAAATAGATAGCGGCCACTCCACCCTCCTCTGCCATGCAAATATTTGAGGGTCATTTGGCATTACTAGGTCTCCCAGTTATGTGGAAGGAACTTGTCAACGCTGAAGAACGCGTTTGATATAAGCACGTTTTTAAGACGAACCCTCAATGCCTTGGGCACCTGTGCACATTTGAATTCATTGGGTAAACTGTTGATTAATCGAACACCGGCCTGAGAAGGAAGATGTTCGAAAAACAACGTCCTTTGTTGCCCAGTTCGGTAGGTTTGCCTGCCTCTGGTGCTGTGTCTGTGTTTGTCGGTGCCTCTAGTTAGAGTGCATTTGAACATGCAGTAAGTGATTGTTTCCAATATATATATTTTGGAAACACTAAGGTATTCCACTGCATGTTCTGAAGCACATTATCCACAGTCGGATCACATAACGATCAGCTGTAGGATTGTAACAGACACATTTATTTTCATAAATAAAAGTTCACTCGCCAGTTCACTTGGGCTGCAAGCATGTGCGTGAAATTTATTCAACTAGTGAAGTACCAACCGTTGGCTCAGTGAGAATCTGGGCTTAATGGGGATTCGAACCTTTGACAGGTCCCTACATGCGGAACACTCACTTGCGCACACATACACGTACAGTGGAAATGACCCACCTGTCCACCCATACACGTACAGTGAAAACTACCCATCCGCCCACCCATACACGTACAGTGGTATTGGCCCACCCATACACATATAGTGATATTGACCCACCCACCCACCCATAAACGTACAGTGGTATTGAACCACCCGCCCACCTATACAGTTACGGTGGCATTAACCCACCCATACACGTACAGTATTGCATGGGTATCATCACCATTGCACGTGTATGGGTGGGTGGGTGGGTCATCACTATTGTACGTGTATAGGTGGGTGGGCGGATCATCACCACTGTACGTGTCTGGGCGGGTGGGTTGGTTATCACCACTGTACGTATAGGGGTGGGCGGGCGGGTCATCACAACTGCACGTGTATAGGTGGGCGGGTGGGTCATCACCACTTCACATGTATGGGTGGGCGGGCGGATTTTGTCTGGAAGGATGTAACGCTTGTCATCATTGCAATATAGAGTGACTTTTTAGTTTCAGTTATACTGCACAGCTGATGTTTGAACTGTTATATAGGATAAAGTTATTTCATATATATATATATATATATATATATATATATATATATATATATATATAAAGTTAAAAATTAGGGCTACTTACGTATTTTAGGATGTAATAAAATTAAAAAACTGAGTACCCTTATATTTTTTTTATTAAAACACATTACACAACATGTTTCGACTTTATTGTCATTTTCTAGTGTAAATTAAATAATTAAGTTGAGTATATGATACGATTGTTGAACAGTGAACAGTATAAGTGTTTTCCTAACATTTTCACAGTTTTTATGTAGTTCTTACTTGGGTGTTTACGTTAAATATTATTTTGTTGTTGTTAATCTCAGTTTTTACATCATGTAGATACAAATTAATTTAATTAATTGTTTGTTTTTTTTCTGTTAATTTGGTTTAGCCTTACATTTTGGTTGAAAGTTTTAGGTTAACCGTTGCACAAATTAAATATAAAATAAACATGGACTCTAATAGCTCAGATCATAAAAATGAACCAATATACATTACAGAGCATGATTATGCTCTTCCTATGGCAACTGACAATCCACATACCATACGTGGTGAACCAAAGGCTAATGATGACGATGTTCCTTGGCAGCATGTCCCAGTAAAACAAAAGAGGCATGGTGATGAACACGATTGTATCGGTGAAAACAAAAGCAAGCAATTCAAATCTACTTCATGTGTTCCACTCAACAACAGGTATGACGTTTTGAAAGATAGAACCTTAGACAACATTCCTAAAAGTACCACTCCTGTAGCTTTGACATCTAATAGTAGCGATCTTAACAACACATCAAAGGAACCTAAATGCCCTCCCATATTCATTCCAGATGTAAATAATGTGGAAGCAATGATGAACACCTTTATTAAAGTAGTAAAAAAAGAAGACTTCTCATATAAGTGTATTAACAGAAACACTGTTAAAATTCAGCCTCAATCATCCGATGTTTACAGAAAACTAGTTGCTAAGTTAACTGAGGTGAGTGTTTGTTTTCATACTTACCAATTGAAACAGGAGAGGGCGTTTAGAGTCGTGCTAAAGGGTGTGCACTTCTCTGTAGACGAAAATGATGTCGCTGATGAAATAAGTAAATTGGGCTTCAAAGTGAGAAACGTATCCAATGCTATAAGTTCTCGAACAAAACAGAAATTATCAATGTTTTTTATAAACTTGGAACCTGGACAAAACAACAACGATATTTTCAAAATTCAGTATTTTTTGAATGCAAAGGTAATATTTGAAGCACCTTATTCCAAACGGGAAATTGTGCAATGCAAAAGGTGCCAGCAATATGGTCATACTAAGGGTTATTGTACTCGCCCATTCAAATGTGTTAAATGTGGGCAAGCCCATGACTCGTCAAAATGCCCAAAGGATAGAACCAGCCCAGCCATATGTGCACTGTGTAATGGGGATCATCCCGCCAATTATAAGGGATGTGCTGTCTACAAAGAGATTCAAAGCAAGATGTTTCCAAAATTGCGTGAAAAAACTATTGGTGAAAATGCTGGCCAAACTAAATTACCTACTGGTAAACAACCATCGTCTATCAAACCCAATGTCTCGTTTTCGGCAGCTGTAAAAAATTTCAAACCAAGTACGTCTACCAGCTCTTCCACAAGTAGTAATATTAATAGTGCATCAGATGACCATAACGATAAAAATACTGACCGTAAGTCTGAATCTGTAGCATATTATTTTGAAAGAGTAGAAAAGTTGTTTGTGCGACAATCTGAACAAATAGGGGCATTGCTTAATCTCCTAACTGTCGTGCTTACTAAACTATCAAAATGAACAACGTTCTTAAGATCGCTATTTGGAACGCCAATGGACTGGCACAGCATTGCCAAGAACTAAAATTGTTTGTACATCAACATAATTTGGACTTAATACTTCTTTCTGAAACCCATTTTACTGACAGAAATTTCTTTAATATTCCTTCTTATACTTTGTATCACAGCAACCATCCAGACAACAGAGCTCATGGGGGTGCTGCTATTCTAATCAAAAGTCACATCAACCATTACGTACTACAAAATATGCAATTTGACTACCTTCAAGCCTCTAGTGTAGTTGTAAAATGTAGCACAGGATCTGTAACATTTTCGGCTGTTTACTTTCCTCCAAGGTATGCCATAAGTGGGGACCAGTTTCAGGGTTTCTTCGATAGCTTAGGTGGAAAATTTATTGTGGGTGGAGACTTCAATGCTAAGCATCACCATTGGGGATCTAGAATTATTAATCCTCGAGGAAGAGTATTGTTTAGAACCGTTCAAGAAAGCAATCTACAATGTATATCTTCTGGGTCACCAACATACTGGCCCTCAGATTTGAACAAAATCCCTGATTTACTGGATTTCTTTATAGTAAAAGGTATATCACCAAACTTTTTCCAAGTAAATTCTTGTCTAGACTTATCATCAGATCATTCACCTGTTCTACTAATGTTTAGTGCATGTGCATTTAGTCTTGATAAACCTCCAAGTCTCTCAAACAAATACACTAATTGGGAATTATTTAGGACTGCAGTTAGTAACAATATTGATCTAAAAGTTCCTCTGAAAACAGCAGCTGATTTGGAGCAACGAGTATATGAATTTAGCTGTGCCATTCAATCTGCAGCGTGGGAAGCAACTCCACTGCCAGCTAACTCTTGCATACACAAACCTGACAACTATCCACTGTACATTAAACGTATGATTGCTGAAAAACGTAGGTTACGAAGGATTTGGCAAACTTCAAGGAATGCTAATGACAAAAGACATTTTAACCGAGCCGCTAGGCAGCTAAAACAAGATCTTTTCCAAATTAAAAATCGGTGGTTTGAGAACTTTACCGAGAATCTAACTGCAACTGCTGACACTGATTACTCTCTTTGGAAATCAACACAATATTTAAAACGTCCAAAACAAACAAATCCTCCAGTTAGAAAAGAAGATGGAAGCTGGGCAAAAAGTGTTGAAGAAAAACTGGCATTGTTTACGGGGTATTTCACAAATGTTTTCAAACCTTATCCACATTATCCAGGTGTTGATGAAAGCGAAATTGCTGAATACCTGGATTCACCCCTACAATTGGACTTACCAATCAAATCATTCCGACCTTCAGAAGTAAAGAATACTATAGATGGCCTTCGACCTCACAAGTCTCCAGGATTCGACCTTGTAAATGGGGAGGTCTTAAAGAACTTGCCAAGGAAGGGAATAATTATGCTCACATACATATTCAATGCAATAATAAGACTAGAAGTTTTTCCTGCCCAATGGAAAGTAGCTCAGTTGGTTGTTGTGCCTAAACCAGGAAAACCCTTAACTGAAGTGACTTCATATAGGCCTATAAGTCTACTACCGATACCGTCTAAGGTGTTTGAAAAATTGCTACTTCAACGTTTACAAGCGGCTACAAATGACACTCGTTTGGTTCCTGAACATCAATTTGGTTTCCAAAGAAATCATTCTACCATTGAACAGGTTCATAGAGTTGTACACGTTATTCGAAATTCATTGGAAACAAAAGAATACTGTTCTTCCGTATTTCTAGACGTGTCTCAAGCTTTTGACAAGGTGTGGCACACTGGTCTATTGTACAAATTAAAAAAATCACTTCCGCACACTTTTTACAGCGTAATAAAATCTTTTCTTTCACATAGGCAATTTCAAATCAAGCTTCAAAATTTAAATTCAGATTTGTTACCTATATGTGCTGGCGTTCCTCAAGGTAGTGTCCTTGGGCCACTACTTTACATCATTTACACGGCGGACATCCCAGTAAACGACGCGACTACTACCACATCTACTTTTGCTGATGACACGGCAATTTTATCATCACATGAGGACCCCATAGCTGCGTCTCAATACTTACAAGACAGTCTTAACCATATTGAAAGGTGGCTACATAAATGGAGGATCAAGGTGAATGAAACCAAATCTAGCCATATCACCTTTACCCTAAGACACGGACACTCTCCCCCTGTATTACTCAACAACGTCCCTTTACCTCAAATAGATTCTATAAAATATTTAGGTATACATCTGGATAAGAGATTGACTTGGAGAACACATATATGGCATAAAAGACTGCAACTAAATTTGAAATCCCAAAAACTGTCATGGCTTCTAAACTACAAATCAAAACTAAGTAAATTTAACAAAATTCTTCTGTATAAAATGATATTAAAACCTGTCTGGACATATGGTTTGCAACTTTGGGGGACGAGTAGTGAATCAAATATTGAAATTATTCAACGTTTTCAGTCGAAGTCTTTAAGAACGATTATTGGTGCTCCATGGTTTGTTTCAAACAGAACTATTCACAATGACCTTCAGATTTTGACAGTGAAAGAGGAGATCAAGCGGATTAGTGCAAAATATCAAGAAAAGTTACACAATCATCAAAATTACCTTGCACTTAATTTGCTTGATAACTCTAATGAGGTCACAAGGTTGGATCGAGCAACGGTATTGAGCCTGCCATACAGATTTTAATTTTAACTTTGAAACGTTGTCATTCAAAGAATTTGTTGGTGCACTATTTCTGAATAGTCACCTACTCACGTGCTTGTAAATATGCTATATTTTTTACTTATTGTTATATTGAATTTAACAGATTGTAAAATAAAACAGTTATAAAAAAAAAAAGTTGAGTATATAATATTTTTTTAAATAAAATTGTAAAACATGTGATTTTTGTAAATATTGATGAATATGGATAAGTTGGTGATATTTTTAGTTATAATTTTTAATGTTTCGAATCTTATCAAAAATAGGGTTTGTATAATTGATTTATGTGTTCAACATGTTCACTGGATTTTCTTGTTGTGCTAAATATATATGTAATTCTTCTGTTGCATTCATTTTCTTGCCCTTTTTCATAAAATTTAATATTTTCATGTTTTCTTCCATTTTTGTGTACGTGTGGTCTGTAGAGAGGAGCAAGTGTTCTGCGAATGTGGATTTCATTGTAGTTGTGTTATAGCTTCTGAGAGCTTGTATATGTTCTTGAAAGCTTGTTTTGATTGGTCTTCCAGTTTGTCCAATGTAGAATTTATCACAGTCTGTACAATTAATTTTGTAAATACCTGATTTGCTGTATTTTATGAACTGTTATTATATATATGCAGGGCAGGGTAAACAGTTGTAAGTTCTGAAATGCAGTTCTGCACGAATCTCTGCTTTTAAATTTTGAAATAATTCGTACTGCTTTTTCCTGCAGTTCCTATAAATTGATAATTCGTAAAAATTATCTATTTGAGCATCCACCCCAGAGTATCATCCCATAGGATAGATGTGAGTTTCAATCTACAAGTATTTGGACAAATATCTCAAACAATATATACCTGCTGATAATTTAGAACAAATCTTGTTTATGTGATCGTTTCAAGATAAACTTAGTTCCAGGTTTATTCCAAGAAATTTAGTGGATTGGACTTATTCGAGTTCAGTTTCTGACAACATAACGGTTAGAGTACCGTCTAAATCGGTTTGGCGTAGGTTAAACTGATGTTATTCAATTTTTTGAGATTGACTTTTCTATTTGTATTATTAAAATACTGCATTATATCAGTGAATTCAGTGAATGTTCGAATTTCCTAGTCTGGTTTTGATCTAAACCACTGACTGTAGAAAAAAGAACATTTTTCATTCATATAGGTTTCGAGCCCCAGCTTTCCTTTCTGTGAAATTGGCCATTGTTAGGTTTTCATAGATAGTCTACCTATATCCTGTTTTTAATTAACAATCTTTACAAGTGAAAAATTGTGACGCAATCGAGCTTCCGATTTGTTGTTGACTTTGGAACCATATACAACTCAGTTAACTATTAGAAAACTGCTTGTGGTCTGTCCATGAAATGATTCAAATGATTTATTTATGCCACTAGGCTATTTTAACAATTGGCCACGTCAAAGTTGTTAAACAATACACTAAACTAAAATAAATGTATACATTTCACTAAATCATATCAAATTATTTATGGACACCAAGAACTTTAAAAACAGTTATAAATAAAAATGTAAAATCTGAATAAAGTGGCCAAGTACCTTTGGTACTTCAATGAAACAAACCGGAAAAATACGGACAGAAATGAAAATTAAAATCGCTGGCGATTGCATTTTTTCAACCTCAACCCCTTTTTCCAATTTGTTTGCACGGGTTGTTTACTTCATTGGAGTACCGAGGATACTTGGCCATCCCATTCTGATTTCACATATTTTATCGTTTATTTATCTACAACTTTTTTTAAAGTGCTTGGCGTCCTTTTTTTTTTTTTTTTTTTTACTTTTTTACGTTTTTATGGTTTGATTTCACATCTTTTTTTGGTTTATTATTGTTTTAATATGCTCTGCGTTTCTTGTATTAATTTTGCAAAGTTTCTTGTATCAAAATCCAGAAAAACTGAGTTGAATTTGAATTCTTTTCACCATCCTGAAACCCCAATACGATTATCCTTTTCTTTTAATTAATTCGAATACATTCACCTTGGCATTCTTAACGTTTGAACTAAAATAAATGTTCCTTACATTTGACTTTGGATGCTATTTCCATTTTTGTCATTTGGAGGACCAAAGTGTTAGATAATTTTGTTCTTTTTGTTGCGCTCGACAGAACAATATTATTGTCCCTTCGTAACCACCTTTTATGCCCCTCCGGATACTATTCCTTACTATGTCTTTATCTTTATAATATCCGTTTATTCCTTCGGATATAATCATCTTAGTACTTTTGCCCCTTATGATAGTATCTTGCTTTTGATTTCCCTATGGATGCTATCTGACGGCTGCAGCAAGAATAACTCATCTTTCCACCGATCCTTGTTATTCTTTAAATATGTGAAAAGGCATGCATATAAACAATCTTATTAACCAAAACAAGCCACATCCGAGCAAACTTTTTTGCTCCAAGGAGTTTGAATTTTTAAAATTATATTGGGGTTTTCGACCACGAGAAATCGATTGGCAACGGTATCAACATTGGGAAATTCTGATTTCTGTCCCAAAGGCTCCTAGACTTCCCGTGTATCACGACGAGGCTGCGCAGTATACTGTGACGGCACAAGAGCGAAATCAGCTGATTTGTTTAATCTATTAAATACTAGTAACTAAATTTACCCATTACACATGTGACGTCATGGGACATGCACGTGATGGAGATACCTACCGTCTTCTTTTCTAGATACTGTGGTTGTGTTGCTATAGTTACTTAGCAGTATAAATGTTATTTATTTAGTATTTTGTAGAATAAAGTTAACTCTTATTTACATAGAATATTATAAATACTATTATTATATAAAATAAGCGTTGTTTGCCCCAACTAACGTCCCTTGTTATTGAATTATTGCAGAAAAAACAATATGGAACCATTATCGACTTCTAGCAGAAAGTGGGGTAGAGATGGGAAGTTCGGTTCTTTTTAGTGATCCGGATCATTCGGTTCAGGTCAGTAAGTTGACCCGTTCACGGGATCCGTTTAATTGTACGGTTACTGACAAACGAACTCGGACATGTAGACTAAACTTTGTTATTGTGCCATTGTGCACTTCATTTTAACTTAAAAATATTTTAAATACTTTAGCAATTTTAAATAATATATAAATTATTAATAAATAAAGGAAAGGTATAATTAAAATTAAGGAAAATACATTTGTTTAATTGACTGAGTCCTGATGATGCAAACTTTGTTTGTGAAAGGCCTCGACTAATAAATTTATCATATTTTATTGGAATGTTTGAGTTTTTATATAATAGTTTTACTTTATAATAATTCTCCAATAAGTGAGTTCAAGAAAAATGAAGAACATTTGTTTAAGTTTGAACAATGTTTAATGGTACATAATTTTGTAAGTAAATAAATCTGCATACAAATAAATGTAAAGTAACGTATCAAAATATCATGAGTACCGGTAGTTAAATTATTTACAAACTATGGCTATGGTTTAAAAACAAAATCTTGTTTACTTTCACTTTGATACTCAATATTATTATTGCATGATAAAATAATAATACTTACTGTACCAAATTTATAAAATTCAGCAGTAGCAACTGTATAACTCTCCTCAGAAATCTTCAGGAATGTCAAGTAACAAGAAAGAAACAGTCAAGTTAGGCGAGAGCCATTCATCTAAACAGAATTATTCTGAAAAACATGTCACAACCTGAAAGATCTGATTGAACGAAATGAACGAGAACCGAGACTTGACCGAGACCCGTTTATCTACGCCGGTGATATTTGGTAGCAATTCGTTCAAATTCTCTGTCTAGTTCTTTAGGTTCACAATCGTTCGTTCGGGTCTCGGTCACGGGTTTCGGTCAACGGGTCCGGGTCAGTCGTTCGGTCTCGAAACATATTGGTTGGATCATCTATCGGTGTCGGTCGATACGGGTCCCGCTCGAACGGGTCTTTTTGAGCATTGTGATCCGGATCTCTCGTTCACTAAGATGATCCGGGTCAAATGAACGGGTCGTGACCGAACGACACATCTCTAAAGTGGGGTAGCAATGCGTGTAATAAAACATGGTGTTATTATGTAAATTGTTCGATTTGTCTAAAATTATAACTTATAACCAAGGCTCCTATACTAAATTCAAGCCTTTAATATCACTCTTATTATATTGCTGTACTATCTAAATACTCTGAGGAAGCAAGCACAAAAATATTGAACTTTTCTGTTGCATGTAAAACAAGTGTGTTCTGAAAAACAGACAAAACCAAACCTACAAAATGTGTAGGGATATTTAAATAATGTTGTTTATTTATTTACGTTTAACTAAAAGCCCTGAATATCATATAGATATGTTTACTTTTACATTGTGAATGAAGTCATTTTTACCTTTTAATACGTGTTGTGCATGCAGTCTTGTGATTAATTCAGAGTATACATTAGTTTATTCTTTTATGAAACCCACAACTAGACTTATGATAGATCATAGTTTATCAATTTTTAATTTTAGGGTTGATAGTGACAAATTAGTTGTTCCAGTGCACACAGTTTTGAGTGTAATATTGTAAGCCCATTATTAATATACAATGCACCAATATTACAAATAATAATTTTCCTCATACTAGCCTATTTCTTCTTTAGGTTAATGCGCAAATATGTGGTCTTGGATTAATATATCTACAGTAATAGTTGGATGTACATCAGTTATCTTATGTTTGATGTCAAAATATCTTGTGATTGACTTTTCTAATGTATATTCAAGACAAGTTTTAGCGAATGGTCTTCATCATACTATTCCTTCATTAACAAATCAAATCAATGTGGATCCTTTTAGTGAGTCCCATAATTTTGCATCTTCAGTATGGTGCTTGAAAAGAATTGATGGCTCAAAGATGTGCCATTTTAAAAATATATTCTATATGCCTATATTCAAAGAGCATCTAGTATTTTTATTAAATGAATTTTCAATTGTATCTGGTATTGAGTCTGTAGAATCATTAAAAGATATAAATCTTTCTTCCATAAAAAATCATTCAAACTGCATTCTAAAACTTGTCATATTAAAATCTAAAGATTATTTGCATGAACAAGATTTCCTAGAAGCAGGTGGGAATACTCTGATACTGAAACGTTTTAAACCAGATAATATTATGCATGTAATTCATGATGACTTACTCCCACTGTTTTTAACATTTCATGATCTGTGCCAAGGTGATGTTGAGCATTGTGTATCTTCATACCAGTTGCTATTTTTTGATGATCATAATGAAGGCCCATATTTTGAGTGGTATAAGATATTTTCAAATCATAATCCTATATTTTTAAAAAGTAAAAGTATTCTCATAAGAAACAGTGTTATTGGTTTGTCACAAGAAAGCATTTGGTTTGATTATGGATTTAAAAATATTCAGGGGCCGCTGTTGAATTTACAATTTAATGGATTGTTCTTGAAAATGTTCTCAATATTTATCAAGCAAAAGTTTGGCATAAAACAGGATGATTATCATTCAAAAGTACAAGAACCCGAGACAGTTGTTTTTCTTAATAGGATGATTAATCGAAAAATTTTAAATGGTAATTTAGTTGAAAAGTACATTGAAGACATATTTGAAAATGTTCATAATGGGAGAAAAGTTCAAATATTTAATATGGATCTCTCAATAAATGGTTCAAAGAGTTTGATATCAACATTACAACATTCTAACTTACTAGTAGGAGTACATGGTTCAGCAATGATGTTGGGCATATTTATGCCGGAAGGATCTAACATTGTCGAAGTATTTCCATTTGCAATTCAACCTGAAATTGTGTCTCCTGTTAAAGCAATGTGTTCTCTTCCTAATGTATATTATAAATACTCATTCTGGGTAAATAAGAATGAAAGCAATTCAAAAACCCATCCAGAATATCCGCCTTTACTTGGAGGAATTATGCATTTATCAATTTTAGAACAAACAAATATTATACAAGCAAAACTAGTACCTCCAGTTAAATGTTGTCATGATCCATTGTATTTATTTAGAATGTTTCAAGATACTTTAATTGATGAAAGTTTTTACTCCTTACTTAAAGAAGTGCTTAGTTATAATACTACTATTTTAAGTAGTCAGGACTATCGTAAACAAATAAAAATGAATATTTTAAATCAATGGTATTTTCCTCCCCCGGTATTCAATCTTACCTGTGAATGTACTCGTAAACAATTAAAATTACTCTGGCGTTTTGTAAATGTATCATCTGATGTTAGATTTAGTGTATACATTAGTAATGGTTTAAGCCTAACAACTAATATAACAAATTTAAGTATGACGGTGTTAGAATGTGAACTTGACTATCAGGTAAATAATTTGGAGTCTAAGAAGAATAATCTTTTATCTGTTTGGGTTAAAACTTTAGAAGGTTCTAAAGAAAGTTTAGATTCTTATAAAGAGTGTAGTTATTCATTATAAATTCCTAATCATATGAATTAAAAGAAATAAATTACTAGATATTTGAAAAGTGATCTGTTATTGCTACACAAAATTATGACAGTTATATTAAATTGTTATAAATCCAAGTTGAGAATATTTGAGAGCAACATCAAATCTGTACTGCTGTATGGCTGTCAGTCCTGGAAGATCACCAAGTCTATAACCCATAAACTGCAGACATTTATTAACAACTGCCTCAGAAGAATCCTGAAGATCACAAATTAAGAGTTATGGTGAAGATTTGGGCAAGATCCAGTAGCAGCGACAATCAAGTCAAGAAAATTTAACTGGATTGGACACATTCTCCGAAGAGCACGTAACATCAGTAAACAAGCCCTTGATTTGAACCCACAAGGAAGAAGAAGATGTGGAAGACCAAGAGTTACGTGGAGGAAAACTGTGGAAAAGGAAGTAAAAAGGGAAGGCAAGAACTGGGGATACATAAAGCAAATGGCTCAGAATCGTGTAAGGTGGAAGTCTTGTTACAGCCCAAAGTTCCCCATGGGATTAAAGTAAATAAGTCAAGTCAAGTAAGTTAAAAATACTAAATTGATTATTTTTTAATTTTGGTTGAAAGGCAAGAACTTTGTATTATAGTACAATTTCCTCAAATTTTTTAAATACAACAGATCTCCTCAAATTGTAGTGATTGGCACTAAGCCTGTTTATATTTAAAAAATCTCAGTTGTCAGAACATTTATTTTTGGTCCATATAGTACTTTACTTACCTACTAAGTTCCTCTTCTGGTGTAATCATTGAAACGGTAAACTTGAAGATATTCTAAAGACCAGTATTTAGGAACATATTTATTAGAATAATATAAACCCTAAGTACAAAGTGTTGAGGAGATTGTAGACGATAGGTTCGATGCTTGGTCCTCTTAACACTGACATGGCGTCTGCTCAATGGTTGCCATCGATGTGGACGCTACTAGAGAAGTCAGGGTGTCCATGTTCAGAAATCAGAATTTCTTTATTTATACATTCTTTAAGAAGTATAATGGCGTCATTGTTAAAAAGTTATGCTTGCTTTACAAAAAAGTTTTTGTTGATGGTATTCTCCTACTGTGTATAGGGGTCGTTCTTCTAACCAGTCTTGTAGCCCTTTCTTGAGCTTCTTCCCACTGAGGTTTTTCAGATGCTTCGGAAGAGAGTTGTATATCTTGCGTCCTGCGTATGAAGGTTTTTTACTGTATTGGGTAGTGTGGTATTGTGGAAGTATAAAGTCTATGGCTCTTCTGGTGTTGTATATGTGAATATCCTCCCCCCTTTCGTTTGCAATTTTATCTATATATGTGACTACGGAGAGGATGTATAGACCAATGATTGTTAGAATTTTTAGGGACTTAAAGGCTTCTCTGCAGCTGTCTAGTGGATTTAAATTTGCAAGCGTTCTAATAGCCTTTTTTTGAATGTTCAAAATTGTTTTAATATTATATTCAGATGTTCCGCCCCACACAGTAAGTCCATATCTTACGTGAGACTCTACTAGCACAAAATAAGCTGTTCTTCTCGCTTCTAGCCCTGCAATCCGCATGATTCTTTTTATAACAAAAATCCCTGAACTTAATAATTTACACAAATTGTGTATGTGTGCTGTCCAAGTGAGGTCGCAGTCAATGGTTATACCTAGTAATTTTGCTTGATTCTCTAAATGAGCATGTGGGATTTCTGGAAGGGGATCGTGTCTTCTACTAAAATTTATATGAGTAGTTTTTGATGGATTTATGGCTAAGTTGTTCTGTAGGCAGTATTTTATAGCTTTGTCGTTTGAAGATAAAATATGTGAATGCAGATCTTGTATATTGTCACTAGCCAGGATGAGTGTCGTGTCATCTGTGTACATGATCGTCTCTAAGTTGTTGTTGCCAATGTAACTTGGAAAGTCGTTGGTGAATAGCACAAACAGGAAAGGACCTAAGGCTGACCCTTGTGGCACTCCTCTGGTCACTGGCAGGGGTTTGGATCTATATGGGGATTTTTTCCCATTTTCAGAGACTTGGACTTCAACAATTTGGCTGTGCTCTTTAAGGTAACTAGCTATCCATTTTTTTTGTGTGCCTTGAAATCCCAGTGATGACAATTTCTTTATTATTAGATCGTGTCCCAAGCAATCAAACGCCTTGCTGTAGTTGAGGAGAACAGCCAAGACATACTTTCGTTCTTCTAATTCATCTGTTATATGCTCTACAAGATTTGTTATTGCAGTGATAGTAGATCTCCCTTGTAGGAAGCCATGCTGATTTGTTGTTAATATATTTTGACTTTCCAGGTGTGCTAGCATCCATTTTGTTGGATGGTAATCAGGATTCTGGTGTTGTGTAGAGAAGAGAACCGAGTGTCAGGCTTGTCAGTTAGCTAAAAATCAGACCATCACTATAAATGTGATTCGGATTCCACATAAAACTGTAGGTCCCTTATTAGCCCTGGCTATTGGGATATTAATAAATAGCTCTTTCTGAGGAACAGTCGAGCTTTGTTAGTAACAATGACTACACTCGTTCATCTACACTTATCGCACTCATTCGTCCATATTTTAATGATCGGCATCTTAATAATAGATACAATTGTATACAGTTAATTTTCACAGCTTCTGTTCTTATCAAACCCCTAATAAAATATTAATTGGAATTTTAGGGTTTGAATTTGATCGTTTCAACTGTAGTACTATATCTGGTTCGAATTAAAAAACTTATTTACTATGGCAATAATATAGAATGCTGTAACCTATAAATAATCCACAATTCAACATTGAAAGCAATTTGTTTAATGTTTAATCAGTACCTTCTTAATCAGAGAATCTGTAATTCTCTCTAGATGTGGGTCTAGTTTTTATCCATATGAATACCTTCATCATTCATTAACAATGTCATCAACACATCTTTGGGCGTATGAATGCAACCTCTTTCTAAGAAAGCTTGATCAAATATGCCAACCTAGTTATATAGACGTTTTACTCAGGAGTTCTCACTTTTAAAGGAATCTTGATAGAGATGCAAAACGTTAATCAATATGTCAACTTTAATTGTCAGTTGTCAGATCAACAAAAAGAGAAAAACATGCCAGTTAAGTGAAAACATTGTCCAATTAAACCACCAACTATGCCTTGGTTGACATAATAAACAGTACAAGTAAACGTCACACAACACAAATTTATTACAATATAAGCACAAAGTGCACAAATATATTACAATACAAGTACAAAATGCACGAATATTATGGTGATCGATTTCGGTGAACCACGCTCATCTTCCTCAGACCAGAGGGATTCACAAAAGAATACCTCTGTACGTGGGGGGTATGGTAAGGTACCACGCTGGACAACAACCACAGCATGAATAAATTGATGTCCCCCATTGGTATCAATTCAAAATTTAATGCATTTAATTAAAATCATTTTTATGAACATGTTATTAATTTAACTTAATACAATAAGTAGGCAAAAAATAAAATTCATTAAAGAATCTTTTGTGAATCCTCTGGTCTGAAGAAGAAGATGAGCGTAGTTCACCAAAATCGATCACCATAATATTCGTGCATTTTGTACTTGTATTGTAATATATTTGTGCATTTTGTGCTTATATTGTAATAAATTTGTGTTGTGTGACATTTACTTGTACTGTATATGTACCAACACGTATTATGCTAATTAAAAAGAGATCATAAAACAATATTGCAAGGATTAGTCAGCCTGAACATTATATTTATTTGAAATATGTGATTAAAATTCCCAAATGATTATTTTCTGTTAGTTACAAATCAATACAGAGGGCCTTTCCTTTTGAGATCTAACATTAAAAACTGAAAAAGCAGAAATAAAAGAAATAGCTTTTAAAATTGTGCCATTGTATTTATTGTTTTGTATATATGTAACTAAAGAAATGTTGCATTGTAAGATTGTATATTGTTATTAGTAATTATTAATATTATTAAATTTTTGTAAATGATTTATGTAAATAAATTTATGTAAGTTTTTTTAGTATAGGAAGTTTAATAAACAAGTGCCTAGATATGTATTATATGTAAAATGTTAATAAAGTACTTATATTGTTTTATTTTATCAGTTTATTTCCTTTAAATTATTAGATACTGTGATTAGATTATGATTAAGACAAGATTAGAGGCCGTCCCTATTACGTGATGTCTTTAGGGGGAGAAAGGGTTTTCAGCAGTGTTATGCACTGTTACGGGGAGAGTGGGGGCTGTCTACGCAGCATGATGTAATTATTAAACCTCAACAATTTGTTTGAATTTATTTACAAAATTTGATTTTTTTTCCCAAAACTGCAAGATTTTAAAGTTATTATTATATCCTTCTCCCATTAGAAAGCAATTGAAACAAAATCAAAACAATGACTATTATAAATCATAATATGCATTAAAATGGACGATGAAAAAAATTGGAAGGGGGCTAGTGACAGCGTTACGTAGTTTGTGAGGGGAGTTAAGTATTACCGTTAGAAGGGGAGGGAGAACGGGTTCTGAAAAGGCTGATATTAGCATTACATAATTTAGGGATGGCTCCTTATAGATTTCGAATGAGTGTAGATGAGCGAATTTATTAATGAAATGAACCAAGGTCAACAATTCCTTAGAAAGTGCCATTAACACGTTCACGTCGGAGTGTACCATCGGTGGTACACCCCGTCTACTTAACAGTGCGTGGTGTACCACGGGTGGTACACTTCGTCTATTGTTAAAGCGCGTGGTGTGCCACCAGTGGCTCACTCAACAATGTTGTTTCCGTTGGGTCTCTAACAGTAACGGCTATAGTTGGGGTATTGGAACTTTGGTTACGGTATCTAGGAAGGGTATAGTTGAAAAAAAATATTAGTACAGCTTAATCCGCTCATATTTAGGTACAAAAAACACAACAATTCTCAATGTAATAATTTTTTAATAATCTATTGCTTGTGATTATTAAAACAATTTAAACACATGGTAGGGTTGTTTGGACAATTACTACAAAAGGTTGCTACTCTCTTAGCCATTTGCCTAGCCTCTTTTGCACCATGAAGTGTTGTCATTTTCTCGTAACATGGGAGGCAACGCTTTCTAGAAGTACGCAGTGGTCCTTCTCTCTTCTCCAAAGTATGGCTTTTCCTTTTTTGTTGTTTACCTAAAATATATAACTCATATGTACATCTAAAAATTACGATACTTTTATTAATTGTTAAAACCAACAATTTATGGCCTACGTAAATGTTAATGTTTAAATATTTTCAATTTGACAAGCTTACAATAGATCTATATAAGGAAAAAAACGTTTAAAACCTTCAATAATTTTACATATTATTTTTAGGCCTATATGATTAATAATAAAATAAAACTAGAATTTGATAGATTCCAAAGCAAAACATAATCAATAATGGTAAGAAATAGGTACCTGCTGGGAGCGGAACTGTAGGTGTTGGTACAGTAGATTCATCACTTTCTATTCTAATGAGGCTTTTTGCAAGTTCAGTTCTGAACCTCAGCATCTCCCACTGGTTTTTTTTGTCTCTGCCCCGATTGAATAGGACGTAAGCGTTCACAACGCTAGTCCCAAGAAGAATTTCAAGAGCTAAGTGAAAAACTAAGTGTACCACTAGTGGATCACTACGCCTATAACTGTAATTGTTTAAGTTAAAGGCGTGGTGTACCACCGGTGGTACATTTTTTATTTCGCTAAAAAACACGCAATATGTAGTATTTACCAAAAAATGTTAAACACATTGTGTTTTTAACGCCATTTTATAACTATTAAAATAAAAAAAATCATTACGAATTTTTTTTATTTTTGTAAAAAATATTAACGTCAAATGGGAAAACTCCGAATTTTTATACGTCGTGAACGTGCTAATTAATAGCCTAATGATGGTGGTCATCAGGTGATCCCTTTAAAAATTTGTTCGACTGCTTGTTAGTTTGATGTTTTAAATAACAGGTGGTAATAGAGCTAATCATCACCTTGAAGAAGTTTTGTTAATTATTTCTTTGAACTTAACATTGTCTCCTATTCATTTCAATATTTAGAAAACAACTAAATGACACAAATATCCAAGAGTTTAATTTAAGCACAAATATCCCAGAGTTTAATTTAAGTACAAATATCACAGAGCCAACGTAGTTCAATGGTTGCATCTTTGAAGGTTTTTCATTTTGAATAAAATTGTGTCGTAAATTTATTTGTGTTGTGTGATGTTTAATTGTACTGTAAATATATTGTCCATATACAGTGAGAATTTTCATATTTAAAAAAAAATGTTAGCTGACTGATCATATTTTAATTTGTCAGGATTCTTATGGCTCTTTTTGTAGTTTAAGAACTTTATCAAGATTTTGTTTCCTGGTTGTGCTTTTTAAGCAAATATCAAAAGAAATGTGTAAATTTATATGTGTGCATAATAAATTGCTTTTAATATTTTAGTATTACATAAAAATTACATTCTATAGTGCATATATTCCTGAATTCATTTTATAAATCTTTTTTTTTTATGTGTTTGTTCTAGGTTAAATTTTGGTTGATGTTCAAACCAAGGAAATTTGTCCTTTATTCTTTTTAAGTATTTTTATTATTAATATTATATTATTTGTTATGTATCTATTATTGTTTTGTATAGTTTTAAAAGAAATTAATTTTTTTATTTCAACATTTAATTTAAGTTATATTTATTTTAAAGAATTATAAAAGTTAGTTCAATCTTTGATAGATATTCAAATTCATTTACATCTTTTGCTGATATTTTAAAATTAGAGACATCTGCATACAAGCATAAGTTAGTGTGTGGGATATTTTAAAGAGTTATTTCCAAGTTTTTTATGTAACAAAAAATAAAATTGGTCCTAATATTCATCCTTGAGGGACACCAAATTGAATATTTTGTAAATCTGAATGAAATTTTCTCAATTTATTGTTTTGAATTTGTGATATCTCTACAAATTGAAATCTGTTTTCGAGTTTCAATGTCCTTAGTACTGGCAGTTTTAGGTTGAAGAAGGTTTTATTATTATTTCTTTTTGTATATTTGTTTGTTGTATGTCAAATGTATCTTTAATTTTTGTAAAATAATATTAGTAAAATGATAGTTAAATATATTGCTTACTACATCTTTAGGGTTAGAGAACATCTTGCCATTATAAATTAATTTTGTATCTTCATTTTGTTTGAATCCTACTTCTCAGTTAATAATTTCCATACTTTTTCATATGCGTTAGCATAGAGAAAGTATTGTGATCGTCCAAAAAACTTGTTTTTAAAAGTTGGTTTAAAAACCATTTTAGGGTCCCATGAACCCAAAAAAGTGGTTTTTTCAAAAAACCATTTTGGTGTCTATCCGTATGTGTGTCTGTCGGCACTGGTGGGGCAGTGCTGGGTAGCTGCATGGGGACAAACGTGTTTGGGAGATTGTAGGCGACAGGTTGGATGCTTGGTCCTCTTAATACCGACATGGCATCCGCTTGATGGTTGCTATCGGCGTGGACTTCTAGAAACGTTTGGGGTGTCCATGTTGGGTAGTAATCATTGTGCGGATGTTGTGTGGGGGAGATAACTGAGTATCAGGCTTGTTAATTAGCTGAAAATCAGACCAGCACTACGTGGTTCGGATTCCACGTAAAGCTGTAGGTCCCTTAGTTGCCCTGGCTGTTGGGCTATTAATAAATTGCCCTTTCTGAGGAACAGTTGAACTCAGATATTAACCAGACTACACTCATTTACACTCATCCTACACTCATATAACCATTCATATTTGCCTTAAAATACCAACAACGTTGTGTTGGCGTCTCTTATATAAGAATATATGTGCAGTTTGCTGGAGACCAAATGGATGGATACATTTTTATGAAATTGGTAAGTAGGTGTATTTAGCCAATAACTGCAGACTATTTTTTCACTTTTTTGAAATTTTATTTTTTTATTTTTATAGAAAAAAAAAATACAAAACTGGAATTTTTTCAAAAAACGATTTTGATTAAATTTTCAGGAAAGATGTAAATTACAATTTGAAATAGGTACTTAAGTAAAAATTGTATGTTTCAAACTAGAAAATTTTTTTTAGTTATGGCAAAAACAAATTGCGAGTAAAACTGGTAATTTTTAAAGTTTTGATCTTTTGGTGTTTAATATAGGAGAAAGTTTGTGACAATTCTTTAGAACAAGTTATTTGAATATTAGAAAACTTTGTGATTTCATCATCATCATTATTAAAAAAATAAACCCGCCCCCCCATACACGTAAAGTGGTACTGACCCACCTGACCTCCCATACACGTAAAGTGGTACTAACCCACTCGCCCTCCCATACACGTAAAGTGGTACTAACCCACCTGACCTCCCATACACGTAAAGTGGTACTAACCCACTCGCCCTCCCATACACGTATCATTTATAATGTTTACATTTTTCTTGTATTGTACTGTTTGTTTTTTTTATCTTGCTGGTTACTTCAGATGTATTTGTGCTGTTTTTGTTTCTAAGTAGGCAATTTAGCTTTTTTGTCTCTTCTTTGTCTTCTTTTAATTGATTAGAGATCCACATTTTTGTATAGTTTTTGTTTACTTTTTTAAATGAATGATCAAAATCCTTTTATATAATACGTGAAGCCGTTGTTTGTCAACGCAACTCCTCCCTTATTTCTTGACCAACAGTTGTTGTCAAAAAATTTGCCTCTATTCGTAGTTGTGCAATAAGGTCTTAATTCTTTAGTATTTTCACCCTGAAAGACATGGGAAGCCCTCAAAGTACAGTTTTTTGGCCATAAGAATAACATGGGGAGGGATTCAAATGAACCCAATAAAACAGTTGTTCATATGTAAATAATGATTTCTAAAAAGTTTTAACAGCTGTTGGAACATAAACAATGGTGTTTGTAATAGTGAGGAGGCTATATATTTCATAATGATAAACCAAGGAAGGATGTAATGAACACGTTTGAAATAGGCTGAGTAGTATCATTTTGGGTGTTTATACTTACTTGCGTAGATAGTAACGCAGGTAATGTAAGTAAAATATTGTAAATACAGTACATTTAATATTGTGATTTTGCAGTATACAGTTAATCTACTATTATTTGTAGTGAACATTCATAGCTCTAGGCTGGAGGCCGCGGTGTAACGAGCACGAGTCACGGAGTTGCACGTAAAACGTGCAGGGTATCCCCTAGTATAAATTAAAAATGGTTAGGAGTGTTGTATATTTTTCTTCAGATGAAGATTCATATACTTCTGACGATATTTCTTTTTTAAGTAAATGTAGAAGTTACGACGTTCATATGTTTAAATATGAAAAGTATCATAGATGGTTTCATTTTCAAGGCATGTAACATCGAATATATTATTAATGTTTGACGTTGAAGACAGTTAAACCAGTATATTTGTTATACATAATTTTCAATACCATACATCAACCTAGTCAAGTTCATAATTTACATAGTATAATTTTTCATTTAACTTAACATTGTATAAATATAGAATACACTAATTGGTCCAATTTATTAACTCTGGAAACATTTTTAAAATTAGAAATTGAAGTAGAAGTTTCACAATTTAGTCACTGTGTTAATTTTTAGTTTTTTATCAACATCTAAAGGCCAAATTTTATAAAATTATACATGTGCAATTTAAAAAAAAATATCACTGTATGGTTAAGGCCTAGCGTACACTACAGACTTTTTCGTCTGCCTAAAGTTTAGTCGGTCTCTAGAGAAGAATAGGCACCGTTATCAAAATATTTTATTATCTGTAAGCACCTACATACAATTGACAAGGTCAAGATAACTACAAACTAAAATATCTATATGAAATCTTTCCATATAAAAACATAACTGGTAAGCAAGTAAACACAACTGATTATTGTAAATGAAATTTCTAAATTATCTTCATAAACTATACAGTATTATAAATAGGTTAAAAAATAAATAAGTTAATAAATAAACAAATTTAGACAACACTAATTTACAATAAATAAAAAACAATAACACAGTACATAAAAATAAATAACAATAGCTCAATACATAAAAATGAA